>JAZKJV010004219.1:0-411975 GCA_037367405.1 Ottelia alismoides | reverse complement strand
TTATTCATTCAATCAGACGTCCTAAAGTGAGTAAGTGGATAAGCGGTGGAGCATGTGACGATATATGCAAAATATGAGGTTTATAGTATTTTAATAAAAAATAAAAAAAATAAATTCAAATATTAGAGGCTTGTGTTTTAAACAAAATACAATAAAGATGGAATATAAATCACATACAATTAAAGGTATTCTGTACCCATATGCATATAGGGGCATTTTAGTAACGATGGGAACTCTTCTCTGTTAGCTAAAGATCTCATTGTTACAAAATAAAAAGATAAGGTACTACATTGCTAATTTTAAAGTTTGGATATGGGATTTAAACTAGGTGTATAGTTTAGGGACTTTGGTCCCATATGAGGTGCTATTTCAAGGAAGCAAGAAAGAAGGGACCCGAGCTCCGTCTTGACGAGACGTTAGATGTATAATTGTTGGGCTGACCATACTAGATTTGATAGGTTGCTCCTACCAGTTTCGAGGGAGAGGCATGTTAGTATCTTGTTTGCTTGCTAATTGTATCATTACTTTGATGATCACAAATCTTTGTGAGTACAGATAGCTCTGCAGATTTCATGTCGCTCCAAGTTTGAAGAACAAAAGCTGTAGACAAGATGAAAGCTGCGGATAAACTAAAGAAGAAGAACGAAGACTTTTGTAATAGGCATATGTAAAAGTCTTAAATATATATGCATGTATCATGTAGGCATAATAGGTTCAAACCATCATGATTTATCAACCTTCTTGATCTGATCAATCAATTGCCTCCATGGCATCAAATTTCAGCAAAATTCGACCGAATTTCTGTCGAATATCGATATCCAGTTGAAATCGAAATTCGACCGAAATGGCCAAATGGCCGAAATATGGGGACTCTAGTACAAAAAATGACCGAAATGACCGAAATTTCGACCAAATTTCGATCGAAATTCAATCGAAATTCTGTTCCGGTCGGTCACCGAAATGGTGTCCGCAACCGACATTTAGGGCCTTGATCGCCTCTCATCGATCAATCTAATTGACCTGATCGACCACTACTGGTTGATCAACCCACTTGACCTGATCGATCACCCATGATTGACCAACTGTCTTTTATGATTAATCACAATTTGAATGGAAGCCTCCAACAGTAATATTATGATCTATCACCTTGATCTACATGATCGATCAACTTGATATGATATGTCACCTTATTTATATGATCGATCATGTATATCTAATCTTGATGATTTTTTTCCGGATTTGTTTCCAACATCTATATTTTTGAGAGCTCACCCCCACCATTGTAAATAGGATCTTAGATCCTTTGTTGAGAATATACATTTCAAGGCAAAGCCCCCCTCTCTCTCAAAGCTCTATTTGAGGCCATCTCTTTCGCTCTCTACTTAAAGACCACATCTTGAGAGCCAGTCATCTACACTTGATTTGTAATCCAATTATTTTTATTTGAGCATGCATTTTCTTAGCCTTATTATTTACATTGCATATTTATATTTGAGGCTTTATAGATTGTTGTAATCTTTACTTTGTTGCTGTTGGGAAAAATAAGAGACATGTTTATTCCATACGCTCTAGGCTCTTTTATATAGGGGAGTAGCCTATGGGTACATTACATCAAGAGTCCATAAGAAAATAGAATATGAAACAGTACAAATAACATAACATTTATCTCTACACCCCCCTCAAGATGGAGCATAGATGTCGATCATGCTCAGCTTGGACGAGCACTTCTGGAATGGCCCTCTAAGTAACGCCTTGGTAAAGATATCTGCAGTTTGGTCCCCTGAGCTAACATGAGACGTAGAAATAAAACCCTTCTGAATCATATCTCGTATATAGTGACACTCAACCTCAATGTGCTTGGTTCGTTCACGAAATGCTGGATTATTGGCAATAAATATAGCAGCTTGATTGTCACACTCCAGAGTCATAGGAAGTGGGACTTTTATATATAGATCTGTAAGAACAGCTTTCACCCACATCATTTCTGTACCGACCTAGGCCATAGCCCTATATTCAGACTCAACACTAGATCTGGCTACAACAGTTTGCTTCTTGCTTCTCCATGAAACAAGAGAGTTTCCAACATATACAACAAATCCAGTGGTGGACTTCCTATCCTTGGGACATCCTGCGTAGTCTGCATCTGCGCACGCTGAGATAGCAATCTCCTTGTCTTTCTTGAACAATAGACCTGCACTTGGAGATGATTTAAGATACCTGAGTATCATATGTATAGCATCCATATGTACCTGACGTGGTTGCTCCATGAACTGGCTCACCCGACTAACAACAAAAGAGATATCGGGTCTGGTGATAGTAACATAAAGAAGTTTTCCCACCAGTTCTCTGTATCTTCTCCTATAAACCTCATCAATGTCATCATCATATAATTTCATGCTTGGATCCATAGGTGTAGTGGCCGGTCGGAATCCAAGTATTCCTGTTTCACTCAACAGGTCAGTGACATATTTCCTCTGGGTCATCACCAGTCCATGAGGATTTCCGGCGAACTCCAGTCCCAGAAAATATCTAAGGACTCCAAGATCCTTGGTGACAAATTCACGACCCAACATTTCTTTCTCCCTCTGAATTCCTTGTCCATCATTACTTGTAATCAAGATATCATCTACATGCACCGCAATTGCAATAATACATATGGATGTTTTCTGTATAAACAGGGAATGATCTGCATTGGAACGTTTGTACCCTTATTTTTCAAACAAGTCTGAGAGCTTCTGAAACCAAAAGTCTACACACCTTAGAACACCCCCCTCAACAGCAAAACCAGGTGGCTGTTGCATGTGGACTTCCTCCTGCAAGTCACCATATAAAAAAGCATTCTTAACATCTAATTGGAATAGTGGCCAATCACGAGTAACCGCAACAGAAAGAAGGATCCGTAGGGTGGAATGGCGAGCAACCGACGAGAATGTATCAAGATAATCCACCCCATATGTCTGTGTAAACCCACGAGCAACCAGGCGTGCCTTGTATCTGTCAATGCTGCCATCTGCATTCTGCTTAACTGTGAAGACCCACTTGCAGCTCACTGTAGACACACCGATAGGTGCAGGGACAAGGCTCCAGGTACCCCTTGACTGAAGAGCAACCATCTCTTCTTCCATAGCTAAACGCCATCTACTGTCCTTCATTACATCTTGGTAATTTCGTGGAATATCCACCGCAGATAGTGCAACGGTAAGGCTCCTGAATTCCCTAGATAAATGATCAAAAGAAACTGTGGATGCTATAGGATATGACGCGCACCTGCGCTTCTGTTTCCGAAGTGCAATAGGTAGATCCAAATCACATGCATCCTCATATGGCCTCTGTAACACAACCTGCTCAGGTAAATCGTTAGATCCATCATTATTGATTATATTCTCAGAAGTCAGAACATACCTCAGGCGAGATACATGATGAGCAGTGACAATGAGCAGAAGCATGCCGACGGGTATAGTGGAGTGGCAATGGGGGAGCAAGAATTGTAACAGGAGGTATAGGAGATGTAGGTAGTGGTGGAGGTGGTGGTGGTGGTGGCATGTATATGGCTTCATCAATTTCTGAGGATACCAACCGATTACCTGTAGAGGAGAAGTACATAATAGACTCAAAAAAGGTGACATCAGCACTAACAAAGTATTTCCTGCGCAACGGATCATAACACATGTACCCTTTTTGTGTCCTGGAGTACCTGACGAAAACACACTTGACCGCCCTAGGAGAGAGCTTATCAATACCTAGAGACAACTGGTGGACAAAGGCAACCGAGCCAAACACGCATGGGGTAAGAGAGAACAATTCTTTTTCAGGGAAAACAAGGGAGAAAGGAATCTTCTCACCTAAGACAGACGTCGGCATGCGATTAATGAGATAACATGCCGTTAGGACAGCATCGCTCCAGAAAGAATGAGGAGCATGGCTCTGTATGAGAAGCATCCTAGTGACATCAAGTAAATGACGATGTTTCCTTTCTGCAACTTCATTTTGTTGGGAAGTATATGCACAAGATGTTTGGTGGATAATCACTTGTGTTGAAAAGTAATTTGAGAGAGTATGTGATGCAGCGTAAAACGGATAAATAGGGCCGCATTTTTCTACTTTTTATCCGTTAATTTTATTTACGTTTATTTTGAGTCGTTGTAATTTTATTCAAATAAAAGAGATCGCCTGTGATCTCAAAGTAGTTAGTTTCAATTTGAATTTCAAAATTAGTTAGTTAGTCGGTTAGAGTCAACTTAGGATAATTAGTTTGAATTTGAATTGGAATTTCTATTTTTTGTAACCTCATCCCTCCTATATAAAGGGATGATAGGCTATTGTTTTAGGAGAGTTCAATTGATATAAAAGTTTGAGATTCAATCTCTCTCTCTCTCTCTCTTTCTTGTCTCTCTCCTTCCCCATGTGGTCTTCACGATTCTCTTCTCCAAAATCCCTCGTTTTTCCGACGAGCTTTCTCTCCTTTTTCCCTCCAATTTCTCCACCAAATATCTCCACCTCCAAATATTTTTCCGCCGTCGCTATTTTCTCATTGCATCAATTGGTATCAGAGCATGGCCTACAGGTCGTCCTCACGATCTGAAGATCCGTCCAGACATTCGCGCCGACATGCGACAAAACACCATCATTCGTCAGAGCGGAAACAACGAGCGGAAGAAGCTTACAACAAGGAGATGGACGCACTGCGTGATTACCATGCCAAATGTCGAGATTTCAAGTCCCAATGTCAAGATTTCCAGTCCAAATGGCGAGAGATGATGGCTAATTTCGAGACTATGAGCGGCCTATCAAAATCTTCCACTACCAAAGCCGCTGTCCAGAATATTGACGAAGAGAACCTCACTGTCGACAAGGATTTGCTCGCTGTCCAGGTCATTCCAGAAGGGAAAGACGACGAAACGCTTGCTGTCCAGGCATTTTTAGATTCGCAAAAGCCGCAAGAATCGATCTTCGGCCCATCCGCGGCTCCCTCACTGGATCCCTCCGCTCCTGCATCCCTTGCGGTACAGCCCCCAGCCCTCGCGCCCGCTTTCCCCAACCCCACACCCCCAGTAATCCCTCCCGCCGCAACCCCTACACCCCCGCGCCCTCTCCCGCCGCCCCCGCATCCCCAGCGACACAGCCCCCAACCCCCTGTCCCCCGCACACCCTTAACACCCCCTCCCGCTGCCCCTGTGCGCCCAGAGGAGCCCCAAACCTCACCACCTCCTCCTGTGCGAACCCCAGTACCGCCACCAACGCCGCCAACACCCTTGCCCTCTCCATCACCGCCCCCTTCTGCCGCCACCCCTTCCTTCGGCTACCCACCCCTTCGTGGATCGCACATCCCGCTTCCGGCACCGCAACCCACGACTCGAAGCCACTGCCGCCACCGTGTGCGCCTCACGCGCAGCCGTTGCCAGCACCGCGATGCTCCGCGACACCTCCGCCACCAACAGGCGCCACCCCAACTCCGCTACAGCCCCTCCACACCACCATACGTGCTGCAACTTCCTCAAACACGAGGTCCGCCTGCGCCCTTGCGAGTGATGCCGCCGTTACCGAGCATTCAAAGGAAAAGAACCCTAACATGGGGCTCCTTATCCAGGGAGTCGAATCCCATGAAATTTGGGATTGGAAGTTAATTTGGGAAAATTGCAGGAAAGTTCCCCCATGCAAAAGTTTTTATTCAAAGGGAAAATTCAAAAGTTCCTCTTACAAGATTTGTTTAATTGAAGGGGTACGAAAATTGCAGCCCACCCCCCTGCTGCAAAAATATTTAAAGAGAAGTGCTGGAAGAAAGAAATCTGGGAGCTTTCCTTACCCAATTAGGATTAGGATCATGGGTTTCTCCTATTTAAAGGCCTCATGGCTTAATTCATTGGCCACATCTCCTCCTCTACTTTACTTGTGCTACCGCTTTGCTATGGAGTCTCCAAAGGCAATGAAGCACTAAATGAAGATGCCCCACCAGTTCTTCAAGCACCATATCAAGGGGACGAAACCCGGATGGGCGCCCGTATTTGCGCCACACATGCTCTTCCGTCACGAAGCCAACGTCTCCAACATTCGCGCCACGCATGCATGGATTCCGCTATTTGCTCCGCACCAGTTCTTCCATAGGATGATCGAGAACGTTGATGTAAACTTATCAACCTCCAAGCCTGTAGATCCAGCAATTCGTCGGGAGATGAATTTTTCAAGCAGAGGAGAACTGATGCAGTGTGAAACGGATAAATAGAGTCGAATTTTTCTACTTTTTATCCGTTAATATTATTTACGTTTATTTTGAGTCGTCGTAATTTTATTCAAATAAAAGAGATCGCCTATGATCTCAAAGTAGTTAGTTTTAATTTGAATTTCAAAATTAGCTAGTTAGTCGGTTAGAGTCAACTTAGGATAATTAGTTTGAATTGGAAATTCTATTTTTTGTAACCTCATCCCTCCTATAAAGGGATGATAGGCTATTGTTTTAGGAGAGTTCAATTGATATAAAAGTTTGAGATTCAATCTCTATCTCTCTCTCTCTTGTCTCTCTCCTTCCCCACGTGGTCTTCACGATTCTCTTCTCCAAAATCCCTCGTTTTTCCGACGAGCTTTCTCTCCTTTTCCCCTCCAATTTCTCCACCAAATATCTCCACCTCCAAATATATTTCTGCCATCGCTATTTTCTCATTGCATCAGTATGGGTACAAAATTCTAAGGCATTATCGCTTCTCACAATCTTTACAAACGCAAAAAAACATTACGAACTTCATTTATGAAATTTATGATAACTTTCCCAGCTTCAGATTTATTCTTTAACAAAATTCTAAGGCGTTGCTGCTCTCTTCAACCCAAGCTACTGCAACCTTCTTCTAAAGCCATTGCAGTCTTCCCTTTGCTGCAACCTTTCCCCAGTCTTTGCATGCAATCAAGGTTTGAAAAAAACGAAAGGCAGAACGAGGCATTTTTCCTGGAGGTGAGGCGAGGCGTAAGCCTCAGTTTGTATAGAAAATGCTTACAAAAATATAATAAATATATTTACTGATGAATTTATCTTAATTGATGATGGAATTATGAAGATAAGAACGTGAAAGAAAGGATATGTAAATTCCATAAACCTATCTATTAAATTTCTACCCAATAAAAAATAGAATCATTAGCTATAATTGTCATTAAAATATCAAACACAACATATTTTTCGCAAGAAAAATATTGTGGTGCATAAAAATTATGATTATATGTATTAATATATAAAATATGACAACATTGACATGCCTTGAATCTAATCTTTTTTTCTAGTTGGTATATTACGTTTCTCATTATGTCACCTCACTTAACATTAGCTTTTCTTTAAACTTTATGGATTCTATATTTAAAAGTGTAATATTAAAAAATTCTTGGAAAAATTAGATAAGTATAATGCTCAATATGAATATGAAAAAACTTAAAATTCCAAGCATTCATCTTGTAAATATATATATATATCCTAGACAACTATACATTTATAAGCATCTAAAACTACCAATAAGACAATTTAAATCCTTAAAAAATGCTTTAAATTCCAGAAAATGCCTCACAGGCTACCTCGACCGCCTCATCGCTTCGGACTGCCTCGACCTTCTGAGGCGTACACCTCATCAATTCCATCTGAGGCATATGCCTCGAGGCTAAAAATCCCCGCCTCGTTCCACCTCGACCTCCTCGAGGCTAGCCTTTTAATACCATGCATGCAATTAGATCCCCAATTTGGAGATCTAATTAGGTATAATCCTTAGCCACTTCGTTTCTACCATGCATGTATAAGCTAAATCCTCTTTTGCTATCATCCATGAGATTCTACCCATTTTAATCCAATGTTAGAGGTTTAATTAGACTTGAGGATGTTTTCTTAAAATCATTTTTTTGTCATCCTAAATCATGCTCAACCATCTTATTATTTTGTCACTTTCAAATTTTTATTTAGTCAATGTTGGTTTGATTGTGTTTATCTGTGAGATATATTCTAAGAAAAGTCTGCTAACTTCACAACTCTAAGAAGTGCAAACGAAATTTTTATAAGAAAACATTGCTTTAATTAACAAATAATTGACACTGAATAACCGACAATCTTACTGTTTGGTCAATACATAACCCTGCAAGTATGTATCCTTTTAGAACAATACACTATTTTCCAATTCAGATATTCATTGATCAGATGCAAAACCATTTCAAATATTTCCCAGGGAAATCGTAAACATTCAAAAGGATTTCGTCACATCCTTCAAATATTAATTCAAATAGTGATAGCAGTGTTGGTTTTCGCTGGTGCTAAAACCCAACATTCTAATAACACTTGACGTATGAATGAATTTGATTTTGTGGGAAAAAGGCAAGATTTTTTTATTGGAATTGAAAGGCTATTGTTATATTGTAAAAATGCGTACAAAATCCAATATGTGAGAATATAGGGATCTCATGTATCTTCTATGCCTTGGTACTGTGAGTCATGAGACAAAATATTAGAATCAATCAACCAATATCTTGGTCCTCTGTATAATTATAAATTTTTAAACCCGGGTAACAAAAAAATCCATGGTGTTGGAGTATTTGGTTGTGCGCAGGTTGAGTTGTAGATGGGTAAATGGATACCTCCAAGATCAATTTACCCCATCCTGTCTTTAGTCCCACATCTACCAGTTTGGAGATGTGGAGACTTCGTGGGCGTTATATATAGAGCCCACACCCCTGTAGTCCATTGAGAAAGACAATAGACAAACCTGGCCCTTTGAGGCCTTCTCCCGTGGTTTCATCCCGCTCCTTAGGGAGTAGGGTTCCACGTAAAATCATGGTGTTCCATGTTTATATTTCTGTTCTTCTTATGCTCTGTTTATCATTCTGCTTCCGCTTCCTATTTTCTAACATGGTATCTGAGCAGGTCGATTCTCGAGGATTTCAAGTTCCTTGTTTTATTCTTTTCGAGATTTGATTAGTAGAACATGCTATGTTCTTGTTCTTGATTAATTTGTGAAGAGTTGTGGTCTTTTCCAAGATCTGGTCGATTGCCATTTTTCCTAGGGTTTTCTGGAACCCCAGTCATTCTTGAACATGCTGCCTTTTTCCCTCCAAGTCCTGGCATCGACCCAGGTGAAGATCAACATGCACAACTCCTCACCAGTGGAGTCTGTGCAGGAGGCGCTCCATATCCAGGTTCGATTTCTTGTAAAGCCCCATCGCCTCGCGCGTGCCCTTCCTGCATCTCAGGGCGAGTCCCAGACCCAGGTGCAACCTCTCTCCCTTCCACGAGCGTGCAAGACGGCGCGATCCTCCAGCGATGCTCGTCCAGGTGATGTACAATACATCTCGTGTGATGCCCACACAATCTTCCAGGCGACGCCCCTCCTCGCATGCACACAACCAACGCATGCTCTGACCCCAGTCCCACGCAAGGAGCATCTTCTCCCTGTGCGAAGCTCTCTGTTCAATACATGAAGATCAGCTGCGACGGGAGGCGGCGCTCCATCCCTCGCGCAAACATCCCAGGTGTGCAGGTGGTTTCACGCTCCAGGCTCCATCACCCCATCTTCCCTAGCGCTACTCCAGGAAGCAATCCTGCAGCTGCACTCTCCTCTTCCCAACACGCAGCAACGCATCTCTCGAGTGGTCGACTCCCTTCAGCCCTCCAGGCCCTCATCGAGTGCGCACCCTCCGCACAACTTCCAGGCGACACCTCCCAAGCACGTGCACCTCCTCCTTCGGTGACGAGCGGCGATCTCCTCTCTTCCATGTGCATCCATGCTGCGCAGGCGATCGACTCAGAACCCTCGTGCAAGCCTTTTGTTCGGGAAGAAGAAACCCAGAGGGGGCGGCGTGTTTTTCTTTTACGTGAGAAGGAACCCTAAGGGTTGCGTGATGTTAAAAAAAATAAAAAATAATGACGAGTGAGAGTTTTATTAGCCCCAAGTGGGCCATTGTATGTAAAAAAGGAGGAAGTATAGCTTTACAAAAAAAGAAAAGAGGCGCGTACAAAGAAAAGCCGTACGCATTTTTTTTAAAAAGTTGCAAAAGCCGTAAAAAATGATGTTTAAACAGCTTAAAATGTTTTAAAAAATGGACGACTTATTAAAAAAATGTTTTTTTAAATGGACGGCTTTAAAAAATGAGTTGAAAAAAGGCGCAAGACTTTTTTTTAGAATTTTCATGTTAATCCCCATTTTGTTTCTTCTCCCAACTTTGTCGATGTCTCTGTTTTCCGACAAGTATGGGAGAAAGGGGGAATATTATGTAGAGTCACATATCCTGTTGCAGATTCAGATGTCAGATTCCAAAGGCCAGTCATTTTTCATACTCTACAATTCAGTTTTTCAGACTCGACGTTCAGAAGTTTCCCAATCTCCAGTTTCAGACACGCATGAGTATGTGGTCTTTTCAAATGAGCACGTGTATGCCATCTTTTGTAGTGGTCCCCATCTTTCTTCTTGTTTTATCGGCCAGAGTTTTCATGTGAGCCATAGGGACTCCAGAGTAGAGGACCATTCCTTATGCCATGTTGGCAAGGGTTTTCATGTGGTATCATAGATACTCCAGAGTAGAGTATCATTCTCTGAGCCAGATGGGAGAAACTCAGTTCTTCGACGAGGAGACTCCAGGCGCAGTTTCAGACTCGATGGTTAGATTCCGAGTCCTCAGTTTGACTCACACTCCAGCCCATTCGTCCTCCTCACCTGCACGACATGAGAAGCAACGTCCTCGACAGAAGCCGACAGTTGTGCGCGTTGAGTTGATATTGTCTGTAGTGTCTTGTATTGTGAGTTAAGTTTCTTTCTGTTTGTCCAAGCTGAGCATTGCATGCTCTAGCTTGAGGGGGAATGTTGGAGTATTTGGTTGTGTGCATGTTGAGTTGTAGATGGGTAAATGGATACCTCCAGGATCCATTTACCCCATCCTGTCTTTAGTCCCACATCTACTAGTTTGGAGATGTGGAGACTTCATGGGTGCTATATATAGAGCCCCACACTCCTGTAGTCCATTGAGAAAGTCAATAGACAAACCTGACCCTCTGAGGCCTTCTCCCGTGGTTTCATCCCACTCCTTAGGGAGTAGAGTTCCACGTAAAATCATGGTGTTCCATGTTTATATTTTTATTCTTCTTATGCTGACGCAGCGTGAATCGGATAAATATGGCCTCATTTTCTACTTTTTATCCGTCAATTAGAGGGTAATTTTATTTACGTTGATTTGAATCGTCGCATTTTTTTATTTAAATAAAAGAGATCGCATGCGATCTCAAATTAGTAGTCGGTTTTCAATTTGAATTTCGAATTTCAAATTAGAGTCAAATTAAGATAAGGTAGATTTGAATTTTGATTCAAATCAATTAGAGCCAATTTGAATTTTATTTCTATCTTTGTAACCCCATCCCTCCTATACAAAGGGGATGGTAGTCTATTGTTTAGACAGGTCAGATTACAATCATAATTGATATTTTATCTCTTTATCTCTCTCGTATCTCTCCTTCCTCACACGATCTCCGCGATTCTTCTCCAAAAATCCCTCATTCTCCGATGAGTCTTCTCCTCTCAACCCCTCTATTTTCTTCTTGTTGAGATTGTTGAGATAATTATGGTAGTTGTTGAGATAATTATGTTAGTTTTCTATTTTTGGTATGTCTCTCTTATGTAATTAACCCAGGGCTTTTCTCCTATATAAAAGAGCCCTAGGGTCTCTTCTATCGTATGATAAACGTTTCTCCCAACATGGTATCGGAGCAACGGTCCTAGACCGGGGTTCCCGTATCCCACCCAAAACCCTAACCCTAACCCCTCCCCCCCCCCCCCCCCCCCCCCCGCCTCCTCTCGGCGTCGCCGCAGCCCAGCTAGGGCCCTCCCCCTGCCGACCGCTGCTGCCCTAAGGTGGTCCAGCCCTTCTGCGCCGCTGCCTGGGTTTTCCCCAGCCACCTGCGCCGTCGCCAGGGCCCCTCCAGCCTCCTGCACCGCCGCCTGGGCCGACCCCTGCCATCCCGAGGTGCCGCAAAAGCCCCCCGCCCTCCTGTGCTCGGTTGGGATGTCCGACAAGTGCCGAGTGCGCTCCGGTTGACTTCCCGTGATCTGAAACTGGTATTCCAGCCCCTGTTTTGCAATCTATTGGTCTGATTTTGGTTGTTGGTGGTGTTTCTTGGTCTTCTATATCACATCTCTTGATTCCGAATATGATGCAACACGTACACAGCTTCTAACTGGAGAGACGATACCCCCTATGGAAGAAGTATACAAGCGACTCAGTCGGATTACTACTACTCCCACTATTGTCGCTCCGAATCCTTTTGCTATGGCCGTCTCACGGGGAAGGGGAGGATCTTCCCAGTTTCGAGGATGTGGGCTTTGTGGTCGTGGTGGTGGCCGTTAGCGTGGCCCATGTTCCTATTGCCATCGTCCTGGTCACTCTGAGGAGACATGCTTTCAGAAGCATGGATATCCAGCCTCTGCAAGGGTTGCTGAACAGACAGAACCAACCTTGGCTCCATCCCAGGATGCTCGCCTGGATGATACTGTTTCTAAACTTCGCGAAATGATGTTTGCTCCCATTATTCCGGCTGCGACTTCCTCTGATGCTGCGGCTACTGCCAAAGCCTCGTCTAGCTCCTCAGGTACTACTTATGCTCTTACGAGTTGTAGCCGCTCTGATTTGACTGATTGGATTGTGGATTCGGGAGTATCTCATCATATGTGTGGAGATCGAGCACAGTTTACTTCCTACAACCCGATTGCCTCTGGTCGATTCGTGGTGATTGCTAATGGAGTTCGACTACCTATTGTTGGTCAGGGGGAGATTGTTCTAGCTCATTCTTTTCATTTGCAGAACGTTTTACATGCTCCAGCCTTTCAGATGAATCTTTTGTCTATTAGTCAAATTACAAAAGATTTACATTGTCGTGCCATATTTGATCCATCTTCCTTTGTGTTTCAAGACATACTAACGGGGAGGATGATTGGATGTGGTGGCCGTGAGCAGCGAGGATTGTACAAGCTTACCATACCATCTCATGCTGGGATCGCTACTATTCCTTCTGGATCTGTTTCACCGTTCATGTGGCATCTATGCTTTGGACATCTTCCTCTTCAGAAGATGTGTCATGTTCTACCTCAATTATCTACTCGTACTACCTTGGATTGTGAAGCCTGTCAGCTTGGAAAGCACCATCGCTCTTCATTTTCGTCTCGTCAGAGTCGTGATAGTAGTCAGTTGTTTGAGTTATTTCATTTTGATATTTGGGGTCCTAGTCGTGTTCCTGATCATCAGGGACATCGTTTTTATTTAGTTGTTGTTGATGATAACTCTAGACTTTCTTGGGTGTTTTTGTTAAAACATAAGTCTGAAGCTGGTGCTCTAATCAAGTCTTTCCTTATTGAGGTCAAAAACATTTTCTCCGCTAATGTTAAAATTATTCGTACGGATAATGCCTTGGAATTCTCTACCTTACAATTATATGCATTTCTCAGATCTATTGGTATTATTCATCAGACCTCTTGTGTTCATATGTCACAGCAGAATGGTGTAGCTGAACGCAAACACCGTCACCTTCTAGACGTCACACGGACGCTTTTGATTCAGAGTCGAGCTCCCCTTTCTTTATGGGGAGATGCTGTTCTTACAACATGTTACTTAGTAAACAGGATGCCTTCCACCATGCTAGGAGAAAAGGTTCCCTTCTTGATTACGTTTCCCGAGAAGGACCTATTTTCTGTCACTCCCAGAGTTTTTGGTTGCGTCGCCTTTGTCCACAATTTTGCTCTTGGTCGTGACAAGCTCTCACCCAGAGCGGTCAAATGTGTTTTTGTTGGATATTCTCGTACCAAAAAGGGTATCGTTGTTTTGATCCTGTAGGACGGAGATATTATGTGAGTGCTGATGTCACATTTTTTGAGTCTATTATGTATTTTTCTCCTACAGGTGACAGATTGTCCAATGGTAGTTTTGAAGAAGATGCGGTTGTTCCTCCACCACCTCTTTCTCCTCCAACTCTGCCTACTCCACCACAAATCTCTCCACCTCCATCTCCATTTCCATCTCCACCTCGACCTCCACCTCCACCTCAATTCTTGCCACGTGTTTACACTCGTAGGTCTTCTACTCACCCCGCTGCTCATATGCCCTCTACATCATCCAACATGCCTCAGGTATGTCATGAACATATTATTTCATCTGATGTCTTTTGGATGGATCACAAGCTGAGACAATTATACAAAACAGTGTGGATGATGACTTGGAGGTTCCCATTGCTTTGAGGAAGCCTCGTCGTCAGTGTGCTACTTACCCTCTTGCTGCACATGTTAGTTTGGATCATCTTTCAGAAGAGTACAGGCGCTTTGTTGTGGGACTATCTGCAGATACTGTCCCACGAACATATCAGGAGGCGTTACAGGACAATAGGTGGCGTATGGCCATGGAAGAGGAGATGGCAGCCTTGCAGTCGCGGGGTACATGGAGTCTTGTGCCTGCTCCTTTGGGTGCCTCCGTAGTCGGCTGCAAGTGGGTATTTATAGTCAAGCACAAAGCAGATGGCAGTGTGGATCACTACAAGGCGAGACTTGTGGCACGTGGGTTCACCCAAGCCTATGGGGTGGACTACCAGGATACCTTTTCCCCAGTAGCATGACACTCAACGCTTCGTATCCTTCTGTCAGTTGCAGCTTCCAAGGATTGGCCTCTTTATCAGCTTGAGCTTTGATGCGAAGAATGCATTCCTATATGGGGATCTATAGGAGGAAGTTTATATGCAGCAGCCACCACGGTTTGCTACTGAGGGGGAGTCCCAGAAGGTATGCAGGCTCCATAAGGTGATTTATGGCCTTAAGCAGAGCCCTAGAGCTTGGTACCAGAAGCTATCGGAGCTAATAGAGCAACAGGGGTTTGTACGGTCTACTGCAGATCATTCACTTTTTGTCCAGAAGACACAGAGAGGTACCATTGCTATTCTTGTCTATGTAGATGATATCATTGTCACAGGGGATGATGAGCAGGGCATTCAGACTGCCAAGGAATTCCTTGGTACGCAGTTTGTGACCAAGGATCTTGGCACTCTTCGATACTTTCTTGGACTGGAGTTTGCAAGGAATCAGCGTGGTCTTGTGATGACCCAGAGAAAGTTTGTTATAGATCTGCTTTCTGAGACAGGTATGACAAAATGCAAACCTGCTACTACTCCTATGGATCCAGGTGTGAGATTGTATGATGATGACACTGAAGAGGTTGACAGCAGGAGATACAGAGGGCTGGTTGGGAAGCTCTTATATGCCACCATCACAGACCAGATATTTGCTTTGCAGTGTGTAAAGTTAGCCAGTTCATGGAGCAACCCAGGAAGGTGCATATGGATGCGGTTCAGATAATTTTGAGGTATCTGAAGAACTCACCTGGTACTGGTTTTATCTTCAGTAGGGATACATCCCTTGAGGTGACTGCATGTGCAGATGCAAATTATGCAGGGTACCCCAAAGACAGGAAGTCTACTTCTGGCTTTGCTGTTTTTGTAGGCAACTCCCTTGTTTCATGGAAAAGCAAGAAGCAGACAGTGGTTGCAAGATCCAGTGCAGAATCTGAATACAGGTCCATGGCACAGGGAAGTGCAGAGATGATGTGGGTTAGATCCGTATTGACGGACCTTGCTGTTGAGGTTCCTCTTCCTATGCAGTTGTTATGTGATAATCAAGCAGCTTTGTTTATTGCCAATAATCCTGCTTTCCATGAACGAACTAAACATATAGAGGTGGATTGCCATTACACTATAGACGTGATTCAGAAAGGTCTCATATCCACCACTCATGTTTCTACTGGAGATCAGACAACTGATATCTTCACCAAGGCACTTACTAGAGGTCCTTTCCAGAAGTGTTGTACCAAGCTGAGCATGATAGATATCTATGCTCCAGCTTGAGGGGGAGTGTTGAGATTGTTGAGATAATTATGTTAGTTTTCTATTTTTGGTATGTCTCTCTTATGTAATTAACCCAGGGATTTTCTCCTATATAAGAGAGCCCTAGAGTCTCTTCTATCGTATGAAAAAGTTTCTCCCAACACTTCTCCACCCAAAATACACCATCACATTAAATTTTCCATCTTTGCAAAATCCTTTTTGCATCAGGTTCTTTCTCGGAGGTGAGCAAGGAGGGATCCGTCTTGCCAGCTACGCCCTCTTCGGAAGGAGGATTGGCGGGTCTTTTGGTGGGGTCCTGGTTGGAGTGCTCTGAAGTTGCGCGCTTGAAGTTATCGGTGGTGGCGGAGATCTCGAGATGGCTCGGTTACGTGTTCGAAGGAGACGTCGCCATGTTGGGCGCCGGGCGCTGTTGCATCCGGGGTTTGTCGAAGGTTCAGAAGGACAACCTGTTGGTTCCGCAGGATGGGGATGCTATCGCATGGAGGTATCCTAGGTTCGCCGATGGTGCGGGCGTTCGCTCTGTCACGCGGGCGGCGTTTGTTCGCGGGGCACCTTTCCTTTCCCGTAATGTCCGGGCTTTACGACAACCGCTTGCGCATGTGGGTACTCTTATCTGGGTTCTGGAGGATGGTTCCTCATCGGGTTCTGACCCGAAGGTTGCTCTGGTATTGATGGAATGACCTCTCGACGTGGTTTCGGAATCGGTAGGGTGCTTGGCCGTTGGTCGGTTCTCGTTCCAACTCCACATCTGGCTTCTTTCTCCTTCGTCTCCGCCGGGCTGGGCAGGGGTTGACTTTGATGCTTCCTCTCCCATTTCGGGTTGGGCGGGGATCGACTGCGACGCTTCCTCTCCCATTCCGGGAGTGAAAGAGTTGGCGGCCCACGTGTCAGATCGCGGGGCGCCTAGGTCTGCGAAGCCGAAGCGTCAGGAGGATTTCGAGGCATCTGTTCTGGATGTTTGCGCCTCTCCTGCGCCTTTTGTCATTCCCATTGATTTCTCGGGAGCCGTTTGGGCAAGCCACCTCCTTTACTCTTCCGCGACTTCGAGATCGGACTGTCGGATCCTTTGCGCGGATCTGGCTTTCCTGTCACGGGCCTGTGGTGGTTCGTTTGTCTCTCGGATCTCCTTAGAGGGCGCCTTTGGCCCGTATGTGGGCGTGCCCCCTGAGCTTTCCAAGCCGGACTCGGTTCTGCCTTTCCAGAAGGATCTGTTGCTTCACCCGTTGGGTTCGACCGAGGCCTGGAGGGCTTCGGGCACGCTGAGCTTGCCTGGCTCCCTTGGGTTGCAGCCTCCTTTAGTTGGTGAGTCTGACTGCCCTGCTCTCAATCATTCTGCTGGTGGGTTGGGAGAGATGTACTCTGATGCGGTTCAAGTCGGGCTCTGTGAAGAGGGATTGCGGAGATCCTGGTTGCGGGTGTTTCCTTGGTCTCCGAATCAGGGGCTGATAAAAGGTCCGGAAAGAGGTACCGCAGAAGACAGCGAGCTCGAGTGCATCAAGTGGCACCTTCGCCTATCTCCGAACAGAAAGCAAAGGTTGTGGAGGTGGCAGGAGTGGTGCAGATTGGGGGAATCTCAGCTGGTTCCAAATGAAGGTGCTTTCTTGGAACGACATGGGTCTGGGTGACCCAGAGAAGAGGCATGCTCTGGGGTCGAGATTCATAGAGTGGGGATGCGATGCTGTCTTTCTTCAGGAAACTAAGTTGGATTCTGTCTCGGTTATGACCTGGCGCTCCTTTGGTCCGGGGTCGCTCTCTGAGTATAGTTCGATTGGGGCTACTGGTTCTGCGGGCGGCCTTCTGGTGGCTTGGAAGAGCTCGGTGTTTTTGCTCCGGGCGGAGCTGAGGGGAACTCATGTTTTTACGGTGCTTTTGGAGTGTCTTGCTTCAGGTTCCTTGCTCTTTCTTGCGTTTACGGGCCATGCCAACCCTTGTCGCGGGGTTAGCTTTGGGCGGATTTACGCGATTCTCACGCTGCTTTCCATGGCTATCCTTGGTTGATTGGCGGAGACTTTAATGTTACGTTGCTCTCTTCGGATAAGCCGAGGATGCGGGGCGGTCAAGACCCTGGTTCTTTTGATTTTGTGGAGGTGGTGGACTCTTTGGAGCTAGAAGTTCTGGATGCGCTGGGACTAAGTTCACCTGGAGGAACTCTGGCTCCCGCTCCCGTCTGGATTGTTTCCTGGCTTCGGCGGAGTTGTTGGAGCTCTTTGCACTTTCCTTTGTTACCTCCAGACCCGGACGAGATCGGACCATACTCCGATCCTTTGGGACTCTGGCGACCCTTCGCTCCCGCAGGGGTTCTTCCGTTACGAAAAGGCTTGGTTGTTGGAGGACTCCTTCAGGGACTTGATGACGTCCCATTGGACTTCGGTTCCTGCTGCCGACTCCGCGGCCGTGCGGTTTGTGCAGAAGTTGTCCTCTTTACGGGTGCAGTTGTGCGCCTTTAAGTGGGAGTCGAGGGAGGCTCGCCACGCGTTCAGAGTAGCAGCTGAGGAGGAGGTTCGCGATCTGGACGCTACTGAGGACATCAGGCCTCTCACTGAGGCTGAGCTGGTTCGGAGAGTAGAGGCTCAAAAGAAGATTTCTATTAAGGACAAAAAAAGAGTGACTGAGTGGAAACAGAGATCCAGGCACATCTAGCTCAGGGAGGGCGATGCGAATACGACCTTCTTTCACATGGTGGCTAGTGGAAGATGTCGTGGCAACGCCATCAAGTCATTGGTTGTTGGTGGTGTCAGGGTGTATGGTAACAGGGAGATCGGGAGGGCAATTACTGATCATTTTCTTGAATTTTCCTTGCGTGGCTTAGGAAGGTGGTGGAGATGGACGGGGTTGGGCGTAGAGCGGCTTTCGGCTGCCCACACCACTAGCCTGACCCAAACGGTTACCATGGAGGAGCTTCGGTCGGCTGTTTGGAGCCTGAAAGGTGATTGTGCACCCGGGCCAGATGGTTTTCCAGTTTCATTCTACAAGGACTTTTGGGATCTGGTTGGGTTGGAAGTGTTCAATGTCATGCAGGAGTGCTGCCGCTGCAATGCGAGGTTTGATCGCATCAATAAGGCTCTGATTGTCCTCCCAAAGAGGGAGAGAGCGGACAAGATTGAAGATTTTAGACCTATTGCACTATCCAACGCTTTGTATTTGATCCTGGTGAAGGTCTTCGCTATCAGACTTAGTAGGGTCAGGGTGCTTGAGCATATTATCTCCCCTTTTCAGTCTGCCTTCGTTCCTGGGAGACATATTGCGGAGAGCTTGGTTTTGACCTCTGAGATTATTATTGATTGGAAGAGGTAAGAGAGGAAGGCTCTTCTCTGGAAGGTGGATTTCATAAAGGCTTACGATACTGTAGACTGGCACTTTCTTTGGGCGGCGTTGCATAGAAGGGGGTTCCCTAAGCTTTGGATCTCTTGGATGATGTGTTGCGTGACTACTGCGTCGATGTCGATCCTCATGAATGGGCCGTCCTGAGGGCGGTTTTTTTCAGTCGCAGCGGGGCGTCAGACAGGGATGCCCGCTTGCTCCTTTACTCTTCATCATTGGCTTCGGACATGCTTGCTTGTATGGTAACTCGGGTGCAGGGACAATGGGTTCACTTGTGGCTACATGAGGGATGGCCTGCGGATCCCTTTGCTATAGTATGCTGACGATACCATTTTCTTCATTGAGGGGGGCAGCAATGAGGCCAGTGGCATGGCGATCACTCTCGAGCTCTTTGGAGAGATGTCGGGGCTGGCTCAGAACGCCAACAAGTCCAAGGTAGTTGGGTTTGGCCTATTGGACGAGGAGGTGCGCATGTGTTGTGATGTGCTGAGAACAACTTGTACCCAACTTCCCCTGCACTACTTGGGCATTCCTCTGACCGTTGGCTGGATGAAGCTGGCGGATTGGTTATCGCTTGTTGAGAAGCTGGAGAAAAGGCTCGCTGGGTGGAAGTCCTCGATCCTTTCCAAGGATGGTCGTCTAGTTCTCCTGAAGGCAGTTCTCTCGGCCATGCCGATTTACTTCGCCTCTACGAGGCTCATGCCAGCGGGTATTAGAAGGAGATTGGAGGGCCTGATGCGCCGTTTTCTTTAGGCCAAGAGCGATCAGGGGCCCCCCGGCATTCACCTGGTTGACTGGGAGACTATCACCCTCCCGAAGAGCGAGGGCGAGCTCGGAATTAGGCGACTTGATGGGCTAAATGAAGCCCTCTTGCTGAAGTGGGTGAACAGAATCTGGGGGAGCATTGAGGACCTATGCACTGCGCTTATTCGTCAGATTACAACGTCTCTGCCTTGCACCGGAGAGCAGCGTCTTGGGCCGCGTCCTTCACCTTTTTGGAAGGGATATTATCGGTTACCCCCCAATTTCGGACTCTGTTCGGGCTGGTTTGGGGAACAGGGAGTCTTTACCCTTCTGGAAGGATTATTGGACGGATGGTGGTGCGCTTTGTGACCGTTTCCCCCGGTTATTTGCCTTGGCAGCGGATCAGGAGGTTCGTGTTGCTTCCTGCTGGACAGATGGCAATTGGATGCCGTTGTTTCACTCTAATTTTTCAGATCACCGTTTGGAGGGGTTCTTACTTCTGCTCGATTCCCTGAGGATTTTCGGCGACCCATCTGGAGATCGGGACCACTGGGTGTGGTGTGGGAATGGTTTCTCGGTTGGAAAGGTTTATAGGATTATTTGCCGACCTCCTCCATCGCGATCGGCTGAGATTGTGAGAGATTGTAGGTTCCTTTGGGGACTTGGCCTCCTCAAGAGAATATGCATTTTCTTGTGGCTTTTTAGAAGGAAGAGATTGATGACTCGTGACCGCTGCGCTAGGCTGTTGGGGTTGGTTTCGGACAGTTGCCCCTTGTGTGGGACTAGCATTGAGTCTGTTGAACACCTTTTCTTCCTTTGTCAGGTATCGACGCCAATTTGGGGTGGACCCGGCTCTGGGATTGGGTTGATATGAGGTCCCTTTCTTCTTTTGTGAGTCCTTGGTGGCGTCCATGCATCGTCCGAGAAGGATCCTCCTTCTTCTGGTGGCCATTGTCTGGGCAATCTGGTTGTCCAGGAATGCCCTGCTTTTCTCTGATCATCGGTTTTGTAGGGAGAATGTTGTATCCATGTGTCGGGTTTGTTATTTTCCCAGCTTTCCTTTTGATTGTCTCGTATTAGTTCTCTGTTTCATTTAATGCATTTCTGGGGCGACACCTCTGAGTGTTCCCCCTTGTTTGGTTTCAAAAAAAAATTAATAGATCAAATTAGTTGTCTGATCTTTCTTTGTTCTTATTCAGATGTCATTCTCCATTACTATAATTTTTTAGTTCTTGATAATGCCATGGAGTTATACACAATGATTTAGTTGCCTTCTTTATCTCTCGGGGCACTTTGCATTAGACTTCTTGTCTGTGTACCTCATAATAAACTGGGGTTGTAGACAGGAGATCAGATACCTCCTTGGCATGGCTCACACTCCTCTCTTCTAAATGAAGGCTTCTAAAACGTTATGGCGTGATATTGTTCTTATTGTCACTTGATCAAATGTGTTCCCTCACCCATCCTTGGTGACACTGCTCCTTTTGCTTTTCTTCATTCTGGTGATGATGTTTGTTCCTTACATATTTTTGGATGCATGATATTTGTTCATAACTTCCACAATTAAGTTGTCTCCATGTGTGAACCTGGTGTGTTTGTGTGTTATTCGAGGATCTGTAAGGGAACCTGTTGGTTGCATGTACTGACTGTCGATGTCACATTTTTTTAGCAGACTGGTTATTTCACTGAGTAACCTGATGATGTTCCATTTGAGTCATGCCTCTGCTTTAGACCGTTAAAAGGCACTAAAATATGTCCTAGTCTAACTTTATTTTTATTGTTCTTGAATTACAAGTTGATGATCAGAACGCAAATGACCCCTACCCATTGCCACTTTATGTGATCATCCCATCATCTATTATTTTAGAGGAGCCAATTGCCTGCAAGACGGGCGCTGAGAGTTGTATATTACACCCAATCTCTTTTAGCTTTATTAGTGGTTTGTTTGTCACGGAGGTGCAACTCACTGATGCTTTCACGACGGTTTCTATTCTTAAAGACTACTACTCGACCTTGCAAGATGTTACCTTTTTTTTTAGCAGACTGGTTATTTCACTGAGTAGCATGGTGATGTTCCATTTGAGTCATGCCTCTGCTTTAGATTGTTGGAGCTCTAAAGCATGCCCTAGTCTACCTTTATTTCTATTGTTCCATTTGAGTACATGCGTGGAAGCATGATATGGATTGTGGAGATGGAAGTTCTCATATCCAAATGTGCATGACTGCATGGTTTATTGTTCCATGCTAGTGGGTTCTCAATCCTATTGCATGTGGTTGTGTGTTCACTACCAAGCATGCCTCTGATGGATCCCTTGAAGGCCTTACACGATTTCATGGGTTTGATTGATCACTCCTAAGGCCCTCTCACTCATCACGTAGATGATATCGATTCAGGAAGTTTGTTCGTTTTTGCTAACAAGAACTGGTACATCTACCATCTTGGTGCAAAAATTGTCCTTCTTTGTGGTGATATTGAGGAGAAAGTCTATATGTAATAACCTTATGGTTGCATAATCACGGAGGTATTTTTATAGGTTGATATCTGCGGCTTAAAATGAAGTCCTAGAGCATACTTATCTCTGAGATTAATGCTATTGGGTTCTAGAGAACTTCATTTGATCAATCTATCTTTGTCATACCATTATACTTGACATTTATGTATATGATATGGTTATTAAATGTGGTGACAGTGTTGGGATACATAAGACTAAAGTCTTGAAGTGTTTGTCACTTTAGATGTTGGTTATCTTAGGTACTTTCTAAGTTTGAGGTTGTCAGGCACTCAAAAGACATTTTTCACAAAGAAAGTATTATCTAGATTTTTTTTAAGAAGTAGAGCTATTAGAATGTAATCTCTTTATTCTTGTAGGATCTCAACACCATGTTATACTTTAAGATAAATTCTTTGAAGACATTTTATCTTATAACAGTTGGGTTGGTAAAATCGTGTATCTTATAACACATTTTATCTTATGTTGTTTGTTCAAAGAATTTTGTAATTGAGCCATATATGTGTGGGAGCTATTTAATCTCACATTGTTGAGTGATGGATTTAATTATGTGGTGTAGCTATATAAAAAGCGCAAGCTCTCTTTACTCTAAGATTAATGCCATATATTAGCCAGTGATGGCTTTCTATCTTGGTTTCATCTCGCTCCTCAAGGAGTAAGGTTCCACATAAAATCATGGTTTCCTCTCGTTCTTGATTTCATATTTTATATATTTCATATTTCGACATGATATTAGTGTAAGTCAATTCTTATAGATTCGATTTTATTTCAATCAAGATTTTTTTATTGAGTTTTCTAAACTTGTGTTGCGATTCTTTTGATTATGAAGATCTCCAATCATTTAAAGATGCAATACATGCGTTATTTTTGTGCACGATATTGACATGAGATTCAAGCATGATTGTGTCATCATGTTGTATATCATCTTGCTGAACAGAAGCATCAAACCATGTCATCAGTAGAAACAAAGTGTTCAGTATTTTCCTAGGGCGTATTGGATGACGAGGAAGGCACATGAGCAGGGGGGTGCAGTAACACGATGTCTCTGTATGTATATAGGGTGTAATGTCTCAACCAAAATAGGCGGAAAGAAAGCATGAGATGGAGGTGGTAGGTAGGCCTCCGTGGTTAGACTCAAAGGAAGTTGCCTTGTCACGTGTGGGAGACAAGTACATCACAAACTCAAAGAAGGTGCCATCAACACGTGGAGTACTTTCTCGGATAGGATCAAAGCATTAACACCCTTTTGGATTCAATAGTATCCTATAACAATGCCACTTGTTTGACCGAGGAGACGTGTCTCGATCAAGTGGTAAATAAATGTAGCACAAACGAAGATGCGAAGGTTACATAGAACATATCCTTATCGGGAAACACAATCGAAAAAGAACATGTTCCTCTAACATAAAAGAGGAGATGCGAGTAATAAAATAGCAGGCAATGAGGCCATCTCCCCAGTAGGAGTGGAGAGTTTGACTTTGAATCAGGAGAGTCCCCGTGACATCTAATAGGTACATGTGTTTCCTTCCAGCAACATTATTCAACTGAGAAGATGTAGGCACTAGGTGTCTGACGTAAGATCCCATGAAACTTGAAAAATATAGGTAAGTGGCCAGTACAAAAGTCAAGTGCATTAGCAGAACGCACATACTCGACATTAGTAGAAAAAATATTCTTTATTCCAATAATAAAATTTGCATAGTAGAATAGAACTAGCTTCAGATTTATGCTTCATCAGAAAGATCCATGACATTCTATAGAAATTGTCAACAATCAAAAGATAAAAAATAGTGGCCGTAATGGTCAGGAATATGATTGGGACCCTAAAATGTCAAAATGGACCAACTCAAATAGGGAGTTACTATTGTGACCATGACTACTGGGAAAACTACTATGATGATGTTTCCCAAGTTTGGCGGGCCTCATGCTGGATACTGGATAGAGGAGAGATGTGGGGAAGAAGGATTCTTCACTGCTTCTAAAGGGGTCAATGACCAAAATGAAGATGTCACAAGTAGGTGGAAGCATGCCCAATATAGATAGAAGATTTATCTCCATAAGGAGATTGGGCCAATTTGTAAAGACCCCTTTGCTCAAGACCACACTTAATCACCCTGCCCATAGATATATCATGAAAAACAAGAGAAGGTGGAAAATTTTGGCATGACAATTGAGTTCTTTAGTAGTCTGACTAATGGACATTGATTAATAGGAAAGTCTGGAGCATGTAAGACGTTCTCAAACCATAGATGGCATCAAATGGATCTTGCCATGTTCTATGATAGGAGAATATCTCCCATTAGCAATGATGATAAAGAGACTGAGGAATCATGTTGTAGGAAGTAATCTTTTCTCTATTGTCACCTAGAAGATGAGAAGCTCTTGTTATTATCCATTCATTGTAGTCAGTGATGTGACGGGTCGTAAAAGCATGATTGATACATGAGGTACTAGTGGAAGTAGTGGTGTTTAGTAATAATGGAGGAGGAGGATGATTGAACATATCAAATGTGGGTCCCATGGGTCTCTCTCAGATGGAGATGGGATCTTTGTATGGTCGGAAGGTGTAGTAGTGGCTCCGAATACTCAGTCGCATGAGCAAAAGAAGGATGGCCGTGCTTCTGATAGTACATATCCCCAGAGTGCCTAAATGATTGCAATAAGTGCATTGCGAATATGGGCGACCACTTCCTCTGCCATAGATACTATGCCCTCTAAACTGAGTTGACCCTCCTCTGCCTCATGAAGCAGCCATGGCATAGGGGATTTGAGCTGCAAGCCTGAGTGACATGGGAGATTCTGCTGAGGCGAATGTATGCCTCCTCCAAAGGCGAAATTGAGGCATCCAGAGAAGTTGACTGCGTGCAGCGTCATATACTAGATAAAAACTAGTAACGGAAGACACCAACCATCATGGTGTTCTTGTATTTGTGTTTTGCTCGATAATAACACTTAGGGGCATGTATCTGTGCAGTTCTCAAAACATGCCCCACAAACTGGAGTAGAAAGTGTGGAGTGGGTGATCATTCTTTTTTGGTCGTATATATGCCACGTTGAAGCTGAAGAATATTTGTTTCATTTTTTCCTTAAGAATATGTTGTTGCAAAGATGTTGCATCCCATTTGTAGTGGGCTTGATGTAGGATCTCATTGGCAATCTCTATCTTTGGAGTGCCTGGTAGTCATACTCGAGCTCATGTTGTGTTCTGATTCCATGTAACATATGCACTAGACTTGTTGGTCGACAATGGCTTCATCATGATGTACTACTTGTCGTGGCCTCTCCATGATGCTCATGGAATTGCATCACCCACAACTCATAGTTCGCACTGTTGTAAAAGTCCCCTGACTGGACCGACTAGTAGGTCCGACTAGTCTAGTCAGTGGGGTGGCCGACTGAGTATTGACTAATTCCAACTAGGTCGATTAGTCAATCGATTTTTGCTTGGAGATACCATATATTTTTTAATCTTTTTTGCTTTTCTAAAGCAAACTTATTCTAATATGCTTATTGTCTTATTTAAATTCAATTACTTCTTTTTTATTATGATGATGTACAAAATGTACAAATATATGCAAATATATAAGAATATATGTATAAAAATGATTTATATATTTAAAATAATTTGAAAAAATTCAACATCGATTAAGTCCGACTAAATCCGATCAGTTGCGACTGTCGAGTAATCCTTAATCAGTGACCCAACCGACCGAGTACCGACTACCGCTTTTTGCAACCTTGATAGTTCGTGCCATCCATCTGACGATTGGATATGGGTCCTTAGTAGCCTCATTTATGGAGTAACGTCTATCTACTCTTGCCATGACAGATGGAACGAAACACAAGAATGATAAGATTGGGATATGAATCAATGCTCGTCTACAATGACATAAAATAGGGAGGTTGTGGGTGCGAACTTAGATACACAACCTTCTTACAACCCATGTAGGTGCTCTAGGGCCTACAAATCTGAGTTATGAGCAAATCCGAAACAAGATGACTTAAAAAACCCTAGAACACCTTTCTTGCTGGGTGAACCTCCTATACGACTTGACGTACAAGGAATATACTACATAAGGGGTCGAAAAGAGACATTAGTGCACAGGGGATCGTGCGCGGTGCTAGATGGTTGTTGGGTTGTTGCAATGGTAGCAGGCAGTGCAGGGGACCGCTACATAGTAAGAGAATAAGACGAACAACGAGGAGCACTAGATCAAGAGGGGAGAGGGTTGGTGGTAAGGTAGGGTTACAAAACTCTAGTCCAAAAATATCGCTTTGATACCATGTAGAAGGATGAGTTGCGCTATTGGGAGCTCATAAAAAAGAAAAGAAGACAATAACCATATTACGTATTAGTATAATGATTAAATTACTATAACACTTCCAATATCAATTGTTGATTTACTTAAATGTGTTTCTTGTTTTTTATGATAACATCTTAAAAATGTCTTCTCAATCTTTGAAATAATCAGAAGTGTTAATATATGTAACCATGGTTTATCGAGATTCCATCCCATAGAATTGTTAATATATGTAACCATGGTTTATCGAGATTCCATCCCATAGTTGTGACAGCTTTGTGCTTCCTTTATAGGTCTTATTGAAAACTTAAGAATTATTTAACACCCCCCTCGCCTTCTTGTTGTGTTTGATAAGAATGAAAGAAACTAAAAATATATGGCCTATAATTAAATGGGATTTTATCAGCTATGCCCTCCTTAGATATTGTAATATCAAGTATGCCCCTCCCTTTTTTGGAATATCAACTTTTTCCTTGACCTCTTCCACAATGATCACTTGTGTCCCTTGGGTTAGTTGCCGTCCATCCCCATCTGACATTAATTTTGGGGACACAATATTAATTAGATTTAAAAATCGAGGGTAGAAATGTCTTTTTCTTCTCCTTTTCTTCTTCTTCCCTTCACTCCTCCTCCATTCCCCCCTCCAGCCCCTCCTTCACCCCTCTCCCTCCAGTCCCTCCTCCTCCAACCAACACCTCCTCCTCTGCCCCCTACCCCTCCAACCCCTCCTCCCCCGCCCCTCCCTCTCCAGGCCCTCCATCTGTGCCCCTACCCATCGAGCCCCTCCTTCACCTCCTCACCTCGTACCCCTCCTCCGCCCCTACCCCTTCAGATCATCTCCTCCTCTGCTCCCTACCCCTTCAACCCCTCCTCTTCTGACAACCTCCTCCTATGCCCCTATCCCTCCAGACCCTCCTCCTTCGCCCCTCTCCCACCAATCCCTCCTCCACCGAGTTGCACTATTGATAGAGGTTATTAGGTCTCGCATGCAGAGAGAGAGAGTTGAAGGGGATGTTGAACCCATTAATGGAGCAAGACATGGCATGCGAAAAGGGATAATTTGAAAAAATGGAATAGAGTACGATGAATAGCCCAGGTCTTGCATGCGTAGCTGAAACTGTGTCTCCACGGTGCCTTGCAATGCTATCGGCCATGCGAGCCCATCGGCTGGGGAGCTGAAGTCCTTGCTCCTCTGCCCCACCCCATTCATATCGAAGCATTTGGAGTTGACTATCACCCCCGTCGTCCATAGCAAAAGCAACATGAATGAAGATGTAATATCCCGATCTCCAGACCCGTGGTGCGTGGAAGAAGATTAATGACGGTTATCGATTCCAATTGACGATGGGACTAGAACAAGGAACGATGCAAGGAGGTGGTTTAGGAAGAGCGGTGGCGCATGAGGTCATGGTCGGTTTTGGGCGGGGAAGGAGGTTAGGGGAGGGGGTTTGGAGAGTTATGCCCCTCTTAACCGTGACAAGAAGTCTGAGGCACAACTAATATTCCAAAAAATGAGGGGCATAACTGATGTTGCAATATCTAAGGAGGGCACAACTGATAAAAATCCTAATTAATTTGTGTAGACTTTCCTTTGTGGCATGGACAGATGGAGTACAATTTCTATGTTGCCTAAATTCGATCACATATACAAAATGACAACTTGATGGACTACTTATCATCACATCTTCCAATTCAATTTGTTTTGGTTTGATATGCTGGACATTATTCTAAAAAATGGTTTTCTCATGAATCCGATTCTTGTTATCTCGATCATCATTTGTTGGCACTATGATTGATAGGGAGGTGATCTTGTCCTTGTCTGCGGTATTGTTTTCTTGGCAAGTATTTTTTGTATCTACCCATGCTTGACTGGTTTCTCTTCTTGTTTTTTGGTGTCTTTTCAATTTATCATTACAGGGGCTGCTAGACTACCAGGATTCCATGTCTGTGTTGGAAGCGGAGGAGAGAGGCTTCTTCCAGAGTGGTATGCAGAAAAAGGTGATGTATCAAGTGTTCAGGGGCTAAAATCATGTTTTTATGTAGGCTTGTTAAGTTTTTCTTGGAAAAACTGAAAGAATAAATATCTCACAATGATCATATTCTCTTTCCTTAATATGCACGTCAATTCACTGACTGCTGTCACGATAGATGCCTAATTAGACTTAGTGAACTATTTCCATGCAATGAGAACTTACATACCCCATGACCTTTAAAATTGTCATCATAACTTCTATTCTCTCTGCGTCTTATACTATATTTTGCATCTTACACTGTTCTCATTTCTTGCAATTCTAATGGAAAAGCACCATTGTGGTCAGGCATTGAGCTGATCCTCAGCACCGAGATTGTGAAAGCTGACCTTGCTTCCAAGACTCTTACCAGTGCAGTGGGAGCAATATTCAAATACGATATCCTGATAATTGCGACTGGATCCACGGTATCTGCCTATACTCTTCAAACTTAATCCTCTCTTGCCTTCTCACATCAATGCCATTATGTTTAATATTTTGAGCCTCCGGGTTGCATCAGATGTATTATTAACCTATGATCGAGAACTTCCAAAAGTTAGCAGAAACAGACACATGTTATCAATTGATTTATCCATTGATGTAGGTTATCAGGCTATCGGATTTTGGTGTACAAGGGGCGGATGCTAATAATATATTTTATCTGAGAGAAATTGATGATGCTGACAAGCTTTTAGAAGCAATAAAAGTTAAGAAGGATGGAAAGGCTGTACTTGTTGGAGGTGGATATATTGGTCTTGAACTCGGGGCTGCAATGAAGATCAATAATTTTGATGTAACCATGGTTTACCCAGAACCTTGGTGCAGTAAGTAGAACTGATCTTATTATTTTTTTTTAAAAGGGCCTCCACCATATAAGTGGGTGCCCAAAGAACTGATCTTATTACCTCATTACCAAATCTGATATCTTTGATACGCTTGTTTCTAAATTTTAGTTGTAGCTGCACATTTCCGTTCTTGTGTCAGCAAAATAATGGACGTTGATTAAAATTTGAATGAAACGGACAAAAAAAGCTTAGGTTTCTATTTGGTTGGTTGATATTAACCGAGAATTTTATGTAAACCTTAGTTGTACGAGCATGCCATGTTAATTGTGATTAATGAAAGGCTTTACCGACACAAGAAGTTGCACATGAGATTAATTGAAAGGATGTCGGGAAATATATCTATGGCCTCCAAGAATCAATTCATATCCATGCACGATTTGCAAATAAAGGTTGTCCTTTTTAAGATTAGTGGAAGTCTACAGTGATAGTAGACGGGCCTATATACAATTATTATTGACTTTTAACATTATCTGGAAAATTTTATAGTAGAGAGGTTATAAATCAACCTTCTAAAGGTATATAAGATGGAGAGTTATCTGGTGTCAGGGTTCCTACGAAGCTTAAAAAACAATTTGATATCAGTATTTGTTTGCCTCAAGGTTCTACCTTGACTCCTTACTTTTCCCCCGTGGTTATGCATAAGTCAATGAAGCACATCTAAGGGGAGATCCCTCGGTACCCATTGTTTATGGATGACATTGTTTGGGCGGAGGAAACAAACAATGGAGCCAGCATGAAGCAAGGGTTTTTGAGTTAGTAGAGCGGTGAAAAGTTTTCAGAACAAGTGCTGGAGGAGACTACAAAAAGGTGTTCTAATTTGCTTGGATCTGAGTTAAGAATGACCCAGTTGGAGGCGAGAAATCTACGCATTTGGCACCACAGGGTTGGATTCAAGAAGAATTAAGTAGTGGTGCTAATCGAATCGAATATCTTCGGAAGGATTCAATTCATTATAACAATTTCAAAGCCGAACTCGAATTGAACTTTAAATGAATTTGCCCACTTAAATTCAGATTCAATTCATTTTGAGTTTTGAATATTCAAATTCGATTCATTTTATTTCAAATTTCAAATTTTAAATATTAATTAGTATTGTAAAGCTTATATAGATCATATTATATGAAGAATATTATAATTTAATTACTTTATTGTATAATTCTGAATTTGGATATAGACTACTAAGATAAGTTGAAAAAATAATATAATCAAGGAAAATATCAAATTGATAATATACAATGGATAAAAGTATACAACTTTTACAATTATATATGTTTTTCATAATCTAAAAATATACTATTTTTTTTCTAAAATGAAGAAATGTATAAATATAATATAATTATGAGCCCATCTAAGAGATAGAATATCATTGATGAAAAAGATAAAAATAATATGATTACATTGCAAGTTGAAGGAAGACAAGATCAACCTCATATAAAAGTTAATACAAATTAATATTATTATTTGAAATGAGGGGAATAATAAAAGATAACACAACAAGATAAAACATCTTTATTAAGCGTGAGGATCTTCAACGCCGAAAAACAAAAGCCATGAAAATGAGATATAATTTTTTTATGTACAAAGAAACAACTTACATTATGATGAGAAAAGCTGGTAGATTATTCATGTAGAATTTTTTATCTTTTCTAGTTGATTTTATGACTAATATTTTGTACTCTTGTTTTATTCAATATTTACTCTTTAACTAACATGATTATATATGCATATATATACATGCATATTAAATTGGGTATGTCTTAGAGTGATTTGTGATTCTCTTAATTAATGAACAAAATTTTTGAATAGTACGCTAAGATTGATTATCATACTTATACTAAGTAATTCATATCCAAGCTACTGTCACTAGACAAACATAAGAAGTAAAGACATGAACTTAGATGTTTTGTATAACCAATGCATGAAGAACCTACATCTCTGCCTCACAACCTAGTAGCTAACTCACTTGAACTTAGTTATAAAGGGGAAATGAAAGAGATTGGGTCCCACTATCGTGGCCTAATGTTGCATATACATGTTACACGCAATGACAAGTCATGTCGAAGTAGTTTGGGAGTAAGGAAATCATGTCCGTGAAGTCTAGACATGATAGTAAGTTCAAGAGTAACCACTTAATCACTGTAGTAAGCTGGCGGTACTTTTTTCTTACATACTTAGCAGCCAAAGTTTAATTAACAACTTTACAATGACGAAATCAAAATAGAAATGAGAAATTGTTTATTCTGTAGCCATACTTTGACAAGTTATGCTTAGTGATAAAATGCACATGCTAAATCTTTCAATGTGAATTAAATATCATAACATTTTCTAGTCCATATTTATATATTATTTTCTGTATCTATTTACTTACAAATGAATTCGAATAAATGTGTATCTACCTTTTGATGTTATTATACTATAACTCCTTGCACGAGAAAATTTGGAAAGGATCCTAATCGACCCAGAGTGGGGTTGTTACATGTGTGTATGTAAACATGTATGTATTGTATGCATGTATATATGTATGTATGATGTATATGAGTATAAATACATGAATACACACACGGATACATACATATATATAAGTATCAAACTGAATTGTTATCGAACAAATTCAAGTTAATTCAGATTTGATTCATTTAGGAATCGAATCCACAAGTTAAATTCAAATCCAGTTTTTTTTGTTTCTGTGGAAAGGGAAAAAGAACAGAGATATATTCCATGGTGATCTAGCGCTCTCTTATATAGGAGAAAAGCCCTACGGAAAAAATTACATAAAGTAGACGGAGGAAAAAGAATATGGATAAAGAACAACAACAACAACAAAGCCTTTTCCCACAATTAAGTAGGGTCGGCTACAATATAGATAAAGAACAAATAAAAAAATATATCTATCTCAACGTTTTGTGTCAAACTTTTTTCGAATTTTTATGGAATGTACTATAACTGAATTCGAATGATTCAATTCAATTAGCAGTCCTAGAATTAAGTAATATGGGTATATTGTTTAGTATAATGAGAAGCTCTGTATTGAGAAATACATTTCCGTTTGATGCACCAATCTAATTAAATCCAATGTCCTTTTTGTTAACTGCAGTTGGGAAAAATAAGAGAGATGTTTATTCCATACGCCTAGGCTCTCTTATGTGGGAGAGTAACATATGGGTAAATTACATCAAGAGTCCAAATGAAAAGAAAAATTATGAAACCGTACAAAATAACATAACATATATCTCTACACTCCCCCTCAAGATGGAGCATAGATGTCGATCATGCTCAGCTTGGACGAGCACTTCTGGAATGGTCCTCTGAGTAACGCCTTGGTATAGATATTTGCAGTTTGGTCCCCTGAGCTAACATGAGATGTAGATATAAAACCCTTCTGAATCATATCTCGTATAAAGTGACAATCAACCTCAATGTGCTTAGTTCGTTCATGAAATGCTGGATTATTGGCAATGAATATAGCAGCTTGATTGTCACATTCCAAAGCCATAGGAAGTAGGACTTCTATATATAGATATGTAAGAACAGCTTTCACTCACATCATTTTTCTACTAACCTGGGCCATAGCCCTATATTCAGACTCAACACTAGATCTGGCTACAACAGTTTGCTTCTTGCCTCTCCATGAGACGAGAGAGCTTCCAACGTATACAGCAAACCCAGTAGTGGATTTCCTATCCTTGGGACATCCTGCGTAATCTGCGTCTGCACACGCTGAAATAGCAATCTCCTTGTCTTTCTTGAACAATAGACCTGCACCTAAAGATGATTTAAGGTACCTGAGTATCATATGTATAGCATCCATATGTACCTGACGTGGTTGCTCCATGAACTAGCTCACTCGACTAACAGCAAAAGAGATATCGGGTATGGTAATGGTAACATAAAGAAGCTTTCCCACCAGTTCTCTGTATCTTCTCCTATCCACCTCATCAATGTCATCATCATATAATTTCATGCTCAGATCCATAGGTGTAGTGGCCGGTCGGCATCCAAGCATTCCTGTTTCACTCAACAGGTCAGTGACATATTTCCTCTGGGTCATTACAAGTCCATGTGGATTTCTGGCGAACTGCGATCCTAGAAAATATCTAAAGACTTCAAGATCCTTGGTGACAAATTCACGACCCAACATTTCTTTCACCTTCTGAGTTCCTTGCCCATCATCACCTGTAATCAGAATATCATCTACATACACCATAATTGCAATAATACCTCCGGATGTTTTCTGTATAAATAGGGAATGATCTTCATTAGAACGTCTATACCCTTGTTTCTCAAACAAGTCTGAGAGCTTATGGAACCAAGCTCTAGGGCTCTGCTTAAGGCCATAGATGGCCTTATGAAGTCTACACACTTTGGAACACTCCCCCTCAACAGCAAAAACATGCGGTTGTTGCATGTAGACTTCTTCCTGCAAGTCGCCATATAAAAAGGCATTCTTACCATCTAATTGGAATAATGGCCAATCACGAGTAACCGCAACAGAAAGAAGGATCCGTAAGGTGGAGTGGCGAGCAATCGGTGAGAATGTATCAAGATAATCCACTCCATATGTCTGTTTAAACCCACGAGCAACCAAGCGTGCCTTGTATCTGTCAATGTTGCCATCTGCATTCTGCTTAACCGTGAAGACCCACTTACAGCTCATTGTAGACACACCGATAGGTGCAGGGACAAGGCTCCAGGTACCTCTTGATTTAGAGCGGCCATCTCTTTTTCCATAGCTAAACGCCATCTTCTGTCCTTCAATGCATCTTGGTAATTCCGTGGAATATCCACAACAGATAGTGTAATGGCAAAGCTCTTGAATTCACCAAAGGAAACAGTGGATGCTATAGGATATGACTCGCAGATACGCTTCTGTTTTCGAAGTGCAATAGGTAGATCCAAATCGCTTGCATCCTCATTCGTCCTCTGTAACACAACCTGCTCAAGTAAATCATTAGATCCATCATTATTGATTATATTCTCAGAAGTCAGAACATACCTCAGACGAGCTAGATGATGAGCGATGACCATGAGCAGAAGCAGGCTGGCAGGTATAGTGGAGTGGCAATGGGGGAACCGGAACAGTAGCAGGAGGTGTAGGTGATGTAGGTAGTGATGGAGGTGGTGATGGTGGTGGCATGTATATGGCTTCATCAGTGTCTGAGGATACCAACTGATCACCTGTAGGAGAGAAGTACATAACAGACTCGAAAAAGGTAACATCAGCACTAACAAAATATTTCCTGCGCAATGGACCATAACACATGTACCCCTTTTGTGTCCTAGAGTACCAGACAAAAACACACTTGACAACCCTAGGAGAGAGCTTGTCAATACCCGGAGACAACTGGTGGACAAAGGCCACCGAGCCAAACACACGTGGAGTGAGGGAGAACAATTCTTTTTCAGGAAAAACTAGGGAGAAAGGAATCTTCTCACCTAAGACAGACGACGACATGCGATTAATGAGATAACATGCCGTTAGGACAACATCGCCCCAGAAAGAATGAGGAGCATGACTCTATATGAGAAGCGACCTGGTGACATCTAGTAAATGATGATGTTTCCTTTCTGCAACTCCATTTTGTTGGGAAGTATAGGCACATGATGTTTGGTGGATAATCCCTTGTGTTGAAAAATAATTGGAGAGAGTATGAGTACAAAATTTCAAGGCATTATCACTTCTCACAATCTTTACAGATGCGGAAAAACATTACGAACTTCATTTATGAAATTTATGATAATATTCCCAGCTTCAGATTTATTCTTTAACAAAAAGACCCAAGATACACGAGAAAAATCATCCACAATAACCATATAAAACATGTGTCCCTGATGATCAGGAACACGGCTAGGACCCCAGATATCGACATGAAACAACTCAAACTTGGAGCTACTACTCCAACTCTGACGATTGGGAAAGGTAGACCGATAATGCTTTCCCAACTAACAAGCCTCACATTGGATGGACGTGTGAGGTGAAATCTGGGGTAAAACAAGACACAATTTCTGAAGTGGTAGATGGCCAAAGCGCAAGTGCCACAGGAGTGGAGAGACAGATCCAGCAGGAAGAGAGGAGATTCTGGCATATGGGGTTCGAATGAGACGATATAGACCACCCTGCTCATAGCCACGCCTAATCACGTTGCTCGTAAGGATGTCCTGAAAATGAGAGAAAATGGATCAAAAATTGCTCGACAATGTAAATCCTTTGTAAGTTGGCTAATGGACAACAAATTCATAGAAAAATCAGGCGTGTGCAACACATTCTTGAGGTGCATAGAGGGTGTCAGGCTAATCTCCCCTTGTTCAGTAATCGGGAGTGCGCCCCATTAGCAATAACCACAGTACGACCTGGAGGAACCTATCGGTAGGCTGTAAGTAGACCTCGATCACCAAACAGATGATGTGTGGCACCAGAGTCCATAATCCACTCTAAAGTATCAGATCCACTACTGCTAGTGAATGCATAAGTGCTACCTGAGGTACTGGTGGATGCAGAAGTAGCAACGTCAGAATGACTTTAAGAGGCAGGCGTTGATGCAACAGGACCGGATGGAGGAATAATGCCCCTCAGACGAGCTACAAGATCATCAAAGCGTTGATCCAAAGATGAAGCAGATGGAGGTTCAATCTGTTCGGCTACTCGTGCAGAAGCATGAAATCCATGTTTGGAATAACATGTGTCTTCGGTATGTCCAGAACGGTGGCAAAAAGTGCATGATGGTCAAACACGACCTCCTCTGCTTCGAGGTCCACGACCACGAAACTGATGATGACCCCCACGACCTCGATTCGCTACCATAGCTGAGGCAGTCTGATTTGCAGTAGATGAAGGAACAGTAATACGACTCAGTCTGTGAAAGGCTTCCTCTATCAGAGGAATAGTGGAATCTGGCAAGATCTGGGAACGTATTGCCTTGTACTCTGGATCAAGGGCAACCAGAAATACACCAACCATAGTGGCATTCCGGTAGGTCTTCTGTTGCTCAGGAGTGGCTGTGAGAGGTATGAAGCTGTAAAGCTTCTCAAACATTCCACGTAAAGACGTGTATAATGAATGTAGAGGCCGTCCATTCTGCTTGATTGTAAAGATGTCATGCTGGAGTTGCAGAATCTTCGTCTCATTCTTTGCTTGTGAATAGGTAGCAGCCAGAATATCCCACATTGCTTTTGCAGTGGGCTGATGGAGAATATCATTGGCAATCTCTATTGCTAATGTTCCTGATAGCCAAACCTTGGCATATACATCATCTGTCTCCCATGAGGCGTTCACCCCAGTCTTCTTAGCAGGCTCTTCCTCAGTAAGAATGTGCTTCTTACCGGTCGACTTCATCGTACTCATGAACTGCATTGCCCACAGTTCGTATTTTGACCCGTCCATCTTCACAATAGGCGCATGACCTATGAAGGCGCTTATATATGGGATATCTACCTTGCTTTCTGACATGATGATAATAGAAGACTAGGGTTGTAGACTGAAGATACGATTGTCTACACTGACATTCACGGGTTCAGTTGCATGTGTAGACTTCAAGCAACCAAACCCATTAACGTGGAGACGTGGGTGAAGGTCTCCTTGCTGACGAAGATACCCTAGGGTTGGCCGAACCCTAGAGAGATGTGGTGTGCGCTAGGCGGGATACACGTATAGTCATAGCCTAGGCGAGATGCACTAGGCGGGATACGAGAAGCCGAGTCACAACGCTCAGCCCGAGTCACAGGGAACCAAGGTGCGCGCGGAGAGGCGGAGGGGCGCCGAGGAGCACGTGGCGCCAGAAGGGAGGCGATGCGTGGGGCCTGAGTTGCGCGCGGTGACTGGGCGACACGTGCGGGGAGGGGCGCGCGGGAGACCGGGGCCTAGGCGGCGCGCAGTAGGCGCGCGTGGAAGTCGGGCGGTGTGCGGGAGGCCGAGATGGCCTGAGCACACGGGAAAGGCCGAGGCCTAGGCGACGCATGGAGGGCTTGGAGGTGGTGACTAGGGTTAGGGTTTCGTTCGAGAACTCCAGTCTAGGACCGTCGCTCTGATGCCATGTTGGGAAAAATAAGAGAGATGTTTATTCCATACGCCCTAGGCTCTCTTATATAGGAGAGTAGCCTATAGGTAAATTACATCAAGAGTCCAGACGAAAAGAAAAATTATGAAACAATACAAAATAACATAACATATATCTCTACAACTGGCAAACATAATTTCTTTTCATCTCAAATTATCTTTTTGAGTTGTATTTTTACATTTTTATTTACAATCCCATATCTTCATTCAAATAACCTTAGAGTATCGGGTTGGGTTGGAGCAAGCTTCTTTCAATGATTGGTAAGATGGGTAACCTTTTTGTGAATAAAATAATAGGTATTCTGATGGTTAAGTGGATTGAAATGGTAATTGTATGTGATATTGTTTGTGTTATATTGATTTATATATCAATTAGGCTATGTTTTTCGCATTGACTTTTTTAGGTTTAAAGATGGTTAAAGATATGATAGTGAAATGTGGAAGGTACACCATTTACCTAGGATTGTAGGGGTAGAAGTGGGGTACAAAAAGTATCTATAATTGATTGGGGCATTTACCCCCACTTCACCTGCATGGTTCCTCCCACCATGTCAGAAAAAGGCTTAGTTGGATTTATGTTTGGTCGGTGGTAAAGTTAGAAAGTCTTCACATATGATTATTTACAGCCACAAAACACGGATGTGCATTCAAGCTCTTATTATTCTGTATTCAGTGCCGAGACTTTTCACTTCTGGAATTGCTGCTTTCTACGAGGGTTACTATGCTAATAAAGGAATCAAGATAATAAAGGGAACAGTAGCAGTTGGATTTGACTCTGACTCAAATGGAGATGTAAGCTACTCACCTGAATGAAAAATCCATTTTCTTTGTCCGGAAGTCATCTTAGTTATGTCCCTTGATAACTCCACAACCAGGTCACTGCTGTTCGATTGAAGGATGGAAGAGTGCTGGATGCTGATATAGTTGTAGTTGGTGTTGGTGGAAGACCTCTCACCACTCTCTTCAAGGGTCAGCTTGACGAGGAGAAAGGTGGAATTAAGGTAAAGAATTTTCTATTGTTTGTCTAAACTACATTTCAACATGGATTTGACAAGAATCCATGTAGCTGGCCCTACTTAATGTGGGAGTAGGCTTTGCCATTTATTTTTTTACTAAAGTACATTTCATTCATTCATAAATCTCCAATTGTCACATTGATTGGCATCTGCCTATGATTTTACAATGAGATGGCATGTACAGAGGCAACACCTGCTTCTTACTTACATTCTTTCCTTACATCCACCTGTCTGTGAACATTTGCTGTTTGTGCTAACTTCACATCATGGTAATGTCTATCATCAATGCAGACAGATGGATTCTTCAAAACCAGCTTGCCTAACACATACGCTGTTGGAGATTTAGCTACATTTCCCTTGAAACTCTACAATGAGCTGAGGAGGGTAGAGCACGTTGATCATTCCCGGAAATCGGCAGAGCAAGCGGTGAAGGTACACTTCACTGGCCTATCAAAGGATCCAAACCTACACTGCACTTGTTATTCCAGAAAAATTAGTTAGAATGGTTCTATAATATTCGACTGGATAACTTTAATTGGGACAAAGATCCTAATATACCAAATCCCAGACAGCTCCATTAGCCTATTTACCCAACAGGTTTGGGGATTTGAGAAAAGCAAAATTAATTCCTGCGCTTTTATCGTTATTTTAATCAAAATCAAGTCCTTTTCAACAAAAAAGTAAGGTTGGGTAGTAGTATTTGTTGCCATCATTGTAATCTATCTTGGATCATTATCTGACCTAAGGTTAGCTCGACGTTACTTAACTGTTCCTGCCCTTTTTTCTTTATGCAGGCCATCAAAGCCAGCGAAAAAGGAGAGTCAGTTGAAGAATACGACTACCTTCCCTACTTCTATTCGCGTGCATTCGACTTGTCATGGCAATTCTATGGTGACAATGTTGGTGATACAGTTCTGTTCGGTGATAATGATCCAACATCTGCGAAGCCCAAGTTTGGCAGCTACTGGATCAAGGACGGGAAGGTGGTCGGAGCATTCCTTGAAGGTGGTTCAGCTGATGAGAACAAGGCCCTTGCTAAGGTTGCAAGGGTGCAGCCTTCCGTGGGAGACCTGGAGCAACTGAAAAGTGAAGGTATTACATTTGCCTGCAAGATCTGAGTTAGTGCATAGGTATTATCCTCTATAGACAGCCAACTAAACTTGAGATCTAGTTTTAAGTATTCTGCTTGGTATTTCATTATGTAACTGTCGTGGTTGGCTGGGAAATTTGGAGAGATTTGGGTGATAAAATTTAAAAAATAATTCTGAGACGAGTCTTCATTGTTTCCACCCGCCTCCAATTAGTGTACTAAAACCATCAAACAGAGTACAAATGAAGTAACTACTAATATTGTGTAACGGAGTTTTGGTTCGTTTGAATCTTAGTCTTGATATAACCTATGGTGGATATGTTTGGAGGCAATGAACCCGATATAAGCAACCCGCACTGTGGGACAATCGTCGATGTGATTCTACTCAATCCGACTCTGCAGCTCAGTGATGATAAGCATCTAGTTTAGAGCTCACATGGAATATGTATAGCTTTCACATTTTACTATTATTATACTTGTTGTGTAGGACTGACGCAAGTATGCTTTGTTTGGGTCCATGTTAAAAAGGTTCCAGATAGCTTCCCTGAAAAACTAGTTAAAAAAAAGTGCTAAATGCTCATGAATTTGCAAGCACCTCAAATTTGAGAGAATGTATGCATGTTATGCTGCTGGCTGCGATGGCAGATGGTAGGCGAGGCGAGTACTGATGGCCGACCCAAAGCATGGAAGACGAGCAAAGAAGTGGGTTTTTTAATTTAGGGATATTTACACCATAACCCTGAGTAATTTGGTAATTAACCCAAAAACCCTCGATAATCACGAATTACATCCATAACCCCGAATAATGCTTAACCTTTACATGGCATAACCCTGTGTCAATTTCCGTCTGAATTTTCCGTTAACTCTAACGGAAAAAGTAATATTTTGACCATTTTACCCTTCGAAAGACATCATATTTATAAATGATGCCATTATATCAAACAAGATGACCCCTCTTCCAAGCAAGCATGAGAGCCTTCTACTCGTCCGCGACAAACTGCCCCCTCCGCCAACGCTTAGGTTGCATACGAGCTCCAGCCCTCTCCCTTCCCGCGCGTCCGGCCCCCACACGTGAGCTCCAAGTCGTCCTGCTTGGCATTGGCAAGCTGCAATCCCTGAGTTCCTCCAGGAAGACCCGCCGACGAGGAACCTCCTCGTCGAAGCCCCAGCCTCCCTGAGCTCCCACCCCCGAGCCCTGCGCCCAGCTCCAGTCCACCCCCAGCCCCGTCCGCTCGCCGTCGTGAAGCTCGCGCCCACCCCTGCCCCCCTAGAGCACCCGGAGCCGCTCCCACCCCCGGCCCCCAGAGCCCCGCGCCCCTGGAGCTCCACCCGCCTGCCATCGTCCCCCAGGAGCCCCTCCCACAACCGCCCCCCTCGGAGCCCCGCGCCCCCCGGAGCCCCGCGCCCCTGGAGCCCCGTGTCCCCCCCCCCCCCGGAGCTCCACCCGCCATTGAAGCCCCCCCCCCCCCCCCCCAGCCCCGCCCGCCCATCGACGAAGCCCCTCCCTCCCCCGCCTGGCGCGCGTTCCTACTGGAGAACCCCTCGCCCAGCCCTTCCTCCTCTGTTGGCGGTCCGCCCCAGCCAGAGCCAGCCACGGTTCAAAGCAAGATGCCAGAAGCCCCCTCTTCCTAGACATCTTTCTCTTTTTCCTCTGGATTTCTTCCTCTTTTTTGGATTAGTCTCAACCGTTAGATTACTGCTTGGTTAGATTAACTCAACCATCTGGTTGAGTTAATGGACTTAACAAACTGAAGGTTATGGGTGTAAAACGGAGCGGTTATTCGGGGTTATGGATGTAATTCATGGTTATCGAGGGTTTTTGGGGTAATTACCAAATTACTCAGGGTTATGGGTGTAAATATCCCTTTAATTTATAAGCATTCTAAAGTAAACTCCCAAATACATCAGAACCCCTCTAATGGTCTAGTGGTATAAGCAGTGGCTAACCCTAAAAGTACAGGGTTCGAATCCCTTCCCAACCCCCTTCTATTATTAAAAAAACTTGCAAATACATCTTCCCTATCAAATAAATGACAGTATCAAGTTCAACTCTAATTTTCGGTATAAATATATAGGTCTTCTCGACATTTTAGATATCTTTTGAAATTACTTGCTATGAATTCTTTGATTTGTCAGCTGAATTATCATGAATCTACAAATTGGTAAATAGGAGATCCAAGTAAACAGAAACAAAATATCCAATTTCCATATTTGATCGTTCTGCTGATAAATTTAAAGGAAACAGAATATCATTTTCATTTTCTCATTCCATCTGCTCCATATGATTCGCTGCGTTCATATGAACTTGATCTTATTTTCCCAGATATACGTGGACGCTGAATACATTATTCTAGACTAGCTCAATCAACTAAAAAAATAACACATTTAAACATAAATTGACCCCTTTACCTAATTCCTTCTTGTTCTAATTATGACGTTGGTGTGTTACAAAGTGGCTTGGGTGTTGCTGATCCGGTTATCACTTATGGTGCATTTGATTCGTAGGTTATCTGGGGGAGGATAACCTGTTTTTATATTGTGGCGTTTGGTTGGTGGGTTAAGAGTTGGGAGGATTTGTGTGATATGATTGTATTAAAATTTAAAAAAGTGAGTATTTATTATGATATGATTGTATTGGAATTTGAAAAAGTATGTAGTTATTGTGATGTGATTGCATTGCAATTTAGAATAATGAGTAAAAGTTGAGTATTTTATGATTTTTAGATGATGTGATGGTATAATATATTTTTTTGGTGGAGAGAGAGTGGGACCCACAAGTGAGGGGTAACCCAACCAAAGTGAGAGGTAACCCCCCAACCAAACGGCCTCTTAGAGACCAGGTCTGGGTTTTCCTTGTTCCTCTAACCCGAAATGTGCTATGTGGTCTTTATTATATAGAGTGGTGCCTCAAACCCTTCTAAGTCCGGATATTGGATCTGGGTTCGCAATGCTTCATGTTTTGGGATCCATGCCCATTTATGAAACCATTATTCATACCCGTACACTTATTAAACGGATAATATCTAACGGGTATCCATATATCCGGTAGATATTCGTGCACCCGATGGGTATCCACATATTCGACATAGTTAAATCTTAAGCTACTCATAAATGGGCTAATGAGGCTACCCTTGCACCATTTTCCGTCATTTTATTATTTTTTTTGAAAAATATCACCATGTATATGTTGGGGATATATGGAGATGATGCGGAAACAAACAACCCAGGATCTGTATCCCCCTAAACTGTCCTGCAGCAAAGATGGCACACAAGAATATGTTCCCCACACGGGAACTCAATGGCAACAATGATAAACAACCACAAGCACCACAACAAGCAACCACACGAGACAAAGATTTTTACGTGGAAACCCTTCTCAATGTGAGCAAGGGAAAAACCACGGGGCAAGACCGGCAACCAATCCACTATGGTCAAATGAGCCAAATGTCTTCCCGATTTTGTTGCCCACAAAACCGAGGTACAAGCCACACAACGGATAGTTCTTCACCAAAGAACAAACTATCCCTAGGTATCTAACTATACCAATATTGTGCTCTAAAACAAGGAGTACAAGGTAACTCCCCTTGTGGGCTCCCGGATGGAGTCCCAAACACGGCTTCGGCTCCTTGAGGTCATTCCCAACGACCTCCGCTGCTCCCTCTCGAACTCGGCCTGCCGCTGCACCACCGGTCCAAAACCGTGGCTAGATCGAGCTCCGAGCTGCTGCTCGTCTGAGCTCCTGGCTGTTGCACCCTCTCCCACTCGGTCTCTCCCTCGCGTGCGTGAAGGAGGATGGGTTTCCCGTAGAAAACCCCTGCTGCTGCAGTTTGCTGGAATGGGAGAGGGGAGGGCTGAAATCGGCTGGAATAGGGCTGAAATGGGGAGAACGAAAGGGGCAATCTGTTCTCTGGAATCGGCTGGGGCTTTGGGGCTTCCCAAATGATGGAAATCTTGCAGCTATGCCCCTGCCAAAGGGGCAAATAGCTGTAGCTGCAAAACCCCCCAAGTTGGGGCTGGATATTTATAAAGAAACCCAACAACCTCCCCCTCCAGCCCCAACGGGGAGGTGTTGTCCTATGATGGAGATCAACAAGAGGTGACACCGCTCAGCTCTCTACAGAGCTGAAGCTTGTCACGAGTGACTGCCTTGGTCAACATGTCTGAGGGGTTCTCATCTGTGTGAATCTTCTTCAACACGAGCTGCTTCTGTTCAATTGCATCCCTCAACCAATGGTATCTCACATCAATGTGCTTTGTGCGAGCATGGTACATGGTACTCTTGCTCAAGTCTATAGCGCTCTGGCTATCACAAAACACAACTGGCTCACTGTCATCCAATCCAAACTCACCAAGGAAGCGTTGTAGCCACAACACTTCTTTCCCAGCCTCTGCTGCTGCAATGTATTCTGCCTCAGTAGTTGAGAGAGCAACACATTTCTGTAGTTTGGATTGCCATGATATGGCTCCCCCTGCAAAAGTGAAAATGTAGCCTGAGGTGGACTTTCTCTGGTCCGTATCTCCTGCCATATCTGCATCAGTGTAGCCACACAGTTTGGGATCTGACCTCCCAAAAGCAAGACACATACTTGAGGTCCCTCTCAAGTATCTCAAGATCCATTTCACGGCCTCCCAATGGTCCTTCCCCGGATTGGACATAAACCTGCTCACCACGCCCACTGCATGGGCTATGTCCGGTCTAGTGCAAACCATGGCGTACATGAGGCTCCCAACTGCTGACTGGTATGGGATCTTGGACATCTCTGCTTTCTCCTCAGAAGTAGAAGGACATGACTCTTTGTTCAGCTTGAAATGAGAGGCTAAGGGCGTACTGACAGGCTTTGCATTCTTCATGTTGAACCGCTCCAATACGCGTTCAACATAGCTCTCCTGTGACAACCACAACATGTGCTTCTTCCTGTCCCTTGTGATCTGCATCCCTAAGATGTGACTTGCCTTGCCCAAATCTTTCATCTCAAACTCTTTGGAGAGTTCCCTCTTGAGCTTTGCAATCAAGTTGGAATCATGACCTACAATCAACATGTCATCCACATATATCAAAAGAATGACGAACCTGTCACTGGGAAGACGACGAACATATACGCATGGGTCGGCTGTAGTCCTCTTGAAGCCCTGCTTTCCCATGAAAGCATCAAACTTCAAGTACCACTGTCTCGGGGCTTGCTTCAAACCATAGAGACTCTTCCTCAACCTGCATACCATATGCTCTTTCCCTCTCTCTTGACATCCCTGCGGCTGCTCCATGTAGATCTCTTCCTTCAAATCACCGTGAAGAAACGCCGTCTTCACATCCATCTGCTCCAGCTCAAGGTCCATGCTAGCAACAAGTCCTAGCACCACTCTCACTGAGTTCATCTTCACCACTGGGGAGAAGATCTCATCATAGTCCACTCCTTCCTTCTGGCTGAACCCTTTCACTACCAATCTGGCCTTGTATTTCACCTGCTTGCCACTGTCATCTGACTTCAGCTTGTACACCCACTTGTTCTTCAAGGCCCTCTTCCCTTTAGGAAGCTCAACAAGGTCATAAGTGTGGTTTTTCTTAAGAGATAGCATCTCCTCATTCATTGCATTCTGCCAATGACCCTTGTCCTTGTGCACTTCTGCCTCCTCAAAGGTGTATGGCTCACCTGCGTCTGTGAGCATCACATACCTAGAAGTGGGGTAACGGGATGATGGCTGGCGTGTCCTCTCAGATCGCCTGACCTGATGCTCTGCTGTGTCTGCAACTGGATGAGGTTTCTCCCCCTGCCCTAGATCCCCTGGACCTGCATCAACGGGGTCTGCATCTGGCTCATGCTGCTCTAGCTGCCCATCCTCTCCACCTGTACCATGTACTGGAGAGGGCTCTGTGTCCTCATCACTGTCATCATCCATGGAGATCTCATCTCCATCACCACTCTCAATGGTGTCCTCAGCCAACGTCTGATTCTCATAGAAAATCACATCCCTATGCCTGGTGACTGTCTTCTTTCTTGGATCCCAAAGACGGTATCCAAACTCCTGATCTCCATAGCCAAGAAAAATACAAGGCACCGCCTTGTCATCCAACTTCTTTCGCTGCTCCTTGGGTACCAATGCATACACCTTGCATCCAAACACCCTCAAATGAGCATATGAGGGGTCTTTCCCTGGCCAAACACGCTCTGGAATCTGAAAGCCCAAAGGAACTGATGGAGATCGGTTCACTAAGTAACATGTGGTGCAAACCGCCTCAGCCCAAAAGGTCTTGGGCAACTTCGCTGTCTTCAGCATACAGCGGACTCTCTCAACAATGGTCCTGTTCATCCTCTCAGCTAGACCATTGTGCTGGGGTGTGCCTGGCTCTGTCCTCTCATGCCTGATGTCGTGCTCTGCACAATAGCTCTGAAAGCTATGGGAGGTGTACTCTCCCCCATTGTCTGTACGTAGACACTTCAACAATTTTCCTGTCTCACGCTCAACCATGGCATGGAACTTCTTGAAGCAATCAAAAACTTGATCCTTCGTCCTCAGCACATACACCCACACTTTCCTAGATGCATCATCAATTAAGGTGACAAAATAACTGTTGCCTCCCAAAGAGGTTGTGTCCATAGGACCACAAACATCGGAATGAACCAACTGTAGAAGGTCTCCCTTCACCTTGGATCTGGCTATGTATGGTGCACTCCTGCTCTTCCCAACCTCACATGCATCACAAGGAGACAATGTGATGTCATTGTGGTAGGGGATCAACTCTCTCTTGCTAAGAAGCTGCAAGCCCTTCTGGCTCATGTGGCCAAGCCGACGGTACCACAAATCTGAGTTATCTGCTTCACTAGCATGCAAACTGCCGTCCATGACCTTCACTCTAGTCATATAGAGTGTGTGACACAAGCTGCCTCTGGCCATGATGAGAGAACCCTTGCTAATCTTGCACCTGCTGTCGCCGAACTTCAGATGGTAGCCTTCACTATCTAGCTGTGAGCCAGATATAAGGCTAAGCCGCACATCAGGAACATGCCTCACATTCTGAAGAGTCATTGAGCACCCAACATCCGTCTGGATCGAGATGGTGCCCATGCTAATGATCTTAGAGTAACTCTCGTTACCCATCAAGACTCTCCCATAATCACCCCTGGTGTAGGTGGTGAAGAACTCCCTGTGTGGAGTTACATGATATGAAGCGGCCGTGTCAACAACCCACTCCAAATCGCTCCCTGCGTGCAAGCACTGGTCCTGGATGGTGAGAATCACCTCATCTGCACTTTCATCTGCCACAACTGCAGCTAAATTCCCATCTTCCTTTTTCTGTTCTTTCTTGGCTTCAGCTTGCTCTCTCTTCCAAACCCTGCAGTCTCTCTTCCAGTGACCTGGCTTTTGGCAATGGTGACACTTTCCTCTGCCCTTGGACTTGTCTCTGGATTTCTGCCTCTCCTGTGATGCTCCTCTGTTCCTCTCCTCTCAACTGCATACACATGTGAAGAGGAGGATGCCTCTCCCGAAGAGCGACGTCTAATCTCCTCATTGAGGAGACTGCCCTTGACCATAGTCATGGTCAACTTGCTATCCTTAGCAGAGTTGCTCATGGTGACAACTAAGGTCTCCCAACTGTCTGGCAGTGAGCCCAAAAGAAGAAGTGACTGCAACTCGTCATCAAGTGTCAAACCCATGGATGTCAACTGGTTGATAATGCTTTGGAAGTCATTCAAGTGCTCTGCCACTTTGCATCCATCCTTGTATTTCAGGTTCACAAGCTTTCTAATCAAGAAAGCCTTGTTGGTTGCGGTCTTCTGGTCATAGAGCTCGGACAACTTGTCCCATAGCTCCTTGGCATTCGTCTCCTCGGCAACATGGTGGAAGACCGACATGTCAAGCCACTTCCGAATGGTACCAATGGCCTTTCGGTTCAACTTTGTCCACTCTCCTGCGGACATGTTCTCTGGCTTGGCGCTCTCCCCCTCCACGGGATCGTGGAGGTCCTTGCAATACAATATGTCTTCCATCTTGGCCTTCCAAATCTGCCAGTTGCTGCTTGTGAGCTTAATCATTGTGCCTTCCTCATCTTTGCCCATTGCTCAAACCAGAGCTCTGATACCACTTGTTGGGGATATATGGAGATGATGCGGAAACAAACAACCCAGGATCTGTATCCCCCTAAACTGTCCTGCAGCAAAGATGACACACAAGAATATGTTCCCCACACGGGAACTCAATGGCAACCATGATAAACAACCACAAGCACCACAACAAGCAACCACACGAGACAAAGATTTTTACGTGGAAACCCTTCTCAATGTGAGCAAGGGAAAAACCACGGGGCAAGACCGGCAACCAATCCACTATGGTCAAATGAGCCAAATGTCTTCCCGATTTTGTTGCCCACAAAACCGAGGTACAAGCCACACAACGGATAGTTCTTCACCAAAGAACAAACTATCCCTAGGTATCTAACTATACCAATATTGTGCTCTAAAACAAGGAGTACAAGGTAACTCCCCTTGTGGGCTCCCGGATGGAGTCCCAAACACGGCTTCGGCTCCTTGAGGTCGTTCCCAACGACCTCCGCTGCTCCCTCTCGAACTCGGCCTGCCGCTGCACCACCGGTCCAAAACCGTGGCTAGATCGAGCTCCGAGCTGCTGCTCGTCTGAGCTCCTGGCTGTTGCACCCTCTCCCACTCGGTCTCTCCCTCGCGTGCGTGAAGGAGGATGGGTTTCCCGTAGAAAACCCCTGCTGCTGCGGTTTGCTGGAATGGGAGAGGGGAGGGCTGAAATCGGCTGGAATAGGGCTGAAATGGGGAGAACGAAAGGGGCAATCTGTTCTCTGGAATTGGCTGGGACTTTGGGGCTTCCCAAATGATGGAAATCTTGCAGCTATGCCCCTGCCAAAGGGGCAAATAGCTGTAGCTGCAAAACCCCCCAAGTTGAGGCTGGATATTTATAAAGAAACCCAACAGTATATTCATCTATATATCCCTCCAATACGTCATTCCAATTTTGTCAGAAACGGAGACTCTTATGCCCTCCATCTAGAACATGTTGATTGCAACAATGTTTAGACCATTAAGGGCATAGGAGTCCCTGTTTCTGACGAAATATGAATGACATATTGGAAGGATATATAGATAAACATACATGGTGATATTTTACAAAAAAATAAAAAAAATTGGCAGAAAAATGGTGCAGGGACAACCCCATTTTTCCTTCATAAATATACATAATATTTTTCACACATAAATTAAATAGAGGGAGACCATGTAATATGATGATATACAAAGATGTGTGATGTGTACGGAATGTTAAAGGTTTACGTATGTTTGATTTTCAACTCTTTTAGGTAGATAGTTTTTATTTATTGAAGATACAAAAGGGTATTGGATATGAGTAAATGGACGGAGAGGAAAAAAATAGTTGGACTTTTATATACGTAGATTTGATGAGTGTAACTAAAGTGCGACACGTTATCGTATCCGCTTTATACATATTTTAACATTCGTATTCGTTTTAAAATAGATGCGGATATGGATATCACTTTGACGTTCGTTAATACTCGCATTCGTATTCGTATGTTCTTTTTCGTACACAAGTATAGTAATAGATTTATTTATAACTGTGTGTAACAATATTTTATGATTGCATTCACAATTGTTGATATGATTGTTATGAAATTACTATATCTGGTATATTTATTTCATGTATAAATCATCATAAACATGTATATTTTAGTTAATCTATTAAAACTTTCTTTTATTATTCGTATCCGATTCCTATTCGTTTTACATTCGTATTCGTTTTTAAAGATATGGTAACACATTTTTCACATCCGTCAATATTCGTATCCGCATTCGTATTCATATTTTAAAATGGATAAGGATATGATTATACCTATATTCATGTCCGTATCCGCCCTTTTCATCCCGACCCACGGCATTGGCCGATGCTTTCCAAGGTGGGTTAGGAGTTCCTATTCCTCAACGGCCAGTCACGGTGGCCCAACATCCAAAGGAGAGGCTGGACGATGGTGAGGTGGTGGGTTTTTTCTCTCGAAAGAGGCATAGAGCGGATGCGCTTAGCAGGGAGACTCAGCAGTTAGAACATGGCCAAGGCCAAGGTAGGGAAGAGGTTCAAGGATTCTAATCGGAGAGGGTTTGGTCTATGGTACCAATAGATTCAGGCTAGAACAAGATTTCGACGTGAATGAGCAGGAGGTTATAGAGGCGGTTACACTTATCGGTGATGTGAATGTGATTGATGGCAGGTGAGAATCAGACTAAAGTTCGATTTGACTTGGCAGTTGCATACCGAGGAATTTCCCCTCGGGTTTCGAACGAGATCTGTGTCATGGAATGCACGCGATGTAGGCCAACCAAAGAAGAGAGCGGCAACTAGATCTTTGCTTGGATCCTGGAAATTTGACTTTTCTTTTTGCAAAGTGGAGTGATGGGAGCTCGGTCCCGGGACCTCGATTTGCAGATTCTGAGATAGTGTTGGTGACAGCAGTTCCGGTCGCTGTGGGGTGCCTTGCTCATTTTGTTAGAGGTAATTTTGTTACATTCGGTGATTGTCGTCCTGGACCCCATAATGGATCATGCTAGGATAGTTGTGACATCTACATATGGTGTTTCTCAAGCTTCTTTGAATTATAGGTTGTTGTGGATGGTGTTCAAATTCAATAGCCATTATATATATATATATATATATATATATATATATATATATATAGAGAGAGAGAGAGAGAGAGAGAGAGAGAGAGAGAGAGAGAATAGGGAAGCTGCTGCAAGTAGCAGCCAAGTTAACTGCTCACCCAATCTGGACCGTTCATCGCGGTTCACATCAGCCGTCGGATCAAAAATGCGATCCTGGGTTTCCCCCTCCCTCTCCAGTCCCCACTCGACCCGCCCCCTGCCCCTCCCAATCGCGAACCCTAACTCCAGTCCCCCCACCCAACGCCCGCCCGCCCACCCTTCCCTCCGCATCTCGCACCCTACCTCCGGCTGCTGCTCTCCCTCCGCGTGCACCTCTTCTCTCCCTGTGCGTGCTCCTATGGCCAAGTTAGCTTCTACGCCGACCTCTCTGAAGAATTTGTAGCTGCCAAGTACGCAATAAGATATTGGGAAGCTCTATTGCTGATATGAATCGAGAGATGTTGCTGATATTGGGAGGGTCTGATCTCAAATCAAGATCTGATGTCCTACGGGATGATGCACAACTCTTATATGCTTTGTATCCAGCTTGTTCAAACTTTTGTCCAAGTGGTCGTGTATGGTGTACTTTGTAGCCTCACTGCTTGACGTTTTTGCTTGGATCATGATGCGCGGTTCTTTTTGGGATCTCACCTTTGATGTACTTTTGTGGACTATCACTATCAAAATGGGTGTACATTTAGATGAATATTTGCTGGTAAGTACAGTTCTTTCAGAAGAAAATGACTTATATTTGATTGGGAGAATGTCAAACCAGTATAATATTACTTCTTGGTTTGCGTTGTGTGCAGCAATGCCAATTTAAAAACATTGTTGCAACCTCTTGTAAACAACAACAGCTCATATGCAAGTGTTTCAAAGATCTTAACATTATTTATACGGATATAAGAGTCTATGTGATGAATGGGTAGGCTTGTGACAATTATCCTACAGGCTTTGATCTTTTCTATCTGTTGACACCAAAAGAAGGAGGTTAATTGTAGATTGAAATTCATGTACCCTCTCCACTATCAACGCCATGTTTTTAGAGTGGGATTTAGTCGCAACTTTCAAACCTCTGTAGCTTTTTTGAAAAAGAATACTCTATTGACAGTGAGACAGTGGATGAATTATCTCATAGACAGTATAGCTTCCTGATAGACCTCATCAGCTAGCAGGGCATAATCTTATTAATGGTTTGGGGAGCTGGTAATGCAGATGATGCATCTCGAGTTGCAAGAACTGGTAGGATTCCATTGCTCTAGTGGTGAGACCAATGGTGCTGGGGGTTGGAAGGAAACCATTGATTCTTGCTGGGGATATTGATCATGTTATCTTTTATGAGGCTCAATTCACAATTGGGACGTCGAGTTAGAGGAATATCAACATGTAGAACACTGCTTAACAATTTGTTCATTACCCTGATACTTAAAAGAAGTTACTAGATTGGTTACTCTTTTTTTGGATATAGAATATTCTTCCCAACTGATCTACTCCAGCATACAACCGATGAGTCAACCTAGTCCAAACTCGACATCAAGTAATTTCGCTGCTAGACCTGAGGAAGATGTATTCAAGGATATCCACGATCACTGGGAGAAGCAGCGACATTACATTAAATATCATGCACATTACATTTGGCAACAACATTCATTAGAAAATACCACATTGCATGAAACGTACAAGATTTTCTCACTCGATAGATGTCAAATAAAAGGTATCTAGACATAATAACATTAAATACATCTGACAATTCCATTACATGTTACATAAACTACTGACAATTACAGTATATTTGAAACATAATTGCAAATATAACTGCAACGAGAACAATACGCTTCAGTTTGCGAAACTCCATTTGCAAAAGCTCCATTTGTTGTATCATGTCGTCTTGAAAGTACACCGGTTCCCTATTGCTATGATCAATGGTATCCATCCAAACAAAGAAATTGCACGAATTTTGCTCCTGTTTCACAAAAAGAAATTAGAATTTTTTCAAATTTGATCAACAAATGTGCACTCTTACAAAGCTTATACCTTCCATCGCGGACAATGAATAAATCGTCTACCCTTGCTCCATTCTCTCTTTGACACGTGCGTTACAGCCTTCAAGCCACAATAACATGTGGATTCCATCGTTTGCCTCAAGGATGTCGATGAAAATGATTCACTCATATTCCAATTACAAAATTACTCTACAGTTAAGGTAAACAGTAAATGGTAAAAAGAGCAAATCTAATTCTAATTTGCAAAAAAGCGTTTTCAAAAACAACTAATCCTCTCCCTTGTAATGTCTTAATCTTGCATTATATCCCTTGTAATGTCTTAATCTTGTAATGACAAAGAGTTTGGATGGTTGAAAAAATACAAGCATAGAAGAGGAGGACTTATAGTCTTGCAGCTTAAAGAAGAAAAAAATTAAGCAAAGAATAAAATCGTCTACTTCAATTTAATCATCTTTTTCATCTGTTTCTGTCCAAATAAGTCACAAATAAAATTGAACTAATGAACCTTTAAACCTTATGCATAGGCACATATTATGATCCATGACCGTTACTTTTAACATCAAATTCTGCCAAGTACCAAAATTAATAACCAACCTGACTTGTAACTAAAATTGAGCTGTCTTTGTTTAAAATAGGGGGGAAAGAATGATACAGAGAAAGCTACCTACAACACTAACAAACAAATTGTGCGTAATATTGTCCAATCATAGTAAATACAACCAATCATAAATGAATCGAGTATTAGTGTGAGGAATCATACTCAATGGGAGGCGACGGAGGCCTTGCACAAGAAAAAACTGGAAACGGGCGATGATGCTGCACGACGCACGCCGTTGTAGGGTGCGTACAGGGAGGATGCATACAGGAGGGATGGAGCTCAGAGAGGTCGGCGTAGGAGCTAACTTGGCCGTAGGAGCACGCACAGGGAGAGAAGAGGTGCATGCGGAGGGAGAGCAGCGGCCGGAGGTAGGGTGCGAGATGCGGAGGGAAGGGTGGGCGGGCGGGCGTTGGGTGGGGGGACTGGAGTTAGGGTTCGCGATTGGGAGGGGGAGGGGGCGGGTCGAGTGGGGACTGGAGAGGGAGGGGGAAACCCAAGATCGTATTTTTGATCCGACGGCTGATGTGAACCACGATGAACGGTCCAGATTGGGTGAGCAGCTAACTTGGCTGCTACTTGCAGCAACTTCCCTATTCTCATATATATATATATATATATATATATATATAGGATTTCTTTCAAATAGGACACAGTCCTTCCATAGTTAAGGAAGGCCAGTCTCTTTTTTGTATAAAACAAGATGACTTTAGTAGAATACATATACAGCTTTATATTATAATGTGCAGTTTTAATGTTATATATATATATATATGATTTTTATCCAGAGAGCACTGTGCTCATTTGTGTTAAATTGAGCCCATATTATCCACCGTTCGATCAAATCTCTCAATCCCATGATTTTAGGAATGACAATGGTAACCGCAATGCTTTTAATTTTGAATATTAATGAATTTTCCTAAATAGCAATAGACTTTTTGGTGTCATCTGATATTGTATTGACAAAAATGTTATTTTGTCACATTTTGAGAGGGGATCGAGCGATCATTCGCACGGAATCATTGTGCTTTATTATTGATTGCATACAATTTTCGCTCGTCAAAGTTATTGCATTTCAATTGTTGATTTTATATTTTCATTGATCCTATGTTTTAATTGTTGTTTTTTCTTTGATAATAGTTTTTCATTAGGTTTCGTTCATGGTTAATTCGCGAATGGGATGTGATCGGCATATTTCAGAAGTAATTACGAATACTGCATATTTTTTATCGTAAGTAATATTTATTCGAGAAGTATGATTGAAATATGAGAAATGGTATTCATAATATCGTTTTTATTCATTTTGATACACGATTTGTAGTCCTAATTGATTTTGTATCGAAGGTATTTTGATTTCATATAATAAAAAGTTACAGTAAATACAAATGTTATTTTTCATGCGCTACTTTGAAAATATATTGAGTTACTGATGTATTTAAGTAATTTACTTATGAGATATTTTATGTTACTAATGCTAACACAATTGTTATTTGTCATATAACAAACATTACTAACAATTCATTACAAGTTACTTGTCATTGAATGGTTCTTACTGAAGCGAGTATATTGCTGAGTTACTAACAATTCATTACAAGTTACTTGTCATATAACACACGTTACTAACAATTCATTACAAGTTACTTGTCATTGAATGATTCTTACTGAAGCGATTATATTGTTGAGTTACTAACAATTCATTACAAGTTACTTGTCATATAACAAACGTTACTAACAATTCATTACAAGTTACTTGTCATTGAATGATTCTTACTGAAGCGAGTATATTGCTGACTTACTAACAATTTATTACAAGTTACTTGTCATATAACAAACGTTACTAACAATTCATTACAAGTTACTTGTCTTGAATGATTCTTATTGAAGCGAGTATATTGCTGAGTTACTTTTCTTTATACAATTCTTACTATTCACGGATATAAATTAACTTATTGTTCCTTGCAGAACAAAGCAACAATTTGGTATCTTGAAGAAGCTGTTGTTATGTCGAGGAGAAAGAGCAAAACAACATCATCTAAATGGACTAGAAGACAGTTGAAATTTGGATGTTCACCATATAACTATAATTAAGTAATTTATGTGTGACTTTCAGTAACACTGGACGTATTACAAGTAATTAAATAGGCTACATAAGTAAAGAATGTGTGATTCGATAGTAATTCAAAACAAAGAATAAAACAAGTAAGATATATAGAAGCATTAGTGATATGTAATAAATTGTAGGTAAAAGAAGGTAATGGAATAAGTAAGTTGGAATAAGTATAAAAAAATCACATGACCAGTAACTCGATACATTATAAGTAATTAAAAATGTTATATAAGTAAATAAGAGGTGCTTCAGTAAGACTCAAAGTATTAAATAACTATAACATTAGTAACAATCAAAATGACTTCAGTAACATGGACATTCAGTACTTATTGTATAGACATTAGTAATTCACATACTTAATTATTGATCTCACAACAATAGTTACTTGAGAACTGGATATGTATTACTTGAGTAACATGAATGAATTACTGATCTCTATATAATGCAATATTACAGATGTAAAATACTGACAATTGTTTCAGTACTACTGATCTCGCAACACATAATTACTTAAGTACATTATTTACATTATTGATCAAATGTACAATGACTATTTCTTCGGTACAAAATTAATGATTTAAATGTGTCTTTCCAAAATCACCTTCCTTTTTTAAGGACTCGATATAATTGGAAATATAAGAGGCTCAAACGTATTAATATCCTTCCAAAACCGACCATCTATTTTTAAGGAAATGATTTAACTCAAATTCTTATTATGTTAATAATGCAAACCACATTGTTATTGACAAAATCGTCCCCTTCCAAATAGAACCAACGCATACATGTGGTGAGCCCACATTTGGTGCTCACCACAACCCAAATAGGCATAGGGCTCTCTGGATAAGCCCTATATATATATATATATATATATATATATATATATATGAAGATCATTTTCTTTCTCTTTCTACGTCAGGAGATAATGACATCAATGTTCTCTATCGAGAGAAAAAAAATAGACAACAAGAGAGAGAGCGGAATATAGTCGATCATACATAAATTGCAGGTAGTGTGTGTGTAAGGACATTGATGGTTGTTAAACTGCACTATAATGTTATGAGATGAGATTCTAGTTTATATAGATTAGAATAGGAAGAATATAAAACTTTGTTTGCATCCATGATACCTAAGCATAGATTTGCATGAAATAAATAATATAAAATTTTACTTGCATCCAACTTCTTGTAGTGCCATCCGAACTCAATCATGATGTTAGATTTACATTTTAGAGATAATAAGAAACATGGCCATATACTAAAAAAACGGAACATAGATAAGAAGCATGCCTACAGATTCATTAGTTTGATGGAAATTTAATCGCCAAGACATCACCATTTAGCTTTGAGAGTTTAATCTTGAATCTCACCTCAATCCATAAATTTTGATTTATGATTAATGCTCACACAATTAGAATATGATTCGAACAATAAGATATTGGCAATCATCTAAAAGTTCTAGCCAAGGACATCACCGGCTCAAAGTTGTTCGAGTTTGTAGGATCGAAAAGTGTGTAGAACCCAAGAGCAAGGAGGAAGGGAAATCGTTACCTCGGAGGATGTTCCCTCGAGATCTCTTCTTACGTGGAAACGATGTTTCTGTCACTCGATTGCAATACAAATGTGCACACAACGGTGATCTTGAGCTCCCCTACATGATGGTGGTCGCGAATCTTCGATCAGAGCAACTTCTCCGACGATGATGATGACCCTCCAACAACTAATCCGGCTAAGATGGCGGTGCTCCAATGAGGGAAAAAGATGGTGGTGATTAGGTTTTTGAGAAGATTGCCTACCATCTTCTATTTATAGAGAAAGGTGAACTCGGATCCAAAATCAGATCCGGATCGGATCCGGTTTGAGTTTATATGTGGGTCTCAATCACTCCACTTAAAACATCAATATCTTGTGCTAAGAAGCTAGAATTTGATGTTCTTGGTCTCATTGGAAAGGTCTTGACGAGCTCTACAAAATTGTGATCATTTAATTTTTTTGGATGTTAAAAGTACTTAGGACTAAAATTTGGGATTTCACACCATAAAGATCTTGAAGGAAGACTCATCCTTGAGATGTATGATCTAACATGTACGTTTTGAATAAGACATAGATCGAGGCATAAACATCTTAAAGGGAACGAAACCCATACAAATCTTAAAGAGATTGAACTAAGGTTTTGTGAGTATACCTTCAAAAAGATATGGGTATTTCTGTCGCATGTCCGCCTCATGCTTCCATGTGGCCTTGTCATCATTCTAAATTTACCACAATACCTTGGTCAAAGGGATGTCTTTTCGTCGTAGCTTCTTGACTGCACAGAGGGAAGGATAAGTTCGGTTCTACTGACAAGTCTTCATAGCTAATCACGTGTCGAGGATCTAGAATATATTTTCATAAATTAAACATGTAGAACACATCATGCACTCTTGATAAGTGCAGGGGAAGGGCTACTCAGTATGGCTCCTTCCCAATACAAGCCAAAATCTCAAAAGGCCAACGAACCGCTGTGCCAGCTTGCCCTTGACATCAAATCTTTTAATACCCTTCATTGGAGATGCTTTCAAGAATACAAAATATCCGACCTCAAACTCGAGATCGTGACGCCTCTGATCAACATAACTCTCCTAGCGGGGCTCTTCATAGTCAACAATTTCTTTTTAGTTGTTTCTACAACTCTTGTAGTATCCTCAATTATCTGAGTGGAACAAATTCCTTTGTCACTCACTTCCTGCCAACAAAGAGAGTGGTGCATCTTCGCCCATACAATACCTCAAAAGGTGCCATACCTACTAGCATAGTAGTTGTTGTTATAAGTAAACTTCACTAAGGGAAGGTGATCCTTCCAAAATTTTTACCACTCAATGGCACATGCTCGAAGTAGATTCTCGTAGGTTTGAATTGTCCTCTCCGACCGTTCATCCATCTGCGGATGATAGGCTAAACTAAGACATAGTTCTATTTTTAGGTCCTTCATGAACTCTCCTCAATAATTTGACGTAAAACAAGAGTCTCTATCCGACACAACTTCTTTAAGAATCCCATGCAGACGGATAACATGTTGGATATAACTTGGTCAGATATATCGGAGTGCAAATCATGTTCACTGAAATGAAATGTGTGGACTTGGTCAACCAATCCATAATAACCTAGATAGCATCATATCCACCTCCTGTACGAGGTAAGGATATCACGAAATCCATTGAGATACTCTGCCATTTCCACTCCAGGATGGGAAGTGACCGTAACAAGTCAGAAGGACACTTGTGCTTTGCATTTACTAATTGACAAGTAAGGCAATGACTGACATGTTCTACAATATCTCTCTTCATCCCCTCCCACTGAAAGTACCGACAAAGATCTCTATTTATCGTGGTACTTCTTGGGTGGATACATAATCTAGAACCTTGGGCCTCGTCTAAGATTCTCACCTTAACTCATCATCATCAGGGACACAAACATGGTCTCCCTTCCACGTGATGGACTTATAGATTCTGAATACATCAACTTCTCCTTCAGACGTCGATGGATCAAATCTTGTAATTTCTGATCTGTCTATTAACAATGCACAATCATGTCCCATAATCCATTGTACTTGGTCGGTACAGTCACGGTGTCCGAGGTAGTGTCGAATGGATGACACTAGCCATGTTGCAATGCCCTCGATATGTGTCAGCCTTCTCAAAGCATCAGCTAAGACATTCCCCTTACCCGGATGGTAAGAGATCGTATAGTCGTAATCCTTTGGCAGCTCCTTTCATCATCTTTGCTACATATTCAGCTCGTCTTGGTCAAAATATATTTGAGACTCTTGTGTTCTATAAAAATCTCAAATGTGACCCCATATAAATAGTGACACCAATCTTCAATACGAAGACTACAACAACTGCCAACTCCAAGTCATGAGTAGGATAATTTCGTTCATTATTCTTTAGTTGTAGTGATGCATATGCCACAACATCAACACATTGCATCAATACTGCAACCAAATCCTCCTTCGATGTAGTAGTTTACACCATGAAATCTAAGGGGTCTAACGGAAGGGTGAGAATTGGAGCACTGGTCAGTCTCTCGTTTGGCGTGTGAAAACTCAGCTCGTACTTATCACTCTAGATAAAGTTCAAGAAAGAGAGAAAGCAAAAAACCGTGGTCTACTATCGCGATTATGAAAATGCAAAGAAAGGCACATTCTTTTGTTTCAATAGGGTAAGTGGTAGGGATAGCTTAGAGAAACCCCTAACAAAATGCCTATAGTACCCAGCGAGGCCTAAGAAGCTGCATATCTCGGTAATTGTCTTCGGCTGCTCTCAAGACATGATTGTCTCTATCTTGGCTAGATCAATTGCCACACCTTCTCCTAAAGCTACAATGACCAAGGAAAGCTACCTCGGTAAGCCAAAATTCACACTTGTTGTATTTTACATGCATCTTGTATTCTTTGAGTGTCTCAAGAATAGTATGAAGATATTTCTCATGCTCCTGCTCATCATGAGAGTAGATCAAGATATCATCAATGAACACTACCACAAAATGAACAAAGTACGAATGGAAAATAGTGTTCATCATGTCCATGAATACGACATGTATGTTCTTGAGTCCAAAAGGCACGACCACAAACTCATAGTGGTCGTATCTAGTGCGAAAAGTGGACTTAAGCATGTATGTGTACTTAATCCTCAATTGATGATAACCTGATCGTAGATCAATCTTTAAGAATATTGTTGCTCCCTGCAACTGATCGAAAATATCATCTATTTGTGGGAGTGGGTAACAGTTCTTTACGGTCCTCTTGTTCAACTGCCTATAATCGATGCACACTCACATAGATCCATCCTTATTCTTTACAAAGAGGATCGATGCTCTCCAATGTGATGTACTGGGTGACGGTTGGCTAAATACGTGATATAATTTGTACTCGTTGTAATACAGGTACTTAGCGAATCATGCAGAACCGGATCAATGTCTTCGTGAAGAGGACTCGGCTTAAATTTATATTCCGAGCAAGTCCGGGGTCGAACACAGGGAGACAAAGGAACAACTTTGGGTAAATTCAGATTAATTAGGTCTAGGTTTTCAAAATGTATTTTGTGTTTTTTTAATGCAAAAATAAATGCAAATGCAAAATGCGAGTGAACCAAGTTAATAAGAAAACATACAAGTTAGCTAAATTAATGTTAATGAGAAATTAATCCAATTTAGCCAAATTATATTTTTTCTACAAACGTAATCCAGTGAAGAATGCAAAACATATTTTTTTGGAATTTTAGGGATTAAAATGTAACAATGAAAAATGAACACTTATTATGGGTTTTCATGCAATTTTTCACACAAATAGAATGCAAAAATTATGAAAATTTTATTGGAACATAAACATGATGAAATAAAAGGGATTTTTTAGAAAATTTCAAGAATATATGATTTTTATGAATTTTTAAATGAAAACAGAGTGACTGTGAGTATTTAATTCATACTAAATCCACATTATCAAATTATCCAGAGAGCGAATTATCTCACAAATATATTTATATGAGAAATCCAAAAGTTAGAATTTCACAAAAATAATGTATACATATTTAAATAAAAATCATTTACTAAAATCACTCTACAACTTATTTATGGCAGAGAACAAATCCAATTAAGATGAAATTTGGAAACTAATTAAAGCATATTTCAAGGCATCATTTCTGATTTTTAAAAAATTTTGGAGCAACCATGAGTTAAATATGAATTTAAGAGCTCAAATTAGGTAAAATATGAGCTTTCTCACTTAAACATTTTTATTTAATTACCCAAAACTCAAAAATATCCAAATAAATAGTCAGATGATAGAGAATTAATTTCTCAACAACATGACATTTCTCATTAAATAAAATGATGCAAAATAGATATCCAAATTAATATACAAACATAGGGGTGTCCATGCAAATTCAGAAAACAAAAACATATAAACAATTATCTATAGGGACCTTTTTGTAATAATAGAAACTTAAAATACAAATAATGCAATTTTTATGAAAAAATAAAAATAGGAAAGGGATCTTCTTCTTCGTTCCATAGTGGCTAGGGCGCAGACTGAGGGTGGCACGCGATGGTTGGCATGGCAGCGGGCGGAGGGCGATGCCGGTGCCTGCAGCTGTGGCAATGGCGGTCTGGAGCAAGCACTGTCGCGCGTGGAGGAGCAAGGCCGGAGGAGGGGGCGGCTGATAAATCCCATATTTATCAGCTTAATTGATTATATTTATCTCTATTACTTAAGATACTTACCAGATTCATTGACTAATTAACATTAACTAATATTTACTGTGTTGTAAATAATTAACACTGATTATTAAATATTAATATGGTGTAATATTTTATGTATTTATTTATTATTAAAAATCAAATAAAAATTAGAATAATATTATGTATAAATAAATTACTATAAAAAAATAAAAATACAAAAAATAAGCAAAAGAAAAATTAAAGAAATTATTTTATATGGGTTTTAATAGTATTTATTATTTAACTATGTATAAATGATGTCTGATCTCTTTGACTTCTACATTAAAGTTATAGATCTTATCGAGATCTACAACTTTCATGTTCATGATTTTTTCTAGTTCGTCTTCGAACTATTTCTTTCTTTATTAACATTGATTTCTGAATTAACTTAATTCTGATTGCGCCACGTGGCCCGCCTCTGTGTTTGCCACCTGTCTCCATGAAGGCTGTTTGATTGCTTTCTAAACAGACGCATCCAGGCCGTCAGTTAGCAACCAGATCTGGTCCATCTGATCATTTCTTGATCAGATAGATCTTGATCATCCCTTAGTGCCTGATCCCCCACCGTTTGATCTATCTTTGATCATGCTAATCGAATCCATCCATCTGTGCCTTTACAAGAACTGTTGGATCCTATGATCCAACAATGCCTGGACCTCCTTCAACCTCCAGCCGGTTGCGGCTTTCACCAACCACCCATCTTCTCACCATTATCTCTCTACCATTAACCACCCTCGAGCCTAACCTCCGTCACCAACCGCTAACCCTCTCAACCGCCTTTCACGCCATACCCTTATTCAACTCTAAAAGACTTAACTTCTTTCCATTTATGGTGATTGTAATCTCCGCTATAACCACCTGGAAGTTGCCAACCTTCACCTTCAAAAGCCTACTGCCGCCTCCAGCGGCAGTCGTCCACCATTAGCGGGTATCTCCTAACCCTCCCCTTCACCTTGTGACAGGATGCTCGAAGGGTAGAGGCATCATAATGGAGTTTAACTCCTGTGATGACCCTTGCTCAAAGGAGAGCATTCCCACGACCATTCCATGGCCGACGAGCTTCTCGGTGTTACTGTCCAGGTGTGAAGCGATGACCAGGTAACTCAATCGCCGCCCCCAAGCCACCTCATCCATCCCGGTGACCTGGTAAAAATCTGGATTTCAAGTCTAGTGTAATGTTTTTTATTTTGTTCTTCATTAAGTATTTTAACCCATTTGATTCTGACAAGGCTTTTTCCTTCATCGTACATCAGAGATGTACGCGGGAGGTCGACTTCACATGCTTCTTTCCTACATACCTTAGACCAATCCCTTCTTTCTTCTTCGTTCAAACAAAGAGGAACCACCTTGGCTTCACCTTCTTCATTATTGATCCAACCCTTCATCCCACTCATGCACATATGCATCTTTAGAAGTTCGCTTCGTCTATGCTTTCTAATTAATGCATGTCCAAGCATCTTCAATGGTTGGAACTCTCAATGGTGCTCTGTTCTAGAGGCAACCTTCCGACGAGCCTCCATTGTTTTGCCTTTTCAGAAGTTGCCAGAGATCCCTAGTGCTTCCACCATCTTTGCCATAACTCTATGAAGCTTCGACAACCTTCAGCAAAGTTGGGTGAAGACGGAGGAGGATTAACGCATTCGCCGGAGCCCAGTCTCCACGCCTCCATGCACGACGTCACCCATATGAGGAGAAGCTACAGTTACCTTCAGATCATCCCAATTTGGGGATGATCTGACGGTTGAACAGAAGCCACATCGCACCTTCCAGAGCTGCAGCCTTGGATTCCAAACCACATCCTCGGAGGAACCAAAGCACTCGCGAAGCAAGAAGATGCTGCCACGTATCTCCTAACCTGCAGGCGATCGGACCTATACCCGAACCTCGTCGTGCGCGTGCATATTGCGTGCAGGGTTGAGGATTTTGCAGCCAAACCCCTGTCGGTTTTCATTATTGTAAAAATACCCCTATGTAGGGAGTATTTAATAAATTTCAATGCCAGATTTTAATATTTGCATTTTAGTCCCTCCAGGAACCTATTTGTCATGTTTTAAATTATGTTTTTTTACAATTATGCCCCTTCCTTCAAAATGGAATAAATTGAGCATATGATCTCCAAATGAAGCGATTTCAGTGGCATTTTGATCCTTGTTTCATTATCTTTCGCAGGATTAATTTATTCCCCGATTTGATGCTAATTGGTTGGTTCATTAATTAGAGATATTATTGGTGTTATAAATCACATGAAATGAAATTGGAATTCTGATTAAGTGCTCCATTGGACTTAGATATATATTGTATAATTGCTTAAGATTGAATAATCATCTAGGGTCTAATCGTGAGTATATTTGTGATGAATCCGCGATTCATCATCTCAATATATTAATCATAGCGAAATCCCTGAGTAAATTCTCAAATAAATGTATATAAAATCAATAAATTAACAAAATGACTCTTGTAAATAAAACACACTAGTTGTTGTATATTAGATTGTACAAAATAAATTAACCATAAAAAGCCGCAAAAATAAAGGAGTTTTTCACTTGTAAATAGCCCAAAACTTCATGTAATTTTAATAATTTCATTTCAACTCCTTTTGTCTAATTCTTTCTCTAACTTGTTTATAAAAATATATATGAAAATAAAAATAAATCGCACCTCAAATAAATGCTCCTAGATCCTAAAGAGAAAAGGCCCTAAAGTCCAACTTCCCGGCCAAATTCCCGCTCCGTATGAACTCCAAATTCACCAACTCACTTTTAAGTTTAAGTTAGAAAATTATCTATCCAATGAAAGTGATTTCATTAAAATCGGAGGTCGTTTGCAAAATATAGGTTTTGGGACCTAGATGTACATTGTATATTATGTATATATTCATTCTTTCTACATTTTTATTTTATCTTTCTTCATTACTAAAAGATCTAAAAGAATCATTGTTGTGTCGTATCTTATTTCTAGTATTTTATTGTCTTTTCTGTTGTAAATATCTCTTATTAAAAATAAAAATATATAAATTAGAAAAGCAAAAAAAAATGTGCATGTTGTTTGTCTTCTTTTATAAATTCTTTGCTATTTTTCTTCTCTATATTTTATTGTATTTTAGTATCCCACTTTATCTTATTATTTATTTTTTATTTAATTCTCATTCTCTACAATAACCACCCGTTCAACTCCATTCTTCCACCATTTTTTCTAACTTCTAATTCAACTCCGCCTTCATTCTAACCTCCATTCCACTCCACATTCATTTTAACCTCCATTTTTTCCATCTCTTTTTATACATCCCATCCTCCTTATTTTGCACTTGATCCATCTTTATGTGAGGAGAGCCTAGTTCCTAGAGTTGAAACGGTGATAGTGACACAACCACGATCGAGCGACGACAGCCCTCTCTCCAGTGAGATCCATTGGCTTTTTGGCCAACATCGCAGCTGTATCCGTGCGCTGCTCGAGCTCATCGCTCGTCGATGATTCGAGCAAGGACCGTGCTTTTCGTGAGCACAGCATAGGCGTCTGCTTCGATCGTAGGTAAAATTTCCCTTTTTATCATTAATAATCATTTTTATTATCTTGCATTTTTATCACATCACCACCACTACATATCCATTTGTTATACTTCATCATATTACCACCATCACCACATTTTTTTTATTTGCATTACCACCATCATCACTACAGCAACAAAATTCAAAAAATCAAAAAAATAAAAAAAGACTAGCAGCTGCTGATGAATCTCGAATTCATCACTCTAAATCTCATTTTTTAAGCTCAAATCCCTTAAAATCAACAACATTCCTACATCTATTCTGCATAATTAGCATTCATGCATGTTTTCATAAGAATGGCATTTTAGCACAAATTTCCGCACAAAATAAGAAGCCAAAAATCCAAGCCAAAATTGACCAATAAATAGCCTAACTTCCCCGATTTTTAAATCACTCATGCTAACCCCGAATGACACAAATCCACCTCCACTGTGTACATATCACTAATAAGAATAAATAAAAAATACAAAAGAATAACTAACCCAAATAAGTGGACGAAAAACCTAAATCCTATTTTCAGGACTTTCAGACTAAAAGCCACATATCTTCCCCATCCAATGTCTATTTGATCCTACTCACTTTTGAACTAATGTACATTCAATTACCTTCAAAACAAGACCAATTTCAAGTGAATCAGAGCTTGTATGTGAAAGTTGGGTTTTGAGCCTCTTTTGTATATTGTGTATTTTAGCGGTTTTGACCTATTATTTTATTTATATATTTTATTAATTAATAAAGATCCAAAAAATATATTGATGTGTAATTATTTATCTCCAATTTATCATATTTTTCCGGATTTTTGTCTGATCTAAAAATAACATAAAAATTACAAAACCCCAAAATCAAGGTGTCCTATGTACATGGGATACCCTAAAAATACCACTTTATGAAAATGATCAATTTTGATTTTGATGTCTTCATGAAAGTTGTATATCTCATCGAGACGAGCAATTTTCGTGAAGAAACATTTTGATCCGAGGTCATTTACTATTTATTTTTGATTTTACAAAAGATTTACTTTTTGAATTTTTTGGTGCGGACACGTGGCAACACCTGGTGCCGCCACGTGTCAGCCATTTTCGTCTCTATTATTTATTCGTTTTATAAAAAACTAATAATAATAATAATAATAATAAAGACGCACGTGCGGAGCACGTGCCTTATACCTTGTATATATTTTATCCATATCTCGTACTTGCGCGTAAGTCTATATGTATTTATGGGGTGGGTAATCTAAAAAAAACAAAAAAAAGATAAAAAGGGAAAAAAGAGTTTTGCTACTAACACTAATTGTGCCCAAAATTTTTGAAAAAAATAGCTTCTGATTAATTTTTGCAAAAAAATCCCTTGCATTAAAAAAATGTGTTTGCATTTCACACATCTGCACTTCATCCAGCATCGCATTCATTTGCATCTGTGAAAAGTCATCGGGTTCTGAACCGAGTCATGAGTCGAAACCGAGAGTGGCCTGGACTTGACCTTAATCCACCTAATTTTCAGAGGAACTTCGCCGAGAAATAGGATTTTAGAAGCTTCAGGTCGTTGACTTAATTCTTTAAGTTCCACATGACAATGTGCAGAGTTTGACTCTTAGTGTCTAACATGGTCTCTTCATTCTGGGTACAACTCTGGAATAAAGAATTAATTTGTACTCTCACACTATGCACTTAGCTCAACTCGGACGGGATGTTGGAAGACTGTGTGAGTTTCTTTTCTGGTAGCGTAGAAATCTAAAGACCGGAGTACGTGTTGAAATAAAGCTTCGAAAAAGGGATGGACGGCTGGGCACAATTTTTTCTAAGACTCCAAAAAATATACGGAAACAAAAAGATTCTATATCCGTAGGGGCACAACAAGATCCAAGCAGAACCACCAAAAATTCCAAATACAAAGAAGCAATCTACCAAATAAATATCTGACCAAAAGGTCCAAGCTTCAAGAAACCTGCAGATCTTGGTGGAGACTCGGCTACATTGGCCATCTTCACAAGGAGAGGTGACTACACTGGCCACCCTCCAGTTCTTTTCTCATTCTTCTAACTTCTCCCCCAATTCTATTGTGAACATAGCGCGACAGACCTTAGAAGGAAATACCTGACTCCTCGAGGACGAGTTACTGGAGAGGAGGGTGCGGCAGTCCAGCATTCTGGGTGGGAAGAACTAAAACCTTTCACACACAAGAGTCGATTGTTCAATGTTCATAGGGTGTGCTTTGGGAAGAGGATTGATCTAAGATGACTTCTGAGCCGAAACTGTAGCAATGATTTGTAGAACTTGAGGGCTGTTGATTTTAAAATTCTAAGTCTCACAGAAGTTCTGCCACACTATTAATCCAAAGGTTGAGTCTAGATTCATTTTCACCTTCAGCTCATGGTCTTGGTATGGAACCCAATCGCATTTTACTTCATGGCATTTCTTTTTTATGCTCAGGGACGAGCATGCTTTAAGTATAGGGGGATGATGAATCTCGAATTCATCACTCTAAATCTCATTTTTTAAGCTCAAATCCCTTAAAATCAACAGCATTCCTGCATCTATTCTGCATAATTAGCTTTCATGCATGTTTTCATAAGAATGGCATTTTAGCACAAATTTCTGCACAAAATAAGAAGCCAAAAATCCAAGCCAAAATTGACCAATAAATAGCCTAACTTCTCCGATTTTTAAATCACTCACGCTAACCCCGAATGATACAAAACCAATCCATTGTCTACATATCACTAACAAGAATAAATAAAAAATACAAAAAGTTAACTAACCCAAATAAGTGGACCAAAAACCCGAACCCTAATTTCAGGACTTTCGGACTAAAAGCCCCATATCTTCCCCATTCAGTGTCCGATTTGATCCTACTCACTTTTGAACTATTGTACATTCAATTACCTTCAAAACAAGACCAAGTTCAAGTGAATCAGAGCTCGTATGTGAAAGTTGGATTTTGGGCCTCTTTTGTATATTGTGTATTTTAGCGGTTTTGACCTATTATTTTATTTATATATTTTATTAATTAACAAAAATCCAAAAAAATTAGATTATTGTGTAATTATTTATCTTTGATTTATCATATTTTTTCTGGATTTTTATCTGATCTAAAAATGACATGAAAATTACAAAACCCCATAATCAAGGTGTAGTATGTACATGGGATACCCCAAAAATACCACTTTGTGCAAATGATCGATTTTGGTTTTAATGTCTTCATGACAGTTGTAGATCTCATCGAGACGAGCAATTTTCGTGAAGAAACTTTTTTGATCCAAGTCATTTACTATTTATTTTTTATTTTACAAAAGATTTACTTTCTGAAATTTCTGGTGCGGACACGTGGCAGCACCTGGTGCCGCCACGTGTCAGCCATTTTAGGCTCTATTATTTATTCATTTTATAAAAAAATTAAAAAATAATAATAATAAAAAAGGACGCACGTGTGTCGCACGTGCCTCCAGGGCACGTGCTCCGCACGTGCGCTCCCCTTCCCCTCTCGCCCTTTATCCCCCACGCACCACGTGTCACATTCCTAGCCGCCCGATCTCGGCCGATCGGACGGCCAGAGCTCATCGTCTTCCTCAGCGGGAGGTGCCGCCCGCGAATCTCGCCGCGCCGCCCTTTTATCTCCCCCGAATCTCGCACCTCCGCGCCGCCTTCTCCCTCGAATCTCACCGCTGCCCCCATTCCGATCTCCAATCACCGCCAATCACCTAAACTCCCATCAAATCCCTCGGATTTCGCCATTGACGGCAACCCTCATCCTATAAAACCCTCGTCGCCATCCAACCTTCAACCCATCCGCCGCTTGCAGTACTTCGCGACGGAGCTCGGTGGTGACAGCCCGAGCTCCTCTTTCCTTCCTGACGAGATCCGAAGCCTCCCCCTGCTTCGTTGCAGTGTGGCCTACTCCACCTACTGTCGTTGCTCCGGTCTTCATCGGATGCCGAGCTCCCAACGATCATCAACAACGCTTCATCACTGTTTGCCACCGACCGCCTTCGTCTCCAGCCTCCTCCGCATCGTCAGTTGCGGCCCAGCACCACCAGCCACCAGCGACTCAGCCTCCTTCCACCTTGGCTGAGCCGGCCGATGCCCTTCGCCGCACGGCAGCAGCCCACCGGTGGCCAGCCCTCATTGCCATTCACCGACAACCACTTTGTCGCCAACTCCGCCGGAGCCCCTCTCGTAGATCGCCTCCGCCAGCCGGGCATCCGCCTCGAGGTCCCCGCCTCACGTGCACGGCACGTGGTGGGGAGAAGACGTCAACAACATACTTCAGCCCCAGGGGTCACGTGCCACGCACGTGACCCGCTGGGTCATTTGCAGCAAAGCCCTCCGGAGCCTCTCTATTCGCACCAAAGTTCAAGGGTCACGTGCCTAGCACGTGACCACTTGGAGATTTTACTCGAAGACCCCCGGTGAATCCACATAATTACGCAGCAGCCCAACCATTCTAAGGGCACATGCGCAGCACGTGCCCCTTGGACATTTTGCACAAGCACCCCCCCAGTTCTCGATATTTACATATCAGTCCTCTGCAGTTTGATTTTATTTATATATTTATTGCAATTATACCCCTATGTTCCCCCATATTTTTGGACCTCTACATGACTTCATCTTATTATTCAAAAAATAGCATGATGTTTGTCATTTAATTCTCTACATTTTGAAATATTATGGATATTTTTGTGATCAGTGTTTAATTAGTGATTAATTGTTTTGTGGAAATTAGCATATTTTGCCCACTTTGTGCTCTAAAATTCATATTTGATTAACCGTTGCTCTAAAAATTCCCGAAAAAACATATTATGTAGATTTATGCTTAACATTGCGCCTAAAAAGAATTGAATTTACATGCATAAATTGCTCTGTAAAAATCATTTTGCATATTTCAGTATTTAATTTTTATTAGGTATTGAACCCTACATTTTCAAGGTTTAGGATTTTTCTAAGTTCCATCACCTAGTGATAGATCTTAGATAATTTTATCTCTTGAAAATAAGTAGGTTTAATATTTATGATAATTAAATATTGAAATTCATCTTGTTTGCATTTAAAAATTCATAAAAAATTCATACTACATCCAAAAATTCAAAAACAAAATACAGTGCATTCATTTCATCATATTTTGCATCGTGGCCAAATTTCATATTTTTCGATCATTGTTTGAATATAGTTTACATTTTAGTCCCTAAAATAGGCCAAAAGTGCATTTTGCACCCTTTATTGCATTGAAAATTCCAAAAAAGGCCGCCTCGAAAATCGTGTACGAATTTTGATAGACATAATTCTAGATTGTTCTTTCGCCTCCTTGTGATCGACCTTGGTACTTGCCCAAGTAAAATAAACATAAAACCACATTAATCAAATTGACGAATATTTTGTGTGGTTATTTTCTTAACCGTTTTTGATTGCCGCCTACAACGACCGACAAATAAAAACATATTTTTAACTTAACGATTTTCGGATTCGTCAGCTGCTCCGCATGTCGTCGTGTGTGGCCACCCACCATCGGCCCTTCACCTCTCCTTGCGCGTCCCAACGGCCATTGTCCCCACCCCTCCTCCGCGCGCCTGCGCGCAGAGGCGTCGTCCCATCGGGTCCTCATCCTCCACGTTGAAGACGAAGGTCCTCTTTTTTCCATTTTTTTATTTTATATGTAAAAATTGCATATATTTCCCGCTATATTTTTGTAATTATAATTTAGTCCCTGTGCATCTTTTTATTTAATGAAAAATAGCATGATGTTGAGCAACTAATTCCCTACCATCTGGATATTTATTTGTATTTTTGTGAGGTATGATGAATTAATTAAAATTATTCAAGTGAAATTCTGCATAGTTTACCCAATTTATGATCATAAATTCATATCTCGCTCACAGTTGTTTGAACAATTTCACAAAAATCAGGAATGATGCCTTGAAGTATGTTCTAATTACTGTTCGAATTTCATCTCAATTGGAGTTGTCTTGTGTCTCAAATAAATTGTAGAGCGATTTTATTTAATTATTTTTAATTAAATCTACACACATCTTTTTTTACGAAATTTCAACTCTTCTGAATTCCTTATAAAACAACTATGTGGGATAATTCACATTATGGATAATTTGTTAATGTGCATTTACTAAAAATTAATTACTCACTATCACTCTATTTTTACTAAAAAATCTATAAAAAATTCATATTTTGTCAGAAAAATTCAAAAAATACTATAGCCTCCTTGCATCATGTTTTAATTCCAGTAAATTTTTCATAATTTTTGCATTCTATTTGTGTCAAAAATTATTAAAAAAACCCATAAAAGTGTGTATTTTTCATTGTTGCATTTTAACCCCTAAAATTCCAAAAAATATGTTCTACATTCATCACTGGATTACGATTATGGCAAAAATACAATTTGGCTAAATCTGATTAATTTCGTAGTAAAATTAATTTGGCCTAGTTGTGTGTTTTCTTATTGTCTTAATTCTCCCGCATATTGCCTTTTGCTTTCATTTTGCATTAAAAAATACAAAAAATCTGCATTGGAAATCTAGACCTAAATTTTTGAATTAACCCAAAGTTGTTCCTTTGCCTCCCTGTGTTCGACCCCGGACTTGTCTGGGATATAAATTAAAGCCGAGACACTCTTCACGGAGATCTTCTCTTGGTTTTGACTGATTTGCTAAGTACTTGTATTACAATGAGCCCAAATTACACCACGTACTCAGCGAGTACATCATATGGCGCAGTTGCCGGGGATTTCTTACAGTAGTATGTAAGTTGATGGAAGAACCGTTATCCAAGAGTGTGCGTGCAAACGTAATGTTGTCAATACGACTCTCCACATAGTGAGCACCCATGTCTTTCTTTTTCTTACATACTACTGGTTCTTTTTTTAGGCGATTAGCTACTTTTCAGTGAGGATCTACGGATAGCGGGTAAACAGTTCAGAATTCCTTAGCAGAGTGGAAAGTTTAGAGGACGCCTTAATCCTCAAGGAACGGGTAGCCATATTTATACGGTCCGCACTTACTCCTATACTGGCTGAAAGTAGGTTCAACTAGTTGTAAGAACTGGGCTAGTTTGTAGGAAAATCCGGGCACCTAACAGCTCGTTAATCTTTCCAAGATTGCATTTATCACCAACTAAAATTGACCAGATAATTCGGTCGAACCCTTACAGCCATCATGTGTTGAGTTGGTGAAATTGAGGGTTTGAATTGCATTTGTATTGTGTGAGTTTACTCCGCACATTCATGTGCACCGTAGAACTAACGCCTCATTGAATATCATATTCTAATCGATTCTTTTGACATCGAAGATGACTCATTGGGGGGATATTTATTCGGACTTTGTGAATCTCTCATTGAACCCTCCAAAAAGTATGTCTTCAAAGGTCCAAACGCAACTTGGGCCAACCTGGACTCATGACCCTCTTGAGCCCAGGATCACTCACTCTCGGATGGTTACTCTCAAACCATTCCCTTTCTCTCTTCCCACCTCATCGAGGAAGACCTTCGCCTCGGTGAGAATATCATCATGCCTCAATCCTCTTCTAATCAAGACCATATTTTTGATTCAGACCATAAAGAAGATTCAAGTAAAATGCCTCAAAAGAAGAAAGAAGAGGAAGAAGAACATCCTGAAGACCCGATGAGAATGGTACTAGCCAGATTAGCTGCATCTGAGCAGCAACACACACTTCTCAGAGCTTAGTTAAGACAACTCAATGTTGGGGTCGAACCACCAATGGATGCGGCATATAACCCCGGACAGTACAGAATCTGGAACTACTTGAGTCCGACTGAACCCACAGTTGATTTTGAGTTGAAGCCGCATTTTCTGAACCTGCTACCACACTTTGATGGGAATGCTTCTAAGGAGCCATATGCATTCCTAATGGACTTCGAGCTCGTCTGCGCTAATCTTAGACATACTAATGTTAGCCAAGATTATATTAGGCTCACTGCCCTTCCATTTGCCTTGGGTGGAAAAGCCGACTACTGGGTAAAGAACTTGGTTATAGTCACCACTTATGCCCAGTTCAAGGACATGTTTCTGAAGAAGTTCTACCCGCTGAGTAGAACTAACATGATGAGGACGTGCATTACAAGTTTTTCCCAATTACCCCAAGAAGCCTCCTGTGATGCTTGAGAAAGATTCAAGGACATCCTACAGAAGTGTCCCGTCATGGACTAGATGACAATATCTTGGTCCAGTCATTCTTAACTGGTCTCAACCCTGAGATGCAGGGTTTAGTGAACTCTGCATGTGGAGACAGCTATACATCACGAGGATCGGATACCATCTGGAAGGTATTCGAGCAGATGGCTAAAACCAGCCGCTCACAGATGGCCGGCAGGGCCTATACGTCGTCCCCCAGTTCACTCTCATCTGAAGGGGGAAAGTCAGTTGTAGTTGATCTCTCTCAGGACGTGATCCCTAGCATGGGACTCCTTACGGACAAGCTTATTGTAGTCGAGAGGATTGACATGTGAATTGATGAATTGGATCGGAGCGTCTCCAAAATTCCAAAACAAATGGAGGAGTTGACTGATAGGGTATCTAAGATAAAGATACCTGCCGTGACTGCACCCTCTGCCCCCATATACCGAGTTCACCACGTTCAGGAGCAGTTGGTGTCAGAGTAACCCCAGCTGTAGGAGCAGGCCCAGCCATATACCCACTCTTTCCAGCAACCACCTCCATTAGCAGATACAGTTCAGGAGGAGCCTCCACTGGTTTGGGAGGTGAATGGAGTATGGTATACTCAGGACCCTACTAGGCAGGGAAGTACGGGAGACCGACAGATCTACCAGCATCCCTCGACCGTTCACAACACCTCATTCACCTCCGCACCACTCACAACAGAGCCCTGGATTCCAGCCACCCCAGCAGCGGCGGCAGTAGTGCCAGCAGTATGGCCGACAAGGCCATTACCAGGTAGGCCAGTAGGGCCCGCAATTTCAACAGACATCCCAGCAGCAGCAGCAGAGGCAGTACCCTGGCCAGCAAGGCCAGTCTTCCCGTTCTTCTTCCCAGGTTTATCCCCTTCCTACTTCGTCTGGTCCCATGGACATACAACAACAGATACTCGATGAGCTATGTTCCTACAGGAACGAAATTCATGACTTACGGGTTGATGTCAACCGCTTGTTCAGATGGTGAGATGAGCAGACTGCACCCTCTACCTCAATCCCAATCCAAGTTCAAGCTAACCCCAATAGACTGAATCGATCTAGTTCTCAGCACACTTTGGTCAGGTATACTATTCAGCATCTCCTAGATCTGAACATGAGATTCTTTCATGTGACGAGGCTAATCACATGTCACTCAGGAGCGGAAGGACTGTGACCGTACATGATCGTGCGAGGGACACGAGGAGGGGCATCTCTGAATCTCTACCTGAGGAGTCTTCAGAGGACAAGGAGGAGAGGCAGCATCTTTCGAAGCCCCATCAGCACCATTTTAGGATTTCTACTCAGGGAGCTGAGAGGAGAAGGAGAGCACGTATGCAGCATCGGCAACATGGATACACTTCTGAGTTTACGGAGTACCTTGCATCTCCAGTTGTGACGGATACCACTCCAGCATCTATTCCACAACCTATAGTAGATAGTCTAGATTTTGATTCCATGTTGCATAAAAAAGATTCTTATATGAAGAACTCTGTTTTCGTTAATGTCAAGAATGGTCTTTCAGTTCATGATTCAGATTCTTCATCATATGTTTCCCTACCTTCAATCCCTTTCCCCCATGCTCTTACAGCAGGAAAGCGCACCAAAAAGATTCAGAAAGATGACCCCAATATGGCACGGTTTTGTAGAGAAAATATCATTGTAAAGGTACCATTTGATGAGTATGTGGCTAACCATCCTGCATTCCAGAAATACCTTAAGGTGAGATGCACACCTACTAGGGTTAGCGGGAAGAAAGAGAACCAATATGTGAAGACACACGTCTTGTCAGTAGCCACAACATATTGTCTCAAGAATCAGACATTGCCAAAGAAAAAAGAGACATGGGTGCTCACTATGTGGAGAGTTGTATTGACGGCATTGCGTTTGCACACACGCTCTTGGATAATGGTTCTTCCATCAACTTACTTCCCTTATTCTTGTATTAGAAATTGGAGTTGGGACCACTTCGCAAATCTAGAGCTTTACTCCAATTTGCAGACCGTTCAGTGAAGAGATCTAAGGGAGAAGTGAAGAATGTCATTATCTCGATTGAGGGGAAGAACTATCGTGTTAGCTTCACAGTCTTGGACACGGAGACCCCCAATCATTGGAGAGAATCTCAGATCTTCTCGGGTGGCCCTTCCTTAGGACCACAGGCGCAGCTTTCGATTATGGTACGGGAATGAAAAAGTTCCGTTCTCTAGAAGGAGAAGTGAATCTTGAGATTAAGCAAACCAAGTGTCAGCGACCCGATTCAGAGAGTAGCACAGAGTACTCATATTCAAAGGCAGATTTGATGGAAAACTACCGTCTTCTCGAAGCAATCAAGACACGTGTGGTACTGCTCGAGCTAATCCATACCCAGTACAACATCAAAATCTTCCAACTGAACAAGTAAAAGATATATGGGCATTATGTGCCTGTCGATCTGCACTGCTACCTCAACTGCTTGTCATACTATGAATAGTTGGCCCCCTAGGCCCTTGACATTAGGGTTGGGCAATATACATGTCCACCCATATAACCCAACCAAACCGTTGAAATGGGTCAAATGTTTTGGGTCATTTGAGTTTTGGGTCGGGTTAGACCCAAATCATATTCCTTCAATGGGTTTTGGGTCAGTGGGTAGGTCTAATGTCTTCCACCCAACCCACCTAAATAACCCAAACTACTTCTTTGGACGATCTAAGGTTCAATACCACCCAACCCAATAAATATATACTTAATATACAATGTCAAGAGTTATAAACACCTACATAGATCAACCTGTTAACCAACCTTTTCTCACTAAACATTATTTAATTTTTGTTATGTGTTGTATTCAATGTATTCTTTCTTTATCATCCTTAATGTGATCAATACATACTATCTACAATTAAGAGCATGTCTTATTACCACACAACTATGCTCCAATCCTAATCCACTTTAGGGGACGTAAATTATTCTTGAAAATCCCTTCGCGTTAGCTGTATAAGTCCATATCAACTTGAACACATATCGACCTTCTTCACCCATGTCGACCTTGATTCCTCCAACCTTCTTATTCTCTATTGAGCTTGATACATGCTTAATTTGACATCTTTTTCATACATCAATGGGCCCATCACTAACAAGACTTTTCACATGGGTAATTTGATTTTTACCCAACCCAATCAGCTTAAATCGGTCACCCAAACATCTCAACCTAATCTAATTTGGTTGGGTGATGGGTGTCATTTTTTCAACCCAAATCGAATTCAACCCAAACCGAATAATCTAGATCTATCCAAACCAATCGAATGCCCACCCTTACTTGATGTAGTAAGGGGATGAAACATGAACTGACGTTTTATCCAATTTGGACATTAATAGTTGAGTCATAAAAGAGTATGAGGCTCATGAACCAAATAAGGCATGTAAAGATATACCATGAACAGGAATCATACCTCTTATTATGGCTCCTAAGGCATGGGCTTGTTCATGTGTGATTGCATTCAACTATCCCCAAGGTTGTCATGGGACGCTAGAACCTATAGTGCTGAAGGTTGGTTGTGATGGAGGACGTTGAAAACCTCGACCTCCACGATGGGAAGCTGATCAATGTGACTGCCCAGATGAGAAAGTCTGTCGTACACTTGGTTGAGGACCACCTAAGCTGCTGACAAGCAAAGGACACTTGGCCTTGAAATGACCCGGATGTTGGAAGTGGAAACACTGATGATCTCTTGACTGAGAAAAGGAGCCTCCAGAGTCAATGCTAGCACCTCCTAACTTGTGTGTGTAGGAGAGCGGAAAGTAGTACTACGACTCACCAGGCCCTACCCCAAAGTATGTGTGAGGACAACTGTAGGAGTTGTCGCCAATGAGTGGAAATGACACTCTCCATGGGATCTGTTGAAATCTTGGCGAGTCGATCTCCCAAACTGTTGTGGTTGGTACAACGATGGGCCTCCTTGAAGCAGACTCTGAGTTTCCTCCATCTTGGAAGCCTTAGCAGCTACTTCCTTGATGGAAGTGAAATCTAATATGGACAACTTGTGTTACACATCATCATGCAAACCACATATAACTTACGTAAATTCTCCTCAGGAAAAGCAGAGTTGCTGGTGCATGGTTGATATCTCAATGTAGCGGATAAGATATTGTTGGACAGTCATACACCCCTGTTCCAGCTTAGCAAACAATTTCCTTCTAACCAATCATCATGGTAGATCTGGTTGTGAAACTCGTTAAGAAATGTATCCCACGTGATGGGATCCTCTAAATGTTCCTTAGTGGAATACCATCAGTGCTCAAAGTAGCCTGCTAGTGAAAACCCAACAAATGTAAGCCAAGAATATTCAAGTGCATGGATCATACTCAATACTTTAGATACGTGATCCATCCACTACTCGGCCTCATCTGGTGTCCTCATGCTGAAGAATTGGGGCACCTTAGACCTCTGATATGATGCATACGTCGTCTGATGTTTTTGCAATGCCTTTAGATCAACTGATCCTTGTAGGTCCAAAAACATCGAAGGATGAACATTGTCCTCTTTCTTGTGAGAGTGTTGATAAGAGGAGTCGTCCTGCTAAAGGAGCATATGCTCCAATATCTCTTGATGTTGCTACATACTCTGCATATCATGTACTAGTAAAGCCAGTTGTTGATCAATGTCAAGGTCAACATGAGGCAGCACGATTCCATATTAAAATCATTATATTAGAAGTTATTTTCATGTTGAGAGAGAAAATGGACATATTAAGCATGTTTTGAGTTATTCTCCTTGAACTAGTGCCAAAGTCAGAAGACTTTGTCATTATATTTACATTTCAAATCATTTTGATAATCTAACATACAAAATAAGGGATGGAGTATCAGTCTCTGATAACATCACAGATGTCCCACCCCTCCAACTACCGAAATCGACGGGATGGGTGCGTCGAACCTATGATCTAATCATGCCCATGATCTCTGATACTCACCAAAATGACTAATGCACATTAGATTAACATTTGAAATACATATAACAACATGAGAATAATAAAAAAGAAATGTAAAATGAGACATTTTATTTCATGTGTTCTTCTCTTGCTATTATATATTTCAAATGTTAATCTAATGTACATAAGATGGTTTATTGAGTATCAAAGATCAAGAGTATATTTGGACCATCGGCTCGATGCCTCCATCCCATCGATTTCGATAGTCGGAGGGGAAGGGTGCACATGTACTACATGTGGGGTTGTGGGTTTTACAGATGAACGGGTTTTGAGACAAACATGCATTCTATCACACACGTTTTTGGATTTTTTTTCGTTGATATACTATGTGAAAGTGAAAGAGAAAAACATATCCATGATGTGTATAACAACATGAACATGGGGGTCTCATTGAATCAGTGATCAGAGCACTTTTGCAGGACGTCACTGGAGAAAAATCTACTTCTCCTCAGGTCTAATCGAGATTGAAAACATGACCGAAGTGCTTTCGTGGGACATCATTGGAGTAAAACCCGACTTTGTCCTAGGTCTAATTGATGACCGATCAGCCTAATCGGCAAGGCCATTTTGGTTGGTCGATCATCTGGGCCCAAAATGATCGTTCATAATTCAAGTGTTGATCGATTAGTACTGGTACATCATCAAAAATAGATGATCAATCATTCTGAGACTGGATCTATTTGGAGTTTGAAAATGATCAAAGTTGACTATGAAAAGATGTAGACCCAAGTAGGACATTATGATATCTAATAAATGTCTGGAATTATTAAAATTGGAATAAGCACAATGTTAGCTAAATTAAATTGAAACTTGATGTGGTGAGCCTCGGTGAGTTAGAGCATCTTGAGCATCATTCAAATGGTTGTGGGAATCCCAGAACTGAGTTACATCTATGTAATCAGCAAACAATTCTCCCATTATATCCTTCTTTCCATGATGCAGTGAATATCTTAAGTGGCATGTGGGTAGTGGAGTAGATGCCATCAAGGGAGGGGCATACATCCTTGGGGACTCGAGTAGAAATTTAGATGAACGTGAACCCAGTAGTTGTGTTGGTTGGGGGAGACGTTGCTTGGCAACCTTGAGGTGTGTTTCTAACAGTGTTGCCCTAAGCTCAATACTTAGTATGCATACGTGGCCAAAGTGTAGGCAGGGTTGGGCCATGGGATGGGGTTCTAAAATCCTTTCATGGCCTAGATTAGGCCAGCCCATTGGTATTTCAAGGCCCAAGCCCGACCCAAATCATGGCCTGGCCGAGCCATATGCCGACTGTAAATTATTTTTTTCTTAATTTTTAAATCTAATTTATAGAGATAAATATGTTTTTAAGCATCATCGAATCTTTCTAAATCTAAGTAACCATGATATGTGTTACTTGACATGTAAATAAGAAAATATGATGTAATAGTAGAAATGTAAAACAAAAACTCAAAGTATATTGTATTAAATTTATATAAAATGTAGTTTTTTAATACATATTTTTATATTTATGGGATGGATCGAGTTGGGATTTGTGGCACATGTCCATGGACTGCCTAGTTGATGGGCAGACCAAAGAGCGAGTCAAGTCAGACCAGCCCATTCATGAAGTCTCTTAGCATAAGCCTGACCCATTAGCAGGTTTGGTAGGCAAGCGGGTGTGTCCCCATCTCATTAGATAGGTCTATTAGTGCATAAGCCAAGTAGTCGTGGTTGGTGCTTTACGTTCACTTTTACACTTAGGGTTAACACTCGAATGATGACTGGTATAGGACATGTCAGTTAGTACTCTAGGTGGGAGCACTAAGAGGGGAGTTCCGAGAAATTGTGATTATTGAAGGTGGATTGGATTGTGCTAGTTCTCTTGTGTATAAGGAGTGGTTAGGATAGTTGATGACTTTTCCAACTATGATTTTGGGTGATTGATGAATCTCCAATTTATAACTTTTATTCTTTGATTTTGGCATTAAATCCCTAGAAAAATGCATGTATATAGCATTAATCTGTGCAAAATAACACTCAATAAAAGCACTAAAATACTGTATAAATATACACATTCAATTACAAACTAAAAGAATAAAGGAAAGAAAAGAAAAAAGAATGAAGTGTCAATGACACTGAGTGATCCTAGACCCCTAAACCCATTCATCATGATGACTTGGTCAACAAGAAATAAAGTAGGGAGAGATAGGGTACTGCACTGTACAGAAAACACCTCTTAAAACACTAATTCTTTTCATCAATAAAGGCCTATTGAGACCTATTTTATTTTCTTATTTTTACATCCTAAATAATAAAACCATTTATATAAAACTTGTATATAAAATTCGAATAAAATATAAAATTTATTTCACTCAAAAATAATACACAGTGCACCAAAGACACACGAAACAAAAAGCTGCAAAGAGAACTTCCCAGACATGTATCTTCTCCATACAGACTCAAAATTGAACAAACTCACCTTTATTGTTCATTAATTTTAATTATCTATTTAATGAAAGTGGTTCCATTTAATTCAGAGTTGGGATGTATAAGTTGGTTTTGGGGTCAATATTGTATTATATACTTGTATAAAATATTCATTGTATTTATTCTTTATATTTTAGCATCTTTTTATTTTTATATACATTTTAATACTATTTAAAATACATGTAAATAATAAACATAAAATAAATGCATGAAAAGTGCATTGAAATAAAAAAAGTATTATAATATATAGGTAAACTATACCTATATAATACATATATATATATAATTATTTAAGCAAACAAGTAATATCAAAAAAATACCACAAAATATGTAAATATGTAAGCAAATAAGTTATAAATATATAAATTATGTGAATACAATAATAAAATACACAATACAAAATAAAAAATAAAATACATAAAATACATGTATAAATACCTATTTATATATGTGTAAATATTAACATCAAATAAATGGTCTTGTATAAATAAATAAAAATCAGAAAATACTACATAAAATAACAAATATTTTTCATATTTTGACAAAAAAATAAAATCCTTTATTATTTTTAAGCTATTTAATAAGGGGATTAATCTCACTTCTTTTCTGGTTGGTCCACGTGGAACTACCAGGAGGCAACAATTGTTGACTTCAGATCAACTACCCCTCTCTTCCCCTCGAGCGCTACATTTAGTGAGAACCTCGATTTTGCGACCATTTTCCCGCTCGATCCAATCATGCTCTAGCTTGGCGTGCTGACGAAAAATGGAGATTTGATCTCCCTAAATCACGCCTAACTCTAGATCTAATCGATCTTCATCGATTAAAGTGAGGCATGGAGTGAAGCTTTGGAGCTTCGTTTTGAGCTCTGGGTTGTGTGGAGCATATATAGTTCTAGGACCCTATCGGTGGGACGTGGACACTTCTGGTGGTCACCTAAAGATGTGGAAGCCCTCAGGAAACTCCTGGGGCTGTTGGAGTGACGAATGAAGGCTGGAGTTGTAAGGAATCTTCGATTGAAGCCAAGCAATCCGTTGTTCTTGATGTGTTCTTTGCGACACCTCCAGATCTGTTCAATCAAGAACACGACCCAGATCTAATCTTGGTCGTCCAGTTGAGGCGAACCATTGTACCTCCCCATCTGTCCGATCGTGCATAAGTGAGCTACGTGATGCGCTATCAACCGCTGGATCTGCGCCGCATTAGGTATATTTCATATGTACCCTTCCACTTTTAGCTATTTTTGTTTAGTCTAGAAACTATTTAGTAGCGTTGTAATTTAATTGTAATATCTGCATGTGACTCCCTGATGAATCCACATTTCATCATCTTTATTCTATCATTTTGGCACCAAAAACCCTAGAAAATGCCTGTAAATACCCTTAAATAGAGCATCTTAGCATTCATGCATGTGCATCTATATAGTGTATAAAATACTGTAATTAAAGCCAAAATTACAGAATAAATAAAGAAAAGAAAAAAAGAATAAAATATTGTAAATATTTTATGACCCGAAACCCCGAGACCTAAGCATCTTGATGAATAGGTCGACAAGGAATAAAGTAGGGGGAGATAAGGGCCAGAATACAGATAAAATACCTATAGTTTTTATTCATTCTTTATTCATTTTGGGACCTATTTTTGGTTCCACTTTTTACACATCAAATAAAGAAACTTTGTACATAAAAGTTGTAGATAATTTTATAAAGAAAAATACAAAATTGATTTCACAGAAAAATAATGTATAGATAAAAAGTTATGGTCTGAATAAAAATCCAGAATTCCAACTTCCCAGACCCGTATCTCACAACTGACAACTCCAAATGCAGCATACTCACCTTTAATTGTATATAGAAGAAAATAAGCTATTTAATGGCGGTGGTTTCGCATTTGGCGGAGCTACGGTTTGAAAGTTGAGTTTTGGACCCACATTGTATAAGTATACTGATTAAAATATTCAATTTATTATTCATGCATTATTTCTATTTTTTATATTTTTATAATTATGTAAATACTACTTATAATATATATGTGCATTAAAATAAGAATAAAAACCTAAATAAAAACAAAAATAAAACACTTAAAAATAAAATACATAGGTACCCTACCTATATGTATACCTATACTTTTTATACTTATAATTTATTTAATATGTAAAATACATCAGAAAAAATAAAACAAAAATATATTTGTGTATATAAAAGTATTTTACAATTTTAGAAAATAAAAAATGAAAATAATAAAAATAAAGTGCATAAAATAAAAATAAAATACTAAAAATATATAGGTAATATACTTATATAGTGCTAAAAAGTAAACTTGTAAAAATATAACTCATAAAAATAATTAAAAATCGAAATAAAATACTAGATAAAATTCTAAACATTTTTTATTTTATCACCTAATAAAAATAACACCATTTGCTATTTTAAAATGATTTATTAATAGGTTTTTCAAGGGTTTTTCCTGGCTGGTCCACGTGGACCAACCAGGAGGGTCTGAGAGTTGACCTCGGTCAACTCTCTGACCCAGCCCCTGTAGCTTGTCAGAGTGTGTTGACCCCCCTTCTTCCACCTTTTTCGAGGCCTGCCCTTTCACCTAAACATGTTCCACCCTTCACGACTTTTGAAGCTCAAGCATCAAGGATCCTCGCCCAAGCATTACCTTGGGCTGAAGACCACTGCATCATGCCAGAGGCCTCGTTCTTTCCACCATGTTCGTCAACTCCTTAAAAACCCAAGTCTGAATCCTTTTCGAATTTGAACCGCAAAATCCATCCAAACTTACCCCCTTGACCTTGCTTGGAGTTCCTGGAGGTGACAGCTCCGTGGAGCTCTCGTCAGGGCGGTGGATCAGCTACGTTTGGGCGCTTTCCTACCTCCGGTGGCTTCCCCCGTCGAGGTACCCTTCCCTCGCCCTACCTGGGCTCGAGGCAGTTTTAATTCCTTTAGTTTCGCTCGTATTTTGTTCCTGGCATTCAGCACTTCACTTCCCCCCATCTATTCGTTTCAATCTTGTGTCGTTTTGCTCAAACGACAGTCGTCGGAGCTATCTCCGGCCATCGCCATTTTCTGCACCTCACGCCGCTGCGTATCTCCATCCTTTTGCGCCACGTGATCGGGGCATTTTGCCCCCGATTACATCACCCGTCTTCTGTGCAGGTACCTGGGCATCCCAACGCATCTGGGGCGTTTTTGGGACCTCGCCGGAGCTCCTGGAGCTGCGCATCTTCCTCCTCGCCGTGGAAGAGCTCCGCCGCTCTCCGTGCCTTTCCGTTGCTTCCAGACAACAGAGGGGACCTACAGTATTCGCCTGGTCCCATCCTGAAGCCCGTTGACCGTCGGAGCAAGGAGCCTTCGCCGGAGGAAGGTCGCCACGGCGGCCCTTCTTCCGTGTTCTTCCAGCATACCTCTGCGTCGTCCGATCAACGCCAGCTCCTCCAGGCGTCCACCTACCGTCCGATTGAAGACCTCAGCTGTCGTAGATCCCCTCGCGGAGATCTAATCCGAGGCGTCGGATCTGAAGGGGTATCGCGGGCCCCCGTGCTGACACGTGCGTCAAGTGGGGCACGCTCCACCGTCCGATCAACCCGCTTGATTGGGTATTTTGTGTTTTTCGCCCTAGCATTTTTGTGTATTATTTTATTAGAACCTAAACTTTCATTTGCCATTTAAAACTTTTGTAAATTTTGCTAAAAACCCCCTACAGTTTCCTTATTTATATTTTAACCTTTCCAGCCCAGCGCATGTGCGTGGCACGTGCGCGTGGACATTTTGTGGACAAGGCCCTTGTAGTTTTGGGTTTTAGCTTTTAGTCCATTAAGTATTTTGTCATGTTGTATATTTTTAGAGTAATTTGCATTCAGCCCCCCGGACTTTGTGATATTGCAAAGAGGTCTTTGCCAGGTCGCGTGCACAGTACGCGTGACCTTGGCAATTTTGTAGGTCCATCCTTGCGGGTCTAGCATTTAGCATTTAGCACAGGAACTATTTTATTACGTTGAATATCTTGTGGGAATTTTGCAAATAGCCCCTGGAGGTCTTGGAAATTGCATATATGCCCCTGCCAGCCTTGATGTTTTTGCTTGCTTGATATAATTAATTAAGGCATCATTTTAACTCCAAAAATTATCAAATTTTGAACTTAAGCTCTTGTGCACTTGTGCTTCCGCGCCATCAATTTAGTTTTTAATTTTATTTTATTTCTATATTTATTAAAAATCAAAAACATGCTTTTTGTGCACTGTCTAGCTTAGAAAATGCCAAAAAAATATCAAATCATCTCGAAAAATTCCAAAAAAATTCCCTAGTGTCTATTTTATCATATTTTAATGTCAGTCCAAAAATCACTAAAAATCGCAAAAGAAAAACCTTTAAAATTCAAAAACACTCAAAAACTTCAAAAAATTATATAAAATCCTAGAGAACTCCAAAAATCACAAACCCAGTTTTTGTTTGTTCTATATTTTGTTCTTTTTATTTGAAAAATAGTTTGCAAAAATTTTGTGGCTGTTATCTATTTTTAATTTCCATTTTACTTACAGCCAGCATATTTCCCACTGTTTTCCCTCATTTCAGTATTTAAAAATACCAAAAACACCTTGAAAAATCCCCAAAAATCACAAAAATAGTAAAAAATCCTAAAAATATTAAAAACATTTTATTTTTGAATTTTTGGTTATTTTTGCTCATTTTTATAAATATTTTATCTAGTCTTTTATTACATTGCCTTTATTTTCCAATATTGAAAAAGAAATTAAAAAAATATATAATATATAAAATTATAAAAATCAGAAAATTAAAAAATCAAAATACAAAATTTAAAATTAAAAATAAAAAAAATTAAAATTAAAAACCCACAAAAACATTTTTGCTTGCTTGCTTAGTGTAGACACTTCACACGCATTCACTTGTGCACAATATTTTGAACTGCCCTGCTTGCTCCCTGTGTTCGAACTCTCTGCATACTTGCCCTTTACATCATTTGTGCAGAGTTAAAAATAAATTTTAACTCCACATTTTTTCTAAGTTATTGATCTTTAGTGTGGGTTAATTGTTGACTTTAGTCCAGAGTTCATTGTGAGTCGTCACAGCGACGGTTGTCTCCGCCTTGTGTGAGATACCACTTTTAGACTCCGTGAACTTTGGCTATATCAAATGGCACCGTTGCCGGGGAGCAACAGCGAGTAGCTCATATTTTGTTTGCTTGTGCTTGACTTGTCTACCATAGCTTTATTTTCCATCTCTTGCATTTTTGATATATCTTGATTGAGCTATTCTGACCATTCTTCTTTTGTCTTCTTGCAAGGGCCCGCGGAGCAAGGCGGATCGCCTAGGTGACCCGAAGCAACCTTGGGAAGCGGAGCCGGCCTTCTTAGGTCAAGCCGGCAGGAGAGAGCAGGAGGAGTGAGAGGGAGTGGTAGCTTAGCTTGCCTTTTATTTTTGTGAGAGAGTGACCCTATTAATTTGTAATAATACAGGTACATTGAACACTTGGACACTACCGGGCCTAATTTCTGGGTGTTTGTTCACCCGGGGGCTCACCGCAGTTTTGATCGTGTTTCTCGCTTGTCATTTTCCGGTTTTGTTTTCCTTTTCATTTCTTTTGTGGATTGAGCCCTTAGCTATAGGTCCTGCTTGATTCGATTAGAATAGGTCCAAACACACTAATTATCTTTGCATGTTCCTATAGATCATTGTTGGACTTAGAGTAATTAAGTAGTTGATCATTGGCTTTCAATCCGCGCGTCGCGAGCTCACTCCACACAAGCGCTTTCTCCTAACTCAAATGTGTTGAGCAGAGGAGGAGTGAGCCTAGATCGGACACTAGGATTGAGAGCTAGTGGTTAACTCGTGGTTCTTCACGCTAGCAGTTGCCTACTCTAGGACGATTTCCGTTTTGTATATAGCCATATAGCATAGGTTTACAAATTCTGCTTTGCATCCCGCATGGAGAGAGCTGGGATTCGCTGTAAGTCTTCTCACTTTGCATGCATCATTTAGGCACAAAGGTGAGATTTCCACCTTGGTGTCGACTTGCACGGCTTTTCTGACTCTATTCTCCCTCTGTTTTTGGAACAAAGTAGGATCAAGAAAATACAAAAACCGTTAGGCGCTTGTTTGAATTCACTCAAAAGAAGCGATAACACCAAAAAAATTAAAAAAGGGACTGCTAAGAAAACTTGACCAAAAATAAAATCGGTAATTGGATTCATTGCTTGGGGAGAGTAATACCCTCACTTGTATTCAGGTTGCATGGGAAGGTCTCCTTCCAAGTGAGGTGAGCGCTTCGTAAGGATTAGAGCCAAAAACCCAACTTGTGGCTGCCTTGTGTATCGCCTGGATTTCTGAAGTATTGGCGCTACTATCGTACGTAGTCGAGTAGGGCTTGGTCGCCATTGGTGACTCACTATTGTGTGAGCGCCGACCTTGTCCGAAGTACAGAGCTTAGACCACGCCTTCACGGGTGTGTCTGTCTCACCGGCTGCGTCCGAGTAGGACCTTGTACGCTCACGGGTGATTCCGTTGCGAGCGAGGTCCGAAGTATCGGTTTCGCCTATCGGCTTCCTCCCTCTATTTCTTTGGCTGAGTAGGGATCCAGAAAGGGTTACAAGGACCTTAAAAAGCGCAAGTTACATGTTACATAGGAGGAGGACAAGTACGGGGACACTTTCCCGGCAGTACTCTTTCTCCTTTAGGCGTAGCGTTCTAAGGACTCGTGAAAAGATAACTTCCTGAGTCAAGATAAAATTGACAAGATAAAAGCCGAACCTTCACGGCTTCACGTGTTGAGTTGGTGAACTTACCCCTGCTTTGTGTTTGATTGCTAGATTTGTTTAGGTCAAGATCAAAAACACAGCACAATTGTGCACGATTTTGTTGCATCTCATTCCTCTTCTTCTTCTCTTGCATTTTCCCTGCTCTTCCCAAATAATCAAGATGATGGGACGGAGATCTCTTAGGCCGACCTTGTCGGCACCGCTATCCAGCACTCCTCCTCATTCATCTAGGAATACCTCAGAGAGTCCGCTCTCCGAGCCTGAGTTTACATCCACCTTGTTCCCCCTCGACCACCCTTCCCATTCTCCTTCCCTCAGTCCAATTGTTTCAGAATTCAGTGCATCACAGAGTTCAGCTCATTCGACAGCACTTGAGATGGCCTCTTTTGCTTTTTCAGAAAACCCAGTGATGGCAGACAGAGGCGAGCACCCAGATGACCATGATCACCCTCCGTTCATAATTAATCAGGTGGCCATCAATAATTCCTTGTTAGCATCCCTGGAGACTATGTAGAGGCAGATCCGTGACCAGGGAACATTCATGGGTGATCTGATGAGAGAGATAGCACAGATGAGAGAGAACCGACCTGGGGGCGGTGGCGGTAGAGGTGGAGGAGGAGGACCTGATGCAGGAGGAGGCGATCCAGACGCTGAGGGACCGCCACAGACCATTATGAGGGAGTTGCACAACCCAGCTGCATCCCTCACTCATCGTTGGATCCGACTCCCGCCCATTCACGGAGATTTCGAGCTTCGGCCCCACACTATCCAGCTTCTACCCAAGTTCCATGGGTTGCCGACCGAAGAGTCGCACCTCCACCTCCAGGAATTCGAGATGATATGCAGCACCATCCATGATCGGTTGATGACTGAGGACATCATAAAGATAATCGCCTTTCCATTCTCTTTGGTTGACAGAGCCGCCTACTGGCTCAAACACCTTGGGCGATTCGTCGACACATGGGCAGATCTCCGGACCGCATACCTGAAGAAGTATTACCCTCTCGGCCGGACCAATGCAGCCAGAGCCATGATCAGTAACTTCGTCATGATCCCGAATGAACAGTTCCATGAAGCTTGGGATCGCTTTCGAGAGCTCATTGACCGGTGTCCACATCATGATATCTCTAAGCCCAACCTGGTTCAAAGTTTCTTCTGTGGGCTGACACCGGAGCTGCAGGGGCTTGTCAACGCCTCTTGCGGTGGGTCCTATTTCTCCAAGGGTGAAGATGACGTCTGGGCCATCTACGAGGGCATGGCAGAAAATTCTACAGTAATGGCCCAAGCCCGAGTCTACACACAGCAGAAGCCCCCGCAAGGAGCGGGATCATTTCAGAGGATCGCCCGCATCGATGCCGGTCCCAACACAGTGTCAGCTGCCGTAGCCCAAGGAGAATCAGCCGCAGCCGACATGGGCATTATTAGTGAGAAGCTGGACCGCCTCGAGATCCTCGAGAAGAAGCAGATGCAAGGTATGGCCCAGATGGACCAAATTGCCAAGACCATGAGTGATCTGAAGACACAGATCTTGTGCGTCCAGGAGGCACAAACTCAGTCACAACAGCCTCCCAGATCACGTGCTGAGCCGAGCAGTAGCAATGCCAACCAGCCCTCTACCTCGTACCATCAGGTGAACCATATCCAGGTAGAGCCGGTTCCATTATTACCGTACTATCCATCGCAGCTGCCATCTATGGATACTCAGATGGTGGTGTATCAGCCGGAGCAGCCACTGGCCGTTCTTCCTCCACCCTCCTTTGAGCAGGAACCATTGATAGAAGTTAATGGGATTTGGTACGACCGGTACCCTCAGCCCGAGATTCGTCGTGATCACCTCGGATTCCGTTGGGGCAACGGTGGCTCCTCCTCCCAGCAGCAGAATCCCGCCCAAGGACATCAGAACAGCCAGCCACAGCAGCAACACCAGCAGCCCCAGTATGCCCAGCCACAACAGTACAAGAGTGGTCCTCGTCCCGCCTATCAGGGACAGTCGTGGAGGCAGCGCCAGCCGCCTCAGCAATCTTATCCCCATCACCCCCAGTATCAACCGCAGCAGCAGCCCCATTTCCAGCAGGGACAACCATCCGGTTCTCAGGGTCCCACCTTTTAGAACCCAGCTCTCGATGATTTTGCCCGCTTGCTATCTGAACATCGAGCATCTTTCAGGCAAGAAATGGATGAATTCCGGCAGGAAATGAGAGAAATAATCAAAGGGAAGGTCGCCATACCCGCTCAGATTGAACCTAACCCGAACAATCTGAAAAGGAAGTCTGAGCATGTAGAGTTTATAGAGGATACTTCTCCTAGTGATGATTTGAATGATATGTCTTATTCTTTGAATGATGCTGATTTTGTGACTACTAGGAGCGGTAGGATGCCAGCCGGCGGCGCCTCTTCTGAGCGACAACCAGAGGCAGGATCAGGAGCGCCAGAAGAGCAGAATAGCGGTGCTGATGCCGCTAATGACGATGTTGAAGACGGTGGTGATGATGCCACCAATGATGGAGATCCAGACGATGGTGTTGATGCCGTCGTGAGACCAGATGCAGACGGTGGTGCTGAAGCCACCATTTTGGATGATGAGCCAGAGCGCGGTGCTGATGCCGCAAAGACCGGTGCTAGTGGTGGTGCTGAGGCCACCACATCTACTTTTGTTGAGCCACCATCTGTGATGTTCCCACATTTTGTACCTATGGACTGTGGAAACAAAAAGAAAAACAAAAATATGAATAAAGGAAAGGTTTTTGTTCACATTGCGGATCCATATGTGGTGAATGATGATTATTGTATGGATTCTCCTCCTTCACAGGCACAGGGACCTATTCCTAGTCCTCCAGCTGTAGAGGGTCCTACCATCCCCTTCCCTGAGGCACTCCGCCGAGTGAAGGGGAATAAAAGAGAAAATTCCAAAAAAGAGCAACAGGTAGAGTTCGGCAATCAGATGATAGACAGATTCCACATTCAGCTGACTCTACAAGAAGCACTTGAGCACATCCCCCTCTTCAAGAAGAACCTGAAAAAGAAGACTACCGTCCGCAGGAAGAGGAGGAACCACAGAGATCAAATCCATGTGCTTACTCATTCCACTTGCTGTACCATCCAGAACAAGCTACCAGCTAAGCGACCAGATGCAGGAGATCCCTATGTCAGATGCGAGATTCAGGAGCAGCAGTTTGATCGTACTCTATTAGACAGCGGCTCTTCAATTAACCTTCTTCCGGCAGCCTTACTCGACCGATTCGAGTTTGGTCCTCTTCTTAGGAGCAGGACAGTCCTTCAGTTTGCTGATAGGTCGACTAAGAGGCCGAAGGGGTTATTGAAAGACGTGGTCGTTACCATTCAGGGCCTGAAATTCCCTGTGGACTTCGTTGTGTTGGACATGGAGATCCCTGAGTCGGTAATTGATGCCCCCATCATTCTCGGACGTCCATTCTTGGCCACAGCCAAGGCGGTGACCGACCATGATAGTGGGAAGGTATGTTTTCACGTAGAGGGCGAGACCATACAAATAGAGACGATCGAGGAGACCAAAGCTAGAGAGTTAGAGTGCTCAGAGTAGTCCAGTGAAGCAGCGCAGATGACAGAGGAAGAGCTAGACATCCACCAGGTTTGTGATTTTGAGATGACTGATGATGAATCCAACTGGAAAGATCCTATCGCAACGACCCTTGCCTTGCCTACAGATTCACTGTATCTACAGCTCATGGCAGTCGAGAGCCGGGAGAGCACATCCCTGGATGAGGATATACCTGAGGCTGATAGTGTTGTGATGAGTGGTGCAGATGATTTTCATTCTTGTTCATCTTCTTCTGATCCCTCGGATTCAGACATTGACTGGGATGACTTTGATGATTATTTACCTTATCTGATTCCTTCTGAGCCAACAGCCATGACAGAGTGCGAGCCAGTGCAGTTTATTGATGAGTCAGCAGGCTGTTGTTCGTCAAAAATTCATGCAGAGCGAGAGTTCTCCCATGCAGACCTGGTCGCCTTCACACAGACATATCAGAAGCCAGATCTGCTGCCTCCCAGTTGTCCAGAACTGAAGCCTCTGCCGCAGTCATTGAAGTACAGATTCCTTGCGGGTGAGCCAGACATGCACCCAGTCATTATCTCAGTAGGTCTGACTGGAGAGCAAGAATCTCGTCTGATGGAGGTTCTTGAAAGAAACCGCAAGGCGATAGGTTGGAGTATAGCTGATCTCCAGGGGATAAGTCCGGCTCTGTGCTCTCACCACATCTATCTTGAGGATGACGCTAGGTCGTCGCGTGAGTTCCAACGACGGCTGAACCCGAATCTTCGAGACGTAGTCATGAAAGAAATTTCAAAGTGGTGGAGCGTCGATTTTATCTACCCCATCTCCGACTCCAAATGGGTCAGTCCGCTACATGTGGTACTGATAAATCTGCGATTCGTCATCTTTATTCATTTATTTTAGCTTAAAATCCCTTATAAAACACCTGCATATCACGCTAATTCCATATTCTTACTAACTTGCATCTATGTAAATATTGTACATTTCTTACTAATTTTAACCTAAAATAAATAAATAAAGAAGAAAGGAAAAATAAAGAAAAGAAAATAGAAAAAAGAAACAAAGAAAAGAAAATTAAAAAAAAGGAAGACTGTATACAGGCTGACCCGAACCCCGAGAGAAGGTCAAGACTTGACCTGATCGACCAGGAATAAAGTAAGGGGAGATAGGGTCCTTAACCAGAAAATCCAAAAAAAATGTGTGTTCTCACTTATCTTGTACATATCACTAACACTAGTTTAGTTGTACCTTAATTGACTTCAAATCAAATAACATTCAAAACCAAAGTTGTAAATAAAAATGTGTTCTAATTACTAAAATTGATTGCACAATTAAATCTTGTACAGAATAAAAGTAGCCACACTTGGAAAAAGCCACTAAGCATTAATTGAAAGACCAATTCCGGCTCCATATGAGCTCAAATTGAATCAATCTCAGTTCCATTGGACTCGAAATTAAATTATCTTCAAAATGGTTGTATTTTCATAATTTTTGGAGTTACGGTTAAAAGTCGGTTTTCTGGGGTAGTTTGTGCAATTTTCCCATGTATTTTGTGCATATTGTATTTGTATATATTGTAAATTAATCCCACTGATTTTTTTAATAAAAATAAAAAATAAAAAAAAATAAAATCCTTTAAAAACAAAAAAATGGGCTAATTTCATCATTTACCCTTGTGTATAGTGTCACATATGTATGTATTGTATGTATATAGTTGCTATTTTTAATTAACCTTTATAAAAAAATAAAAAATAACATTTTTTAATTCAAATAATTAAAGTGACGAAAATTAAAAAAAATAGATAATTTTGTAATTATTTTGAATCTCTTTTATTTTACCTCTTATCATCTCTTATCTCTTTCAAAAAAATTTGAAAAAAAAATCATTTCAAATTTCATCTCTTATCTCTTCCAAAAAAAATCAAAAAAAAATTTCAAATTTCATCTCTTCTATTTATATGGCTCCTTCTCCTTCATTCCAACTTGATCAATCTTTAGAGAGAGGAGCCCGATCTCCGAGAGAAATTTCGTCGAGGAAGTTGCCTAGCCTCCAAGCCGTCCGGTGACAGCGAGTCGGCCTTGTCGAGGCGATCACGGTCCATTTTCTGCTCCTAAGGTGAGATCCAAATTTTTCTTTGCATTTTTATCTTAGTTTAATCGCTTTTTATTTTGTCGCAATTTCTGTTCTTCTAGATCTTAAGAAAATCCACCACGATTTTTATTCGCCACCGACTCGAATTTTCCATCTCATCTTCGCAATCTCTCCACGTTCTATTTTCTACCGTCCACGATCTCTCAACTCCAGCCGCGTACAGTGGCCGGAGATCGGATTCGAATCCCTCTTCGTTCGCCGAATCCCCATTCACGTCTCGATTTGTAGATAAATAAAAAATTTCATTTTTTATCTCTAACGTTTGTTTTGCAGGATAAATAAAAAAAATAAAAATACAAAAAAAAATCTCTATTCTCTCTAACATTTGTTTTGCAGGTTAATAAAAACAAAAATAAAAAAAATTAAAAAAAAAGTTCCTTATCCTTTCTGATTTTCTGTTTTTCGGATTTAGAAAAATAATAATAAAAAAAGGTTTTCCATCTTTTATTTATTTACTGTTACATAAGAAAACAAAAAAAAATTAAAAAAAACAAAAAAAGGGGGTCTGCTGCCCCAAGCCCGCCGCCCCTCCTCCTGGTAGCTGCCGCCGCCGCGTCCTGCCGCCGCGCCTCGCGGCGCTTCCTCCGGCAGATCCGCCCCTCTCGCTAGCCCGCCGACCGACCACAGCCCGCAGCCCCCGCGATTGGCCCCCATCTCTCCAGAACAGCGGCGCTCCGCCGCACCAGCGAACCGCTCGACCCGCCAACGCGCCACGCTCCTGGGCGGCGCTCCGCCTCCACCGACGAGCCCCGTGTCCTCCATCGACAGCCGAAACCGCCGCCCACCGCCCAGGCCACTCCTGGCGCCGATCACAGCCTTGCCCGCCTCCTGTCATCGACGCCACGACCTCCCTCCTGTCGCCGCGACACCGGCGCGCGGCCCCGCCGCCCTCCAAGCGTCGCCGCGCACTTCCCTTCGGCCATCAACGCCCAGACCAGCCGCCGACGCCCGTAGGCCGCCTACATCTCGCGACCCGCGCCGCCCCTCTTCCCCGTCTGCCGGCCGCCGTATCTCGTACCGCCGAAGCCGCCGCCATCACCACCCGCGCGCGCGTCCAGAGTGCCGAAGACACGTGCCACCGCCCCCGCGTGGGGAAGAAGAAAGGGGCGGCGCCCTTGGTTTCCCTTTGCCCCTTTTGCAAGCAACGAAAGAACCCTTTTAGGGTTTTCATTAAAAAAGAACAAATTGCAAAGAGCTCCCTGGAAGTTCTCAAATCTACAGGAAAGTCCTTGCCAGTCTCCAAAGCTGTGGTATATTGGGTAAATTGTGAAACTCATCCTATATTTCATTTCTGATATTTATTTGATGCAAAAACAAAACGTATTTACTTTTTGGCCCCTAAACTGCTTAATTATAGTTTGCTTGATCTTCTATTGAAATAAATGTCTCTCATGCTTCAAAAACTTTGAGAAAATTATGTTGTGCCCCTGATGTTCATATCCATCTAGCATAGATTTTCCATTGCATTTTGACTTCATTCGACATTATTAAAAAATCAAAAACAGTGTCTTTTTCATTGTTGGAAATTCGAAAATTCATAAAAATTCGAAAATAGCTCCAAAAATTCTAAAAAAATTAGAGTAAATGTATTTCATTGTCTTTTAATTTCTGGCCAATTTTCACGTATTAATTATTTATAAAACCCAAAAAATTGAAAAATATCAAAATTCTTATAAAAATCATAAAAAATTCTACAAAAATCCAAAAATTGTGATTTCAGTTTCTGTTTGTAGATAATTGTTTCTAGTTTATCTTAAAATTAGTAGCCAAGAGTTTTGGGCATTTAAAAGATTTTTAAATTGCAAATTACTCCATGCTGTCCACATTTTCTTGTTTCCTCATTGTCTGATTTTTAGAAAAATATTAAAACATCTGAAAATTCCACAAAAATTCTCAAAAACATTTCAAAACTTTTAAACCCCAAAAATATTTTCCTTGGATTTTCTGAGTTTCTTTGATTAATTGAAAAATTGCAAAAAGAGTTGGTGTGCATATTTTCTGAGTTTAATCACATTGTTCGCATTATTTTTGAAAATTTAAAAAAAATTCAAAATCAAAATCACTAAAAATTTGAAAATCATAAAACAAAAAATTAAAAAAATAAAAATAAAAAAAATAAAAATCACAAAAACCAAGGATAGTTGTCCTTTGATATTCCGATTTTCTCTTAATTAATTTTCGATTAATTGAATAACCCTCGGGATTTGTAGCCTCCCTGAGTTCGACCATGTCCGCTATACAGGTTAATAAGTAGCAAAATTAAAAAAAATAATCTTTTGTTGACACGGGTTTTGGGGATAAAAGCAACGACCTTCCTATCATCAATTTTTCCAACCCAACAGTTTCCGGCACAACAAAATTTTGTCGTTGCGCGGGGATAAAAAAAAGAAATTCAGAAGTCCCTCGAAATCCGCCTCAACAAAATGGCGCCGTTGCCGGGGAGGCACGGCGAGGGTAGTTAGGTTTCTCTTTTGACCTGCTATTCTTGTTTGTAAATATCTGTTTACATTTTTGCCATTCACTTCATTGTTATATCCACTGCATCCATTTCTTTTTATTTCTTTCTTTTCTTTTCTCATATTTGATAATTGTTTTTCTTACACATTTTCTTTTCTTTTTCCTTGCGAGGGCCCGCGGAGCGAAGGAGGCAATCCTAGGAGAGCTGAAGACACCCAAGCGACGTGGAGGCGGCTTGATTCTTCACCAAGCCGCAGGATAGCGTGAGGAAAAGAGAAGAAGCGTGAAAGAGACAAAAAAAGAGAGAGAAAGAGAGAGAGAGAGATTTTTTTTCTCTCCCATTTGAACTTTGTAACAGGACATTCATTTGTTGCTGGGTCTGTTTCGCCAAGTGCCGGTGCACTTGGGGGATCTCACCGGTTTTGTTTTCATCGCCTTAATTTTCTTTGTTTCCCGCGGATTTCGAAAGCCACCTATTGATTGCTTTAATTAATTTGCTTGAGCCAGGTAATTAATTAGGTCCAAACACCCTTACAAGAATTTCTGTGCCTATAGAGTAGAGCGTAATTTGGACTTAGTCAAATTAACTTGTTCTTGCCCGTTAATAGAAGTTATCATTCAGGACGGTTCACTTGCATCATATAGGTTAGTTTATTTTCTGTATTTAAATTCTGCGTGGATCACTTGCATGTAGAGTGCTGGCGATAAGGTACGCATCTCTAACCCCTGCATGCATCATCGTTTTTAATCGCGCATTGGCATTTCCGATCTCCTTCCTTATTTTTCACTCACATAAGTTAAAAAGGAAATTGGACACTCGGTAGGTGATTCTTTGAAAATATTTAATCAAGTGATAACTGCCTAAAATTAGGACTGCTAAAGAAAACTCGACCTTAAAAAACACAACAAAAATCAATGTTTTGGGGAGAGTAACCCCCTCATTGTATTCGTTTTAACTTGCTCGCGTACACACTAAGGATAGTGCCCAAATCCCATAATTCAGCCTAAAGTGTTTGTACAACTTTTGTGATTATCACCTAACTCTAAAACAGACAAGATTAAGAGACCGAATCTTCACGGTCTTCACATTGCGTGAGTTGGTGAATTGGGGGTTTGTATTGTGTTTGATTGTTTGTGTGCTTGCTAGATCCTTCTGTGCATTTGCGCCTTTTTCTCCATATCTTTTGGCTGACCCTCGAGCTCTCTCATCTTTTGTTTCGAAGATGGCCGACTGGAGTTATTTTAACCCGATCTTCGAAGATACCTCGTACTCCCCAGACGATCCACCTTCCTTTTTCCAGGAGGATCTTCCTCCTGATGTTTATGCATATCCGCCTAACCCATTATTTCAGGAAACGGAGGACTTTGATTTTCACCCACCCTCATTCAGCCCACCCGGTCCTGAGATTTTGGAGTCACCTTTCATGATTTCCACACTTGAGACACTGAACCAGATGGTGGAGCATATGAATTCGAGGATTAACAATCTCTTTTACATAAATACGAGCCAGAACGTTGCTCCCTTTTTTGAGGATATGGATTCATTTGAGGATAATCATGAGAGCTTGCAACCACCCAAATTACAAAAAAATGTGAAAAATTTAAAAAACCAAAAGATTCTGGGAGACACATTATTGATTCATTTTGTGAGGAGAGGACCCAAATGCCCAATTATTTTCCCACACAATCATCCATCACATGTCCCAACTTGACCTCGAGGATTCCATTATACAGACTGCTCTTGGCAATCCTCGTGTAAATGTTGATTCCGACCTCCTCCTTGTATGGATGAGATCCAAAAATTCAAAAAATGTTGGCTGAACCCGAAGTGGTAGCTACCCTTAATGAGATCATTAAAGCTCCACTTCAACATGCCATGACAGATTTATCTACTCCTCAACACAAGAAAAGAAAGCGAAGGAGAAGATCTGAGCGTCACATATTGACCATGGCCACTGCCTATAGCCATCTCTCACCGTCCGTATTTTAAGAAAGGGAACACGACCACACCTCTTGTGAGTTGCTCCATATCTGACTATTCTTGTGATAACACTCTACTTGACGGCGATTCTTCAATCAATGTAATACCCTTCTCTATGGTACAGTCTCTTCATCTTGGGCCTCTCAAGAAAACCAGGATGATAGTTCAATTTGCTGATGGATCTATCAAGAGGCCGAAGGGTATTCTAGAAAATGCTGTCATTTCTATTCAGGGCCTGAATTTTACTTCAGATTTTGTTGTAATGCCCATGGAGACCTCCACCCCTGTGGAGCACCCTCCAATCATCCTGGGACGGCCTTTCCTCGCATCTGCGGGAGCCGTTATTGATTATGGTTCAGGAGAGATTCGCTTCCGTTCTGATGTAGGGAGCGATGTGTTGATCACTACACCAACTATCGACCAGAGACCCGCATCCCATGAGAGGCCCGTCCGTGTTAGTCAACCCCAAGGAATTTGACATCGATGATAATATCAGAGATTCTTGTTATATGTTGGATGATAATGAAACCCAAGAATTCATCTTGAAGGAGGAAGACTCGGAAAGCATAGACCTTGGAGCTCCCTCTTCTGGAATGTGGAGATGCATTGATGACATCCGCGGGATTTACACGATAGACACCTTAGAGCGGAAGGCAGAATCTGAGACTAGACAGGACGGACATGATTTGACTACTTCCACTGATGAGTCCGTTCATATTCACCATGATTCAGATGAGACCGATCATGCCCAATTTGATTTGATTGCTTTTATAAAAGAATTTGGGCCTTTTGATAGAGATGATGATCCAGTAGAGGCTCGCCTATCTGAAAATGATCCTACTTTTTTCGGATAATGATTTCGAGCCATTTTACTTTGATGTTTGCGAGACTTCCCAGGCCAGAAATGACCATACTACTTCCAATAACTGGTTTAGGCCTGCACAATCTCAAACCGTTGAGGATATATTCTTGGTTGATTCTACTCAGTTTATATCTAATGATGATCCCAATATCGACCTACACCTTGTCAAATCCATACCTCAGCGGTCCCGCAAGAAGGTTCGCTTTCGACCTTCTTGACCTTTGTACATCCACTCCTCTTGTATATCCTTTCGTTTTACTCTATCTTCACCCGTTTTATCATTCACCCTTTTCTGTCTGTGTGTGTATATTTGCTATACTTAGGATGTGCTTTATCCTAAGTATAGGGGGGGTGAGTGGTCAGTGTTGTTCATATTCGTCCTGTTCATCACTCTTGTTGTTGCCTATACTTAGGGATACTCTACCCTAAGTATAGGGGGGTGATGTTGTTCATATCGTGTCTTTTTATTTTGAGTCGGTACATTCTCGTCATCGGTTTTCCTTTTTGTACACTCCACTATACTTAGGATTACTTGATCCTAAGTATAGGGGGGATCACCATCTTCTTTTTTTTTCTTTTCTTTTCACTTTTCTATACTTAGCACGAGTTATGTCTTCCTTTTTCGCTCTCTAATCACTATGAGGACATAGTTCGAGCTAAGTATAGGGGGTGTCGTATATATTGTATATATACTTTAGACATAACTCGTATTTTTAAATACGTTTATTCGGGGGGTTATGTGTGTATAGTTTGTAAAATTCACGTGCAAAAAAAACATATAAAAAAACAACAAAAATAAAAACAAAAAAATCAACAAAAAAATTGTATATACTCGTATATTTTACTAACCCCTTTTCAAAAAAAAACCAAACAAAAAATACAAAACCAAAAATCTATAAAAATTTGCAAATTTCAAAAAAAAAACTTTCTTTCACATTTGCATTTTTCCTTCAAAAAAAAGCCATAAAAAGTTCAAAACTAGAAAATTGTTTAAAAAAATTGTGTTTTTTTCACATGTGCATCATTCCTTTTCCAAAAAAAACCCCTTGCATTTTTCATATGTTGCATTTGCATGTGCGTTTTTCAGGATAGTATTGACATTTAAACTATGTCTGGAATAAAATTGAAGAATGGAGCTTAGTTGGACCTTAATCCGCCTAATTTCAGAGGAACTTCACCGAGAAATAGGATTTTAGAAGCTTCAGGTCTTTGACTTAATTCTTTGAGTTCCACATGACAATGTGCAGCGTTTGACTCTTAGTGTCTAACATGGTCTCTTCATTCTGGGTATATCTCTGGAATAGGGAATCAATTTTGTACTCTTGCACTATGCACTTAGCTCACTCAGACGGGATGTTGGAAGACTATGTGAGTTTCTTTTCTGGTAGCGTGGAAATCTAAAGACCGGAGTACGGGTTGAAATAAAGCTTCTGGAAAAGGGATGGACGGCTGGGCACAATTTTTTCTAAGACCCCAAAAAAATGTACGGAAACCAAAAGATTCTATATCCGTAGGGGCAAACAAGATCCAAGCAGAACCACCAAAAATACAAATACAAAGAAGCCACTACCAAATAAATATCTGACCAAAAAGGTCCAAGCTTCAAGAAACCTGCAGATCTTGGTGGAGACTCGGCTACACTGGCCAGCTTCACAAGGAGAGGTGACTACACTGGCCACCCTCCAGTTCTTTTCTCCTTCTTCTACTTCTCCCCCAATTCGATTGTGAACACAGCACGACAGACCTTAGAAGGAAATACCTGACTCCCCGAGGACGAGTTATTGGAGAGGAGATTTACATGGTAGTCCGGCATTCTGGATGGGAAGAGCTGAAACCTTTCACACACATGAGTCGATTGTTCAATGTTCATAGGGTGTGCTTTAGGAAGAGGATTGATCTAAGATGACTTCTGAGCCGAAACTGTGACAATGATGTGTAGAACTTGAAGGATAATGTTGATTTTAAAATTCTAAGTCTCACAGAAGTTCCGACACACAAATAATCTAAAGGTCCGACAGAGCTCCAAACTACAATTTTATGAAGATAAGTTTAATACTCAATATTGTCCTACTTTCTTTATTTTCCCTTTCTTTTTCTTTTTCTTTTTCTTTGCACTTATTCTTTCAAATAAGTGTTTGCTAAGGGACTAGCAAAGGTAAAGCATAGGGGATGATGAATATGTGATTCGTCATCTTTATTCATTTATTTTAGCTTAAAATCCCTTATAAAACACCTGCATATCACGCTAATTCCATATTCTTACTAACTTGCATCTATGTAAATATTGTACATTTCTTACTAATTTTAACCTAAAATAAATAAATAAAGAAGAAAGGAAAAATAAAGAAAAGAAAATAGAAAAAAGAAATAAAGAAAAGAAAATTAAAAAAAAGGAAGACTGTATACAGGCTGACCCGAACCCCGAGAGAAGGTCAAGACTTGACCTGATCGACCAGGAATAAAGTAAGGGGAGATAGGGTCCTTAACCAGAAAATCCAAAAAAAATGTGTGTTCTCACTTATCTTGTACATATCACTAACACTAGTTTAGTTGTACCTTAATTGACTTCAAATCAAATAACATTCAAAACCAAAGTTGTAAATAAAAATGTGTTCTAATTACTAAATTGATTGCACAATTAAATCTTGTACAGAATAAAAGTAGCCACACTTGGAAAAAGCCACTAAGCATTAATTGAAAGACCAATTCCGGCTCCATATGAGCTCAAATTGAATCAATCTCAGTTCCATTGGACTCGAAATTAAATTATCTTCAAAATGGCTATATTTTCATAATTTTTGGAGTTACGGTTGAAAAGACGGTTTTCTGGGGTAGTTTGTGCAATTTTCCCATGTATTTTGTGCATATTGTATTTGTATATATTGTAAATTAATCCCACTGATTTTTTTTAATAAAAATAAAAAATAAAAAAATAAAATCCTTTAAAAACAAAAAATGGGCTAATTTCATCATTTACCCTTGTGTATAGTGTCACATATGTATGTATTGTATGTATATAGTTGCTATTTTTAATTAACCTTTATAAAAAATAAAAAAATAACATTTTTTAATTCAAATAATTAAAGTGACGAGAATTAAAAAAAATAGATAATTTTGTAATTATTTTGAATCTCTTTTATTTTACCTCTTATCATCTCTTATCTCTTTCAAAAAATTGAAAAAAAAAATCATTTCAAATTTCATCTCTTATCTCTTCCAAAAAAAATCAAAAAAAAAATCAAATTTCATCTCTTCTATTTATATGGCTCCTTCTCCTTCATTCTAACTTGATCAATCTTTAGAGAGAGGAGCCCGATCTCCGAGAGAAATTTCGTCGAGGAAGTTGCCTAGCCTCCAAGCCGTCCGGTGACAGCGAGTCGGCCTTGTCGAGGCGATCACGATCCATTTTCCGCTCCTAAGGTGAGATCCAAATTTTTCTTTGCATTTTTATCTTAGTTTAATCGCTTTTTATTTTGTCGCAATTTTTGTTCTTCTAGATCTTAAGAAAATCCACCACGATTTTTATTCACCACCAACTCGAATTTTCCATCTCATCTTCGCAATCTCTCCACGTTCTATTTTCTACCGTCCACGATCTCTCAACACCGGCCGCGTACGGTGGCCGGAGATCGGATTCGAATCCCTCATCGTTCGCCGAATCCCCATTCACGTCTCGATTTGTAGATAAATAAAAAATTTCATTTTTTTTATCTCTAACGTTTGTTTTGCAGGATAAATAAAAAAAATAAAAATACAAAAAAAAAATCTCTATTCTCTCTAACATTTGTTTTGCAGGTTAATAAAAACAAAAATAAAAAAATTAAAAAAAAGTTCCTTATCCTTTCTAATTTTCTGTTTTTCGGATTTAGAAAAATAATAAAAAAAAAAGGTTTTCCTTCTTTTATTTATTTACTGTTACATAAGAAAACAAAAAAAATTAAAAAAAAAAACAAAAAAAGGGGGTCTGCTCCCCCAAGCCCGCCGCCCCTCCTCCTGGTAGCTGACGCCGCCGCGTCCTGCCGCCGCGCCTCGTGGCGCTTCCTCCGGCAGATCCGCCCCTCTCGCTAGCCCGCCGACCGACCACAGCCCGCAGCCCCCGCGATTGGCCCCCATCTCTCCAGAATAGCGGCGCTCCGCCGCACCAGCGACGGCGCGGCGCCCTCGCCGCCACTCCGCTCGACCCGCCAACGCACCACGCTCCTGGGCGGCGCTCCGCCTCCACCGACGAGCCTCGTGTCCTCCATCGACAGCCGAAACCGCCGCCCACCGCCCAGGCCACTCCTGGCGCCGATCACAGCCTTGCCCGCCTCCTGCCATCGACGCCGCGACCTCCCTCCTGTCGCCGCGACACCGGCGCGCGGCCCCGCCGCCCTCCAAGCGTCGCCGCGCACCTCCCTTCGGTCATCAACGCCCAGACCAGCCGCCGACGCCCATAGGCCGCCTACATCTCGCGACCCGCGCCGCCCCTCTTCCCCGTCTGCCGGCCGCCGTATCCCGTACCGCCGAAGCCGCCGCCATCACCAACCGCGCGCGCGTCCAGAGCGCCGAAGACACGCGCCACCGCCCCCGCGTGGGGAAGAAGAAAGGGGTGGTGCCCTTGGTTTCCCTTTGCCCCTTTTGCAAGCAACGAAAGAACCCTTTTAGGGTTTTCATTAAAAAAAGAACAAATTGCAAAGAGCTCCCTGGAAGTTCTCAAATCTACAGGAAAGTCCTTGCCAGTCTCCAAAGCTGTGGTATATTGGGTAAATTGCGAAACTCATCCTATATTTTATTTCTGTTATTTATTTGATGCAAAAACAAAACGTATTTACTTTTTGGCCCCTAAACTGCTTAATTATAGTTTGCTTGATCTTCTATTGAAATAAATGTCTCTCATGCTTCAAAAATTTTGAGAAAATTATGTTGTGCCCCTGATGTTCATATCCATCTAGCATAGATTTTCCATTGCATTTTGACTTCATTTGACATTATTAAAAAATCAAAAACAGTGTCTTTTTCATTGTTGGAAATTCGAAAATTCATAAAAATTCGAAAATAGCTCCAAAAATTCTAAAAAAATTAGAGTAACTGTATTTCATTGTCTTTTAATTTTGACCAATTTTCACGTATTAATTATTTATAAAAACCAAAAAAATTGAAAAATATCAAAAATCTTCTAAAAATCATAAAAAATTCTACAAAAATCCAAAAATTGTGATTTCAGTTTTTGTTTGTAGATAATTGTTTCTAGTTTATCTTAAAATTAGTAGCCAAGAGTTTTAGGCATTTAACATATTTTTAAATTGCAAATTACTTCAGGCTGTCCACATTTTCTTGTTTCCTCATTGTCTGATTTTTAGAAAAATACTAAAACATCTGAAAATTCCACAAAAATTCTCAAAAACATTTCAAAACTTTTAAAACCCAAAAATATTTTCCTTGGATTTTTCTGAGTTTCTTTGATTAAATGAAAAATTGCAAAAAGAGTTGGTGTGCATATTTTCTGAGTTTAATCACATTGTTCGCATTATTTTTGAAAATTTAAAAAAATTTCAAAATCAAAATCACTAAAAATTTGAAAATCATAAAACAAAAAAATTAAAAAATTAAAAATAAAAAAATAAAAAAATAAAAAAATAAAAATCACATAAACCAAGGATAGTTGTCCTTTGAGATTCTGATTTTCTCTTAATTAATTTTCGATTAATTGAATAACCCTCGGGATTTGTAGCCTCCCTGAGTTCGACCCTGTCCGCTATACAGGTTAATAAGTAGCAAAATTAAAAAAAATAATCTTTTGTTGACACGGGTTTTGGGGATAAAAGCAACGACTTTCCTATCATCAATTTTTCCAACCCAACAGTTTCCGGCACAACAAAATTTTGCCGTTGCGCGGGGATAAAAAAAAGAAAATTCAGAAGTCCCTCGAAATTCGCCTCAACGGGTACCCAAGAAGACGGGTATCACTACAGATGTCAACGAGTCTGGAGAGGAGATCGCTACCAGAGTACCAACTTCTTGGAGGGTCTGTGTGGACTACAGACGATTGAATGAGGCCACCAAGAAGGATCACTTCCCGCTACCCTTCATTGATCAGATTATCGAGCGGCTAGCCGGGAAGAGTCATTATTGTTTTCTTGATGGGTACTATGGATACAATCAGGTGGCCATTACGCCCGAAGACCAGGAGAAAACGACATTTACCTGTCCGTTTGGGACGTATGCTTTCAGACGGATGCCCTTTGGTCTATGTAACGCTCCGGCGACATTTCAAAGGTGCATGTTGTCCATATTCTCGGACATGGTGGGTGACTGTTTAAAGGTCTTCATGGATGACTTCTCGGTCTATGGCGATGGGTTCGATGCTTGTCTTGACTGCTTAGACCGTGTGCTTCAGCGCTGCATAGAGGTCAACCTTGTTTTATCTTGGGAGAAGAGCCACTTTATGGTGACTCAGGGGACGGTCCTTGGTCATATCGTCTCCAATAGGGGCATGGAGGTCGATCCGGCCAAGGTGGATATCATCAGAAAACTCAATCCACCGTCCAACTTGCGTCAGTTGCGGTCTTTTCTGGGGCATGTCGGTTTCTACCGACGGTTCATTCAGGACTTCAGTCGAATTGCCCGACCGCTCACTGACTTGTTGACAAAAGACACCGAGTTTATTGTTAATGATAAGTGTCTTGCATCATTTGAGACTCTCACGAATATGGTTGTTTCAGCTCCTGTCCTTCAGCCACCCGACTGGTCTCTCCCATTTGAGATCATGACGGATGCTTCAGATTTCGCCATTGGGGCTGTGCTTGGACAGAGGAGGGATGGATTACCTTTTGCCATTCACTATGCCAGCCGGACTTTGGATGCCGCGCAGCGGAATTACACTGTGACTGAGAAAGAGATGCTGGCCGTAGTTTTTGCTCTTGATAAGTATCGATCTTACATTCTTGGATCTAGAGTAACCATCTACACTGATCACACCGCCATCCGGTACCTAATGTCTAAGAAGGATGCCAAAGCACGTCTCACCAGATGGATCCTTCTACTCCAGGAATTTGATATTGAGATTAAGGATAAGCCTGGAGTCAAGAACGTGGTGGCGGATCATCTCTCCAGATTGGAGAATCTTGAGGAATCTGAGCCCAGCGTACCTATCACAGAGACATTTCCAGATGAGGCGATCTTGGCTATCACCTCGCTCCCGTGGTACGCTGACATTGTGAACTATCTTGTTGCCAAGACGGTTCCACAAGGTTGGCCCAGGCAGAAACTCGAGACCTTCCTGGCGAAGGCCAAGTTTTATCATTGGGAGGATCCCGTCCTTTATCATGAAGGAGGGGACAGTATCTGGAGGAGGTGCATTCCTCAAGAAGAGCATCATAGCGTCCTCACATACTGCCACAAGCTTGAGGCAGGAGGACATCATTCTGGAAAAAGGACAGCACAGAAGGTGCTTCAATCCGGTCTATGGTGGCCTACTCTCTTCAAGGATTCTGATGAGTTCGTGAAGAGATGTACTGACTGTCAGAAAATGGGAACCTGCGGACAGAGAGACATGATGCCCATGCAACCCATCCACTTCTGTGAGGTTTTTGATGCATGGGGGATTGATTTCATGGGCCCATTTCCTAAGAGTCAGGGATTCGAGCATATTATGCTCGCTGTGGATTATGTCAGCCGATGGGTTGAGGCCATCCCCGCCCGAGCCGCAGATGCTAAAACCGTTTGCAAATTTTTAAGGAAAAATATCATTTCACGGTTCGGGGTACCTAGAGTCTTGATTTCAGACGGGGGTCTCATTTCATCAATGACAAGGTTAGGGCCCTTGCAGACGAGTTCGGCATTGACCATCGGGTTGCCACTCCATATCACCCTCAGACTAATGGTCTTGCCAAAGTATCGAATCGGGAGATAAAGACTATCTTGCAGAAAGTTGTCCACCCAGACCGAAAGGATTGGTCACAGCTTTTGGACTCGGTCTTGTGGGCTTATCGGACTTCTTTCAAGAATCCATTGGGGACGTCTCCCTTTCGTCTCGTCTATGGCAGGCCGTGCCATTTGCCAGTGGAGATCAAGCACAAATCTTTTTGGGCAGTCACTGAGTTGCTTTTAGATCCATAGAGTATAGGAGACCAGAGAAGAGCAGAATTGGCATCCCTGGAAGAACTGAGAGATACAGCCTTTTCCAATAGCCTACAGTACAAGGAGAAAGTGAAGACATGGCACGATTCGCATATCAGCCATAAACAGTTTGAGCCAGATCAGAGAGTATGGTTGTTTGACTCCAGACTGAAATTGTTTCCAGGGAAATTACAGAGCAAGTGGAAAGGTCCCTATGTGGTCAGGAAGGTACATGACAATGGCAGCATCGACATATCCGAACCATCATCTTCCTCTACCTTCCGCGTCAATGGTCAACGCCTGAAGCTATATCTAGATCATGATCCGCCAACCATTGACGTTGCCCCCATTCTTCTGGTATGAGATGTGTCCTTTGACTCACATCATCCGCATCTCAAACATGGTGATCAAGTCCATCTTCCGTTGTACAGATCCATCTGTTAATATCACTCTTTCATCTGGTTATTTATTTTCTTCTTTTCTTCTTTCTTCTTCTCCATTTCTATCTTCTGTATCTATTGAAAAGGTGCCGCCCTTGTAGACAGTTTTCCATACTTAGGACGTACTTTGTCCTAAGTATAGGGGGGTGTGCACCCCGAGTATTTCCATTCTTTTCGATCCTCTCCATTGTCTCCTCTTCTTGTCTATACTTAGGGATATTTCACCCTAAGTATAGGGGGAGACAAGCTGAGTACGATATGTTCATTCCCACCCTTGACCCTCCCTGTGTTGTGTACAGTCTGCTATACTTAGGATTATTTGATCCTAAGTATAGGGGGGACGGTCAACTTCTCATTCGTTGATTCATTCATTATTTCTTCATTATTTAGACTTGCCTATACTTAGTACGAGTTATGTCTTCTCTTTTCTCTCCGATCTATGAGGACATAGCTCAAGCTAAGTATAGGGGGGTCGTATATACAACGTATATACTTTAGCCATAACTCGTACTTTCGTATTTTCCTAATAAATATGGCTAATAATTCTTTAAAATTCATTAAAATCCTTAATCAAAAGATGTTATCATTCCTCAGATTCTTTTTGTATTTACTGATTAATAAATCAGGTGAAAATGTTTTTTTTTGCAAAATGTTTGAAAAATAGTTCGAAAATCTTTGTGAACATCTATTGAAAACTATTTTGAAAATATTTTGTTACATGTTTTCAACCTGTGTAAAAATGTGTGGTTTGTAAAATTTCTTTTCTTTGTGTGAAATAAAATGTTTGAAAAATGATTTGCAAATGGTTTGAAAAATGGTTGCAAAAATGTTTTGAAAAACCTATATATACTGTTTTGAAAGCCTTTGCAAAATGATTTTCAAATGTGTGTACATGTTTGTAAAATGTTTGTACAAACTATTTTGGACTGTAGTTTTCAAAAATTGTGTGAAAAAGTTTGTGTCAAATAAGTTTGAGGAATACTAACATCACACTAAAATCCACTATCTATATATATGTATAAAATTGATCACTTACCCTGTAAATTCTTAAAATCCATTTCTTGTAAATATAAGAAGCACTCTTGTGTACATATTTTCACCTAGTTTTTAGCCAAAATCTTTTTTGTTTTCAAAAATCCCAAAAACATTTGCAAAATTAAAATCCAAAAACATCTGAAAAATCTTTTTGAAAAATACAAAAAATGCATGCATCATTTTTTTCAAAAATCCATAAAAAGTTCAAAATCTTTAAAAATTGCATCACAAAAATATTTTCTGCATTCTACATCGCATTTGCATAGCATGAGCATTTTTCGGATTGAGTTTGATAGTTGAACAAGTCTAAGTAAAATCCGGAGATTGGAGCTTGATTGGACCTTAAAATATACCTAATAACAGGAACCTTATAGGAACTGGGTTTGAGGTACTTCAGGTCTAGTTGACTTAATTCTTTGAGGATCGCGGGACTTGGTTCAATGGATTCTTGACTGCCTAAGTAGAGTATTTCGGAGCACACGCACGACTCTTGTTGATAATGACCTAACTTGGACACATGCACCTTTCACATGGCTCAACTCAGTTGGAGTGGTGAGGGGATTGGATTTGCCGGTATAAGACACATACAAGTGGAGACATTTGTCCTTCTCTAGGGAGGGAAGTGCACCCCAACCCGTCCAGTAATTAGGAAGTCTAAGGACAGGAGGCTGTGGATTGCGATAAAGCTTCAAAAGAGGGATAGTCTACTGGCTCAAGAGGAAAAACTCCTTATGTAAATGCTGTTGTATATAGTATTCAAAAAAAAAAGAGTTCAGGCATGTACAAAAATAAAGAACCTGCAAAGTATGTACAAAGTCAATAAGCAAGCTTGAGTTCCAAAGTCATATCATGTAAGCCTGCAGCAGGATGACTTGACTACACTGGTCTTGCATCCCGGGATAGGTAGCTACACTGGCTACTGTCCATTCTTCTCTTCACCCCCTCCTCTTGAGCTGGTTGCCACTTGAACTTAGAAGGGAATACCTCGCTCCTCGAGGATGGAGTTGCTGGATTGGGGAATCATTGGGTTGTCGTACTGGAGAAGTCAGTTTCTTTGCCATTCTAGTTGGGGAGAGCCACCATCACTTACACTGTACGAGTCAGATTCATAGTCGTAAGGGTTTGCATATGAATTGAGATATTTCTAACCTGGCTATTAAGGAAACTTGGGCAGAGTTTTGGGATTCTCAAGGACTGTTGAATTTCAAACACGGTTCTCACTAAGGTTCTGCCCGCACTAAAATTCCAAAGGTCTGACTTAAGCTCCAAACTTTGATTTTGCGAAGACGAGTTTGATAATCAAATAAAATCCAAGTTCTTCTTTTTCTTTTCTTTCTTTTTCTTTTTGCACTTATTGCATAAGTGTTTGCTAGGGACTAGCAAAGGTAAAGTATAGGGGGATGATGAATACACATTTCATCATCTTTATTCTATCATTTTGGCACCAACAACCCTAGCAAATGCCTGTAAATACCCTTAAATAGAGCATCTTAGCATTCATGCATGTGCATCTATATAGTGTATAAAATACTGTAATTAAAGCCAAAATTATAGAATAAATAAAGAAAAGAAAAAAAGAATAAAATAATGTAAATATTTTATGACCCGAAACCCCGAGACCTAGGCATCTTGATGAATAGGTCGACAAGGAATAAAGTAGGGGGAGATAAGGGCCAGAATACAGATAAAATACCTATAGTTTTTATTCATTCTTTATTCATTTTGGGACCTATTTTTTGTTCCACTTTTTACACATCAAATAAAGAAACTTTGTACATGAAAGTTGTAGATAATTTTATAAAGAAAAATACAAAATTGATTTCACAGAAAAATAATGTATAGATAAAAAGTTATGGTCTGAATAAAAATCCAGAATTCCAACTTCCCAGACCCGTATCTCACAACTGACAACTCCAAATGCAGCATACTCACCTTTAATTGTATATAGAAGAAAATAAGATATTTAATGGCGGTGGTTTCGCATTTGGCGGAGTTACGGTTTGAAAGTTGAGTTTTGGACCCACATTGTATAAGTATACTGATTAAAATATTCAATTTATTATTCATTCATTATTTCTATATTTTTATATTTTTATAATTATGTAAATACTACTTATAATATATATGTGCATTAAAATAAGAATAAAAACCTAAATAAAAACAAAAATAAAATACTTAAAAATCAAATACATAGGTACCCTACCTATATGTATACCTATACTTTTTATACTTATAATTTATTTAATATGCAAAATACATCAAAAAAAATAAAACAAAAATATATTTGTGTATATAAAAGTATTTTACAATTTTATAAAATAAGAAATGAAAATAATAAAAATAAAGTGCATAAAATAAAAACAAAATACTAAAATATATAGGTAATATACCTATATAGGGCTAAAAAGTAAACTTGTAAAAATATAACTCATAAAAATAATTAAAAATCGGAATAAAATACTAGATAAAATTCTAAACATTTTTTATTTTATCACCTAATTAAAATAACACCATTTGCTATTTTAAAATGATTTATTAATAGGTTTTTCCAGGGTTTTTCCTGGTTGGTCTACGTGGACCAACCAGGAGGGTCTGAGAGTTGACCTCGGTCAACTCTCTGACCCAGCCCCTGTAGCTTGTCAGAGTGTGTTGACCCCCCTTCTTCCACCTTTTTTCGAGGCCTGCCCTTTCACCTAAACATGTTCCACCCTTCACGACTTTTGAAGCTCAAGCATCAAGAATCCTCGCCCAAGCATTACCTTGGGCTGAAGACCACTGCATCATGCCAGAGGCCTCGTTCTTTCCACCATGTTCGTCAACCCCTTAAAAACCCAAGTCTGACTCCTTTTCGAATTTGAACCGCAAAATCCATCCAAACTTCCTGATGAACCGAAAAGTCGAGCGACTAAGGTAAAGGAGCTAATCGGTCGTTGCGACCTCAATCACTCAGCTAGGCTCAATCAAGAAAAATAGACCACCAAGAGAGATAAAAAATCAATCAAACACAAAATAGCGGTCTTGCTATTAATTTAACCTGGTATAGCGACCGGGGTCGAACACAAGGAGCACGGATTGGCCTTGCGGCCTACGAAGTAGTCAAAAAGGAAATAAAATAAAAGAAGAAAATATTTTTGATGGTTTTTAATGATTTTATATTTTTTTTGGATTTTTAGTTAATTAAGAAAATAATAAAAGCAACTAAACAACACACTTCAACAATTTATTAAACACACTAAAAATCAACCAAAATTCTAACAAAAATATTTTTATGTGTTTTATAATTTTTAGGGTTTTTGGTGAATTTTTGGGATTTTTCTGATATTTATTTAATTTTCTAAAAATCAAACAAGGACTGAAATGAGAGGTACTGTCCAGCCGAGCTAAAAGGACCTAGATAAAATATCTAGAAGCCCCAAATTAGCTGGGAGGTAATTTTCCTGTAAAGAGAATAAAACAAGGAAAATTTAGGCACCTATATTATTATTTTTGGGTTTTTGGTTTAATTGTTAGAATTTTTATAAGTTTTTAAGTGTTTTTTCAATTTTTAGTGGTTTTCAGTAATGAAAAATAGCCAAAATTGGCTAAAAAATCAAGCACAACAAAATAGACAGTAGACAATTTTTTTATAATTTTTAAATATGATTTAATATTTTTTGGGGGTTTTTAAAGTTAGACAGTGACAAAAATAGAGGTTTTTGAATTTTTAAAAATATCAAATCAACTCAGAAATGTCTCCAAAAATCCTCAAAAATTTTACACTATGGCAGGAGCCATGTATCCAATTTTCGTTGGATTTGGAGTAGTTTTGCTATTTTATTCAAAAATATAGAGGGGGCACTGTGCACAAGGACCTATGTGCAAATACCCAGAAGTCTGGAGGGTCTGGTGCAATTAACCCAGCAAAACACGTGCGATGCACATGCCTGGGGCACTCAGGGACCCAAATGTAATGAAAATAAGTTCCGAGGGCTATTTGGTAACGGGTACCAAAAGCCCAGGGGCTTATCTGCAAATGACCCAAAAATAAACGCACATGCTCAAATGTTTCACGCACAGGGATATAAATGCAAATAAGCAAAAACTTTCATTCATTCATTAACAGTTAGAACTACAGGGGCATAAGATGCAAATAACCCAGAGACTCACGTGTCGATGCACGTGTCACATCACATACAAGGGCATATCAGCAATTAAAAACAAGCACGAGGTCCTCTACGCAAATATCCCAAAAACTAAACAACTATATTACGTAATTACAGGACTAAATGCGAAATGAGATAAACAGAAGGGCCTAAGGGTAGTTTACCCTTTATTAATGCGGGTCGCGGGATGGACGCCACGTGGAGTGATCGACGGTGGAGACCGGCGGGCGGTCCAAGGCTGGGGTCCTCGCTGTGATCCGACGGCTGGGGCTAAGCCACGTGGTGCATCGGACGGTCGTGGCTCTCTGTGGCTAACCCTCGAGCATCGGGCGGTCCAGATCTATCCTCCTCAGATCAAACGGTGGCTGCTGCTCCTGAACGGATGGCCTAGATGCAAACTGGAGCTGGAGGTCTGATCGGACGGTGAACGAGGGTCGAGGAAGAACAGTTCGCCGGTGAACTTCGCTGGCCCAAGGTGCGCGCTCCTGACCTCCTCTGCTGCGCCTGAAGATCGGAGAAGCTCCGCGATGGTGTTCCGCAGCTGCTGGTGTCTTCTGATGACCCAACCGAGCTCTGGAGAGCCCCGGCGAGGTCGGCGGAGGCGAAGCTCCTGGCCCGAATGACCCAAGCCCTCAGATGGGCTGGGGAGTACCTGCAAAGAAGACCAGGAGACTCGCGGGTTGAGGGCAAACTGCCTCGACCCGGTTAGGCGGGGTGACGGTGAACGGAGGGTCGAAGTGGGCGAGCTCCGACGAAGGGGGGACGGTGGAGCTCGAATCCCAGAACCTGTGCGAGCTGGGTTGGATGGAGATATGGAGAAGGTGCGTGGGAAGGAGGCGATGGCTATGGTGAAGCCCGGTGGTCGGTTGGTGATTGGAATCGATCGGAATCGACGATGGACGGCGGCGGAGCGATTTGGGGGAAATGGAAAATCAAAGAAAAAGAGAAGGCTAAGGGACTACCTGGGTGGCTGATGAGACTGGGGATGAGCTGAGGGTGCTCTGGGTCTTCGCCTCGAGGAGCGTCTCCCTCCGAGGCTCGTGCTCCTGCTGGTGGCGGAGCAAGGCGGCGAAGCTTCGCCGGATCAGTGGTCTCGCTCCCTCTCCTCGCTTCAACAGCACAGGACGCGAGCTGTCACTCTCACGCACAAGCTGGAGCTCACTGGGGGTGGAATCGAATGGCCAAAGATGAGAAATGAGGAGGCGGAGCTCGAGCTAAATATGGGTGCGGGTCCGGTTAGAAGAGGTCGGGTAGGGAGTTGGAACGCGCGGATCCCGAGGCAGGAGCTCCGGCGAGGGTCTCGGATATGTCAAGGACGGATCTGACCCGGGGTTTAGGTGGGAATCAATCGGGTTTAGGCGCTAAAAATTGGGGAAATCGGGTCGGGCGCCTAAATCCGTGGGAAGTGGTCCTGGGGGGGTAGTTGACCGGGCGGTCAACAATCCCAGGACCAGTAGGAAGCGGCCACGTGGCTGGATTTTAGAAGTGAAAATTAGGGTAGCAAATGGCCGAATTTGTAAAAAGTTAAAACATGAAATATTTTTATTTTATTTTTTTCTATTTTTTAGTGATTTTTAATTAATTTTTCGAAATAAAAATAAGGTATATACATTATATAGCTATATATAGGTATATGTACAATATCTAGGGTTTTTAATTTTTGATTTTTAATTGTTATTTTTATACAATTTTATTCCCATTTTATATTTTATTTATTTATATCATAAAATAAGGAATAAAAAGATATTTTTATTTTATTTTTATTATTTATCTATATAGGTGAAATAAATACATATGTATATCTATATACATGGTATATTTACAATATATTTTTTTGTTTTTAATTTTGTTATTTTTATTTGGTTTTTGTTTTAATTGTTTTTATTTTATTTATTTAAACTATATAATATAGAATATTTACAAAAATTTTAGAAATTAATTTTACTTATTTATAAGGCTAAATAAATATAATGGTGGATGGTCTATGTACATGATGAGTGATGTTTTTAGTTTCTTTTTAATTTTTATATTTTTATCTTGTTTTTATATTTATAAATATGTACAAGTATTTACAAACCAATTTGAGTCTATTTTTGTGAGGAAAATACTTTTATTTATTTACATAAATATTTACACACATGAGCCCCTATCTCCCTCTACTTTGGCTTTTATGCGGTCAGGCCCATGCTGAGCCCTCCCTTGGGTTAGGTTGCTCAATATTTATTCTAAATATTTCCCTCTTTTTCTTTTTAATCTTTATTCTTTTATTTTTGCACAAAAACATGCTAATTATAGGTTTTTACACAATGCATGCTTTTGGTAATTATTTCTATTTACACATATCTACATGCATTTGCAAAGGTTTTTGTAGCTAAAATATAAGAATAAAGAGTGATGAATGAGTATTCATCACTTCCCCCCTTGACCTTGCTTGGAGTTCCTGGAGGTGATAGCTCCGTGGAGCTCTCGTAAGGGCGGTGGATCAACTACGTTTGGGCGCGTTCCTACCTCCGGTGGCTTCCCCCATCGAGGTACCCTTCCCTCGCCCTACCTGGGCTCGAGACAGTTTTAATTCCTTTAGTTTCGCTCGTATTTTGTTCCTGGCATTCAGCACTTCACTTCCCCCCATCTATTCGTTTCAATCTTGTGTCGTTTCGCTCAAACGACAGTCGCCGGAGCTATCTCCGGCCATCGCCATTTTCCGCACCTCACGCCGCTGCGTATCTCCATCCTTTTGCGCCACGTGATCGAGGCATTTTGCCCCCGATTACATCACCCGTCTTCTGTGTAGGTACCTGGGCATCCCAACGCATCTGGGGCATTTTTGGGACCTCGTCGGATCTCCTGGAGCTGCGCATCTTCCTCCTCGCCGTGGAAGAGCTCCGCCGCTCTCCGTGCCTTTCCGTTGCTTCCAGACGACAGAGGGGACCTGCAGTATTCGCCTGGACCCATCCTGAAGCCCGTTGACCGCCGGAGCAAGGAGCCTTCGCCGGAGGAAGGTCGCCACGGCGGCCCTTCTTCCGTGTTCTTCCAGCATACCTCTACGTCGTCCGATCAACGCCAGCTCCTCCAGGCGTCCACCTACCGTCCGATTGAAGCCCTCAGCTGCCGTAGATCCCTCGCGGAGATCTAATCCGAGGCGTCGGATCTGAAGGGGTATCGCGGGCCCCTGTGCTGACACGTGGTCAAGTGGGGCACGCTCCACCGTCCGATCAACCCGCTTGCTTGGGTATTTTGTGTTTTTCGCCCTAGCATTTTTGTGTATTATTTTATTAGAACCTAAACTTTCATTTGCCGTTTAAAAATTTTGTAAATTTTGCTAAAAACCCCCTGCAGTTTCCTTATTTATATTTTAACCCTTGCCAGCCCAGCGCATGTGCGTGGCACGTGCGCGTGGACATTTTGCGGATAAGGCCCTTGTAGTTTTGGGTTTTAGCTTTTAGTCCATTAAGTATTTTGTCACGTTGTATATTTTTAGAGTAATTTGCATTCAGCCCCCCGGACTTTGTAATATTGCAAAGAGGTCCTTGCCAGGTCACGTGCACAGTGCGCGTGACCTTGGAAATTTTGCAGGTCCATCCTTGCGGGTCTAGCATTTAGCATTTAGTACAGGAACTATTTTATTATGTTGAATATCTTGTGGGAATTTTGCAAATAGCCCCTGGAGGTCTTGGAAATTACATATATGCCCCTGCCAGCCTTGATGTTTTTGCTTGCTTGATATAATTAATTAAGGCATCATTTTAACTCCAAAAATTCTCAAATTTTGAACTTAAGCTCATGTGCACTTGTGCTTCCACGCCATCAATTTAGTTTTTAATTTTATTTTATTTCTATATTTATTAAAAAATCAAAAACATGCTTTTTGTGCACTGTCTAGCTTAGAAAATGCCAAAAAAATATTAAAACATCTTGAAAAACTCCAAAAAAAATCCCTAGTGTCTATTTTATCATATTTTAGTGTCAGTCCAAAAATCACTAAAAATATCAAAAGAAAAACCTTAAAAATTCAAAAGAACTCAAAAACTTCAAAAAATTATATAAAATCCTAGAAAACTCAAAAAATCACAAACCCAGTTTATGTTCGTTCTATATTTTGTTCTTTTTATTTGAAAAATAGTTTGCAAAAATTTTGTGGCTGTTATCTGCTTTTAATTTCCATTTTACTTACAGCCAGCACATTTCCCACTATTTTCCCTCATTTCAGTATTTAAAAATACCAAAAACACCTTGAAAAATCTCCAAAAATCACAAAAATAGTAAAAAATCCTAAAAATATCAAAAACATTTTATTTCTGAATTTTTGGTTATTTTTGCTCATTTTTATAAATATTTTATCTAGTCTTTTATTACATTGTCTTTATTTTCCAATATTGAAAAAGAAATTAAAAAAAATATAATATATAAAATTATAAAAATCAGAAAATTAAAAAATCAAAATACAAAATAAAAAATAAAAAAATTTAAAATTAAAAACCCACAAAAACATTTTTGCTTGCTTGCTTAGTGTAGACACTTCACACGCATTCACTTGTGCACATTATTTTGAACTGCCCTGCTTGCTCCCTGTGTTCGAACTCTCTGCATACTTGCCCTTTACATCATTTGTGCAGAGTTAAAAATAAATTTTAACTCCACATTATTTCTAATTTATTGATCTTTAGTGTGGGTTAATTGTTGACTTTAGTCCAGAGTTCATTGTGAGTCGTCACAGCGACGGTTGTCTCCGCCTTGTGTGAGATACCACTTTTAGACTCCGTGAACTTTGGCTATATCACACCCCGAGCTCTCTTCTATTTGCATCTAGGTCCCATCCGCGTCAGCTCACGTGCCCATACACGTGAGGGGATTGGGCATTTTGCAACTAGATCCTTTCAAGTTTCCATATTTCTATTTAGTCCCATGTTTTGCATATTCAGGGTTATATTTTGTGTGAAAATTGCTCAGAGGACCTCGAACTTTTAGATAATTACAATCTAGTTCCTACCAGATGTTGAATATATTTATTTTGTGGAAACATTGTACATGTGCCTTCAAGAATTCTTGGATATGTTACAAAATGCTTGTTTAGTCCTTGAAAATTGTGAATAAATCTTTGTTCCTATTTGTATTTTTATATTAGTATTTTAATTTATTAAAAATAACTTCAGTGCATCAAAATTATGGGAAAATTTATGTAAATGCTTGATATTATGCTAATATTCCCCATATTTTCATTTAGCATTTCCATGTAATTTTTCCATTTATTAAAAATCATTTAGGAACTACTTATTACCTATCTAGCTAAAAAATACAAAAAATTATAAAACTACCTAAATTCCAAAAAATTAAGGTTATATGTATTACTAGATATTATAACTCCAGAACAAAAATCACAAAAAATATAATAGGAAAATACTAAAAATAGAAAAACCCTCCTAACCCTAGAAAAAATAGAAAAAAGTCTATAAACTCCAAAAAAATAGTTTTCTACTAAAAATTTTTATTTACGTTATATAATATATATTTAAAATAGTTTTGGTAAATTTTGGACTTATTATCTATTTTAAAACCCAAAACAATTCAGCCTATTTTTTATATCTACTATTTTGGATTATTTAATACATTAAAAATACCTAAAAAAATAGCAAAAACTACAAGAGAAATCACAAAAAAGAGAAAAAAATTAAAAACACAAAAACATTTTATTTTATAAATTTTGAATATATTTTGCTATAATTAAAAATATAAAACCTTATATAGCCTATTTATACTGTATAGTATTTATATACATATTATCGTTACTATTATTAATTATAAATACATATATATATATATATATTAAAACCCTAAAAAATAAAAAGGGTTATTTTATTTGTATTTTCTTTATTTTTACCTATATTTATTATATCTCTCTATTATTATAACTATATCTAGTAGTACTATATATAGATTATATCTTAGAAACAAAAAGAAAAAAATTGCAAAATTAAAAAAGAAAATAAAATTTATAAAATTAAAAAATAAGATAAACCATTAAAAATCTATAAAAATTGAATATAATTTGAGCCCACAAAAAAACTTAAAATAGAAATCCACAAAAACACCTAAGTATGTTGCTTATTTATCTCTACTCCCTTTTGTTATTTGTGGTTCGACACTCTACATACTTGTCTCTAATACATATTATGTGGAATTAAAATAAAATAAATTTTAACCTACCACACTATGATTTTTTATTGATTCATGGGTTAATTATTCATCCAGTTTGGGTATTGACCTGTTGCCTCAACGATTGAGTATCTGGCTTGTCAGACTCTTTAGCGACCTCGAACCTTGTACTTTTCAAATGGCATGTTGTCAGGGAGCAAAGGTTGAGTAGAGTTATAGCCTGCTTAGTTTTTGTTGTGATTTTTTGCTGCATCATTGGTTGCATGTTTCTTTCTTTATTATATTTTCTGTTTATTTTGTTCTGACCACATTTCTTGTTTGTACTTGTTGTGAGGGTCTACTGATTGAAGGAGAGCTTCTTAGGAGACTCACCGCCCTCGAGAGCCGTGGAAGTTGGTGGTTCTTCACCCATCATCAGGAGAGAGAAACAGAAGAAGACAAGAAAATTTCAGAGTAGACTTGCTTAGAGATATTTTAATTTTTGTTAGAGAGTGATTCATTTGTTCAAATTGTAATAATATAGGTCAAGGATAGTAGGACACTCTTCTGGCCTATTTTTCCAAGTGTTTGTTCACTTGGAGGTCCGTGCGGTTTTTCTTGTGTCATCTTCACCTTCTACTTTTATTTCTCCATATTTTCCATCTTATTTTATTTATTTTCCATGAATTGTGTTTTTTTGCCTATCTTTTATTTGTTTTATGTGATTTAGCCATATTTCTAGGATTGCATGACTCGATAATTTAGGTCCAAAGCCCTAATTATATGCATGTACCAATATCTTCTATTCTTGGTCTTAGATTAAATTTTGGTTTGTTGCCCTTACCACATGCAGTGAGAGGGTCAATATAGCACTTGCAGAAGCTGATTTGTTGGACAACGACGACTCTCCAAGACCATGCTTTTGATATATTATCTAAGAAATTCAACAAATCCGTTCTTTACACTATAGAATTTCCAGTTTAGGGTGATTTCACCGGTTTGCATTTTTATATATTGTAATTTAAATTCCTTATTTTGCATCCCGCATTGAGAGCACTGGGAAGCGTTGTGAGTCTTCTTATTGAGCATACATCATTTTGATACAAGGGTGAGATTTCCATCATTTTGTTGCCTTGCATTGCTTTTTCACCATCTCCCTCAGTATTGTATCACTTAGATTTTTAAAGAAAATCTGAAAAAATCGCTTGGAGTTTATTTTTTAAAAAATATCCAAAAAAGTGGCAACAAAAAATTAAAAAAGGGGATGTTAAAGAAAACTTGACCAAAATAAAATTGATTAATTGACTATTCATTGGATTGGTTGAGAAATACCCTCATTGTTTTCAGGCACTCTCCAGACTGAGTGAGGCATACTCCTTAAGGAATAGAGCCCAAATCCCATCCTGGGTACTGCCTCGTTACTGACTGGATTCACGAAGTATGGGCACTTCTATTGTACGTGGGTGAGTAGGGCCTTGTTGATGATGATGCTCTCACCTTGTAAAGAACATCCGACCTGGTTTGAAGTATTGAGCTTAGGCCATTCCCTCATGCGGGTGCATGTCTCATCGTTCCACGACCGAGTTCCCCACCAGGGGGAAGTATTGGTTTCACCTATTGGCTTCTTCCTTTATTCTTTAGCTGAGTAGTGGATCCAACCTAGTAACAAGGACCTTTAAAAAGTACGAGCTACTGGTTACAAAGGAAATGGTAAGTACTTGACGATTATTTGGTAGTACTCACTCGCTGATGAATCTCTATTTCATCACCTTTATTCTTTCATTATGGTCTTTAAACCCTAGTTAAAGGCATGTATATATCATTATTTTGCTTAAAATAATCTCCACTTACAGTATAAATATTGTATAAAATATTGTATTTAAAGCCAAATTAAAATAATAAAGAAATTAAATGAATGACCATAAACCCGGAGACCTGGGCATCATGGTGATTGGGTCGACAAGGAATAAAGTAGGGGGATAAGGGCCAATAGATACAATAAACCCTAATTTCCAAATTCATCAAGATGCCCATTTTAGGACCTCTTTTATTCTTTATTATTTATATATCAAATCAATAAACTTTGTACATGAAAAAGTTAGATAAAATACATAGAAAATAAAATTTTACTTCATGTAAAAATAATGCATAATGTGTTTTGTACAATTAGAATAAAAAGTCAAAACCCAAGCTTCATGGATACGTATCTTCTCCATATGAACTTAAAATTCATAACTTTAATTGTATATAACTCTTAATTAGCTATTTAATAAAGGTGGTTTCATTTAATTTGAAGTTAAGATGCAAAAGTTAGGTTTTAAACCCTCTATTGTACATTATACCTGAATAAAATAATCATTTTAATTATTCTTTATATTTTTCATGATTTATATTTTATAATTTTTTAAATGTTATTTATTATACATGTACATGATTATAATAAAATAAAACCAACAAAAACACAATAAAATAAATAAGTAAACAAAAATACATAGATGAATTGTACATATACATACCTATATAATAAAATACATATATTTAATTAAGTATACATATTACTTCATAAAAATAAAACAAAATATATTTCTGTATATTTAAACAAGTTGTATATATTATGTACATAAAATAATAAAATCTAAAATAAAAATAAAATACAATATAAGTAAATATACATATATGTTTATACTTGTAAAAAGTAATATATAATAAATTAACTTATATAAATAAATAAAAATCACCATAAAATACCACACAAAAATAATAAATATTTGTTATGTTTTAACCTAAAATTAGAAAAATCATTTAATTTTTTTTTGGAATCGATAACACATTTTCTACCTGGTTTGTTTTTTCTGTCAGACGTGGACCAATGGGGGTGTGGTCTGAGTTGACCTCACTCAACTCCCTGCTCCCCCTAGGTCTACGTCTGACACACTTTTTACCATTATTTCCTCGATTTATCCCCACAGCTCCTTGCATCCATTTAGGTTGATTTCTTCATGACTTTTGAACCTCGATCATAGCTCTTTCATGTGCCCCTCATTTCTCGATCAGAGGTCCATTGAATCAGGCACACTAACCGATCAAAGTCATCGTGTATATAACATCAACTCCGCCTTCCCTCACTTTTTGGTCATCTTCCATCCATTCAAACCCTAACCCTAATCACATGCAATGCTCCTGGTGACAGCGGGAAGTCTCTAGGTTCAGCGAGCAAGAAGGGGTGTGATTTGAGCCAATCCAGCCTTGTCAGAGTATCTTCATCGCATGGTTTGCTCCCTGTCGTTACATGCAGGTGAGCTTCGTTTTCTTTGTGTTATTCGATTCACAACTTTGTTAGTAGTTTGGAGTCGCATTTTATTTTATTAAATTCCGTTCTGATTTGCGTAAAAATCCAAAATTATTTTGCTTATCGGAGCTTCTGATCCTAACCTTCATTCCTCCGTATCTGACTTCGTTCCGACCTCAGACCACTTCCATTTTCTTTCCCTTTGCCTTCCCTTCACTCCAGCACGCCCACTCCCATCAATTCAACCAAAATTGAGAGATTGTCTCTCGATCTCCATTGCTCGCCGGAGAGACATCGCCTCGACTCATACCTCATCCATCTTCCCCCAAATCGAGCCCCATACCTTCACTTTTCCCTAGGCTATCCATGCAGGTCTGAGCTCTCAAGGGCCCCTTATAGGCCGATTTTTCCCAATGATAGTATCCAGGACCTCCGAACCTTCATCGACCTTGGGAGCCTCACTATGGACATCCCGAACTCTCCTGAGCATCCTAGCAGGTTCGGACCGACCTGCTGAAAGTTCTGAGCCTTGCAGCTTCACCGGAGACCGTCAGAGGAGGAGTGGATCACCGATCAAAGCACGATTGTCCGGTTGTTCTTCCCCATTCTTTAGAAAGAGAAGCCACCGTTGGATCGTCCATCACCTCCATTTTTGATCGTTGTAATCCGATCACGAGCACGGCTACCGTCAGATCGTACCCTAGGTTTGTGCATCGCAAAGTGGTGTCGGTCATCCTGCGTGCGACATGTGGATTAGTGAGGCCATCCAGTCATCTGTCAATACCTTTAGGGGGTAATTTTGCTAGATATCCCTTGTTTTTTTGTATTTTGGTTTTAGTCTAGAAACTTTTACTTGTAGTTGTAAAACTCTTGGTTATTTTGCTAGAAGGACCACGTACTCTTTATATTTGCATCTAGGTCCCTTGACATGTCACCTCACGTGCATGTGTGTGAGAGGTGTAAGGTTTTTGCAGGGACCTCCTTTGAGATTCTTGTTATTATTTGGTCCATTAAAAGTGTAATCTAGTTCATAACTTTTTGTGAAATTTGCATGTATGCCCTGTCGTATTTCGTAAATTGCATTTATACCCTTACTAGCGTGGAATGAATTAAATATTTATAGGAAGATTATGTAGAAGCCTATGAACTTTTTTGTTCTCAATTGCATTTTTAATTATTTTTATCTGCATTTCAGTCCTTACCAATATTGTATATTTATTTTGTTTATTACTTGCATGAAAAATACCATCTTGCATTTAAAAATTATAGGAAATTTAATATAAGTGCATCATATCAGACTTCATCCCATATATTTTTCTTAGGGCATTTAAAATTAGTTTCCTATATTTTAAAATTCAAAAGCATTGCGTTTATTCCCTATTTGCATTAAAAATACATAAAATTAGAAAAAATATTTTGAAAATTTCCAAAAAAATTAAGGGTTATTTATCATTGCGTTTTACACCTACAAATCAAAAATCACTAAAAATCAAAAGAAAAACAAAAAATAGCAAACCCTGTTAACCCTATAAAAAATTACAAAAAAATATAAAAATTCAAAATTATTTTTTTTTCCAAATTTTGTTTATTATATCTATTATCTATTAAAAATAGTTTTGGAAAATTTTAGGATTTTATCTATTTTTAAATACCAAAACACTTCGACCTATTAATCTAGGTCACTATTTTGACCTTTTTATTCAACTTAAAATATAACAAAATTAGTAAAAATTCTAAGAAAACTTTATAAAATGGAGAAAAATATAAAAAAGCTAAAAAAAATTCTTATTTTTGAAGTATGTATATCTATTTTATAAATATAGGAAGATCCACATCTATTTATGTAGCTATAATTATTGATATTTGTATTAATATTACTATTATTATTAAAAATACCAAAAATTGTTTAAAACTTTAAAAAATAAAAGGGATTGTACTTATGGTTTTCCCCTAATTTTGGTTTTATTTTGTATTTTTATTATATTAAATATACTATTTATTATATATATAAGTAACAAGAAAAAGAAAATTAAAAATCAGAAAATATAAAAATTATAATATCAAAAATACAAAATCTATAAATTAAAAAATTCCAAAAAAATAAAAAATTTAAAACCCACTAAAAATTTTCATAGAAATACTGAAAATAATTGTTGTCTTTTGTGCCAGTTTTTGTTGTATGTTCCTTGTTCTCCCTATGTTCGCCCCCTACACTTGCTTGTCACTATACACATTTATTTTGTAGGGATTTAATAAATTTTGATCCACTTGTCTTGATTGTTTCATTTATTTGTGGGTTGATTGTCGTTTGAGTCGATTTTTATGAGCAGTCGCCATGACGATGCTAATTGTGTTTGATTAGCAGACCCTCGCAGAAGTCCATCTCAACACTCACCTATAGGGATAAGCGCCAAGGACTAGATTAAAAAGATTACATGAAAATCAGTAAAATTGACAATATAATTGCCAAACTTTCAAGACTCGTTGTGTTGACTAGGTGAACTCACCCTTGTATTGAGGTTTGATTGATTAGTGTTACTTTGGTCAAGATAAAAAACAACACGCACTCGTGCCTTTTATTCACACCTCTTTTCACACTTCTCTTCTTTTGTTCGATTTGAGCTTTTTATTTATTTCTCTCTTTCCATCTCTTCTTCATTCCGTGCTTTAATTCCAAGTCATCTCACTCCTTTTTACTTTTACGATGTCGCATTTGGGATATCTTTGTTCAGACTCTGCGAACACCCACATCGAGTCCTCAATGGCAACATCTCCAATAATTCATGATGATTATTGAGAGCTCAGTTCGAACCTTGCGAACCACTCTCAAGACTCTATGTACCCTTCTTAAATAAACCGGGATCTCTCTTGTCCCAAACTCGTTCCTTTTTGGATGGAGACTGGTTTCACTCCATACACATCTCCATCCTTAATAAAGTTCAGAATCAACCCTGATTCTGAACTGTTTTACACATTTGGTGCTTACTTCAAGATTAATCGGGGTAACTTTCTAATTGCAGACATTGACCCCAATATGGAGATCAGTTCATCAAACTCTAATCATAAGATGTCACCCTGGGGCAAAGGGAACAATTAGATCAGGATGGTCAACAACCAAATGCTCGCTTCAATTAAGGCAATTCAACATCAGTTGACAGATCATGCTCTATCTCAGGTTGCATTTCAAGACATGTTGAATGATGTGAGGCGAGACATAGGAAACAAAGGAAAGATCGGCATGGTGGAAAGGCCAGGGAAGCTGGAGAAAACCATGGAGGTGATGACGAAGTGGGAGAGAAACCTAAGCTGACTCTCAAGTTAACTTATAACTCTGGAGCCTCGCAGATTACTGAGTGGATCCAAATCTCTAGATCAATGGGTACTTTGAACTCAATCCACAACTGCTCTTACTTCTTCCCACCTTCCATGGAAATACAAACAAAGAACCCTGAATTCATCTCCATCATCAATTGCATTTGTGGTACCATGCACTTCCCCAACATCCTGTCGGAGGTAGTCAAGATGAATGCTTTCCCGTTCAGTCTGCAAGACAATGTGCTCTACTGGATAAACCACCTAGGGAAGGTAGTGACGACCTGGGAGGCTCTCAAATCCGCCTTGCTACACAAGTACTATTCTTTGGGTCACACAAACCAAATGCACGCACTCATCTCCAATTTCTCATAGCTATCCCATGAGCCTATCCATGAGGTGTGGGAAAAGTTCAAGAGCCTATAGGAGAAGTGCCCCCACCATGACATTCCGAAGACCAGTTTGGTTCAAAACTTTTTCGGTGGGTTAAATCAAGAATCTCGTAAGCTGATTGATGCAGCATGTAGAGGATCTTACTTTAACAAAGATGAAGATGTGGTGTGGAAAATCTTTGAGGAGAGAGCCAAGGGATAGACATCCTTGTCTTCGTCTCGGACCTTCTAGAAGCACCCACAGATTCCTCCCAAACATGTTCATATGGCAACATGACATGCAGGAGAGAGAGAGAGAGAGAGATGAAAGCTCCAACCTCAGCATCATTGGGAGCCATCTTTCCAAGGACGATATCATTGAATAGCAGTCACAATATCTTGAAAATTGGATGTGATCGAACAAAGGACCAAGCATTTGGATAAGATGGACCAGATCTCGAAGCAAATGGAGCTTCAAGTGAATACCATAAATTCTTTCAACCATGTGGCAGTACACGTCGAGACTCCTGCTTTGCCAAAGGAGTCCTCACCACAGCAATCAGCGCAGTTGAGTCAAAGGGCAACCCCAGTCCGTCCATCATGTATACTACATGCAGGAAGCAAACTAGGGATCACTGCCTCTACAACAGACATAGATAGTAATATATCACTCAGAGGCCCCAGCTTTTGTCAAACCCTTCTATCCATCTCCACTGCAGATCCAAGAGGTGAACATTGCTAGGGCCAATGATCAAAATCGGACCCATCTTGGAGGACAAAATCTGGGTCAAAACTTGACGATCCAGCCATACCACCCACAGATGGCTGGAAGGAGCTTCCAGCAAAACCAGAACCGACGGTCTCCACAACACGTTAAACCATGGAGATAAAATTATCAGAACCAGTACCAACCATACCAAAAGCAGTACCATCAGCAGTCGTATGGTTATTACCAGAACTAGTGTCAGTCCCTCCCTCAGCACAACTACCAGTCCTCCCCTCCTCTTCCATATCAGAGTCACCATCCTCAGCACCCACAACAGTATCAATACCAGTAATTGCATCATGCCGAGAATCCATAGGCAGCTTCCATGAATCTTGCGCTCGATTGCCTAGCACAGTTGGTGAAGGGCCTAAGCAAAATGAGCCAGAAGCTGGATGACCTCACCGCAGCCAAGACAGTTATCCCAGCTCAAGTGGAGGCAAATCTAAACAATTTCTAATGCAAGGAATATGTAGTTTGCAATGTCCAATCTCCGATCGAGTTAGGAATGAATGATACAATCATGTTATCTAAGTCTTTGATTCTCAGGAGCGGTATGGCATTATGGATGTCTGCCACTGCAAAGGGAAAGAATAAAGCTTCATAGGGCGAGTCTTCATCGTCCAAGCCCACATTGAGTTAAAGAGGAGGAGAAGGGAAAGAAACACATGCAGCTCCATACTAAAAAAGACAAAAATGAAGAAAATAAATAATCACATCCAATCAAGAAATCCCAAGGCCATGCAGATGCAACCAAGGAGACGCCGGCATCAACAGTGAATCCCATACGAGTCGACGAAGCTGCCATTCCTTTTGTTAGCTTTTCCACCATAGCAAATGATTGTACTTCTTCTGATCATTTGCATGTATAAATTGATTCACTGAAACACTTTTTGAATGATAATGTAAATATTCCATTTTCGGATGCAATAAAAAACATAAAAATTAAAAAAAAATAAAAATGATTTGTCTGATCTAGGTGTGATTGAAACTTTCATAATATTTTCATGCAAATGCCACTTCTGAAAGTCATGGAATACATGCGGACTATGAAGAAAGGTCTAAAAGAGGCATGTACGTTGAAGTGTCAATCCTACGAAAACAGACGCAGTCGTTTGAAAAACAAATTCTTACCATGGCTACTGTAAGAGCCATCAGCAACCTCCCGTCAAGAAGAAGGATGATGAACCCAACAAATTTCCTAATAATTAAGTCTAATTGTTGTAGTCAGGCACTTAGGATTAATCAGAAAGACCACTTAATTAATCTTGTAATTAAAGCGAGCAGACATATTTTTACTTTATTTGGTCAAGCCCAAGGTCAAACTTAGGGAGACCATTCTCTCCTTAAGTAGGTCAATATTCAATCTAGATGCTAGGTTTCCAGAGAGGCATTTTTTAAATTTTCATGCAACTAATTATGAGTTTTAATTTCGAGCAAGTTTAGGGATTAAAATGAAATTTCAACCAACGATGTCCAAAAATCCTAAAACTTGGCTGGAATATGAAGAAGATGAAACTAATACACTGTAATTTTTTTCTAATGTAAAATGAATTTATCATGAATTAAAAATGCATGTAGGGTAATTCTGCGTAAATTAACTTTAATAAATACCAAACCTATTTATTTCTTGGAAATAAAATTATCCTAAATAGGTCTATGTGAGAGGTATCCAGGAAAAATATTAGATCCTAAAAATCAGGTGTATAACCTATTATAAATTAATTAAATATGAAGGATATGGGAAGATCCTTAAGCGCATCACAGAAGCGTGCGGATCATATCATATACGATCGAGAGCGACTAGTCGCACTAGTTGCTCAGAGCAACAGAATTTAAAAAATTTTGAACGATGAAACCACATGATCCAAGAACAGTTCTCGGATCACTTCATTTAAACCAAAAACAATTATTAGGTTTACCTCATGAAGCGTGATTGTTGTCGAGTCTCTAAACGAAGAGGCCTCTTGTCTCAAGTCCGTTCCTGGAGGAGACGCTTACGACACATTGATGAAACATGTGCTCCTCGCAATCCATGTTGATGATCCAAGCAATGAATATCCTAATCACGTCTCATGAGATCTGGTGTCTTACTCACGAGTGAGGCATACGAAGGAGACAGAGATCCACGAGCAAACGATCCGACAGCATAACGACAATGCGGTGACGATAGCGACTCTCTCTATGGCTCCATGGTGGACAACCACAATGAGAGAGAGAGAGAAAGGGAGACTTGGAGTGTAGAGAAAGAGGGAGAGAGCATATTTTACATATACTAAGAAGAGCTTGGGTTGCCTCTTCTTATATAATATTTTAGGAGTCCATGGATCCCAGTCCATAGACAACACAAATCCAATGGTTCACATTGATTTGTATTTCTTTTAATGGTCATGATTTTATTGAAAAAACATGACAACAATTAATTTAATTTAACTAAATATATATTGAATAATAATAAATATAAATTAATTTTAATCAAATTAATTATCCATGGAGATAATAGGAAGGAGGTAAGCCTCCTTCCATATGAAAAGGGGACGACCACCAATTCCAAATAGGAATAGGTGGTCGTCCACCCTCCTCATTAGGATGGTATCTAGCCACCATTATCTCATGATTATCTCCGATAATTTTGTAATAACTTTTGTTGCAAATATTTCACAAAATAAAGCCAATTTATTTTGTGAACATTGCAATCATGCCATTGGAAATTTGTGAATCACATCCACAACCCAAAATAAAACGTAAACTGCATTTTCAATTAATTGTCCAGTGTGAATCCACTTCACATCAACATTTAAATTGTAATTGTTAATTATAAATAACTCTCTCTTATATATTATAAATCACATTTATAACATATATGAACTATATGTATAGTGTTATCCACATTATTCATATTCTTGATAATTAAATCATATTTAATTATCTAAGATCTCAAATCTCATGCACTTAAATAATATGAATCTCATTCACATTATTCATGATGATTTTATCATATTTAGTTATCCATTTCTCATGTGCCCAAACAATATGAATCACATGCGTATTATTCACAATAATCAAATCACATTTAGTTATCTATTTTGCTCAATCCTTAGATATAATATCAACAATGAAATTATTCTTGAACTCTTTCAAAATAATGTGCTTTCTCCGCGGATGCTTGGAGACTAAGGACATGGAGATTGTACGTTCCACGTATAGTGGCTTGGATATTGAGATCATATCTCAAATCCAGATCTTGTGGACCTCCCATAGATGTTTGATTAAATCAAAATCGTAAATCTAATCTTTTCATTGCATTTGAATCATACAGATCATTGTCCAACATATGGATCAAGATTAGATTACTTCTTTATTGTGAGGAGTCACTAAAATCCAAACTTGTTTCATCACTTCCTAGGAATGGAAGCGTCATGGTTATACAATCGTTTATGATTACATCACCCTCAGGTATTCCTAATACATGTAAATCTTGCATACTGGAAGACCAAGAATAAATTCGAAGTTTTAGATCTCATTTAGATGGTCTCCTTCAGGGTTTCATCATTAAGTTTCTCATTTGAATATTGGGAGTCGGTATCTATATATACTTTCCAAAAGCATATATCATACCTAGGTATTGATCATATACTTTCCAAAAGCATATATCAAACCTTACAAATTCAGTCAAGTTTCCAAAGTGAGATGACCGTACATGGAATTTGATCCTTCCCAATATCTCACGAGTGAGCTCATATTTTCTGGTTCAGTAATGAGCGTGTATGATCCCTTTGAGAGATCGTATTACTCATATGACCTTGTATGCACACCAACACACCGGTATGTAGACCTTGATTAGGCCATCAACCTATCGGTCTATCAAATGTACATACTCAAACATATAGTAACACGTCTATCTCTGATTAGAGGATGTGTGCCTATATCGTGACGGCATACGACATTGGTCTTTGATTATCTCAATCTCGTTAAGTCAACTCTTTGACCTAACTTATCTAACACCTCTGAATCTCTATTTCTATGCAGAGGACCTACATCGAGAGGTCGATTAGATATCAACACATGAGATAAAAGGATTTCCATCTTTTACTCATGCTGGAGATCGTCTCATAATAATCATTTGATGGTGCTTGGTGAGCTCTCAATCTAACTCTTTAGATATTCATCCAAGCACCAAACCCTATGATTCAAAAATTGAATCTATAGATGTACGATCATTAAGATAGCCAAGATACATAACACTAATTGTACTAAGGGGCCTATTATGCAAATTAGTTATTCTTCATTTCAGATCAGGGAATTATTTACAATAACATTTATTGCATAATGGTTCGTCGTGGGCTCGCACGTCCAACAATCTCCCACTAGCCCAAAGAGCCATTAATGAGATAATCTTTAAACACATATTCATGTGACAATCATAAGCTACTTAATATAGCTAGGTAAGCTGATTTGTCACTCTGTTCCCGAGAGACTACGCTAAGTCCTTTTATGCTACTTACATATCTCCTAGTAGCAGTGCTCGTATCCAATGTGAATGTTGCATCTTATGCAATAATACTCAATCTTGTTGAAGCGGTTCTAGTGTCTATAACACTACAACTCAATAATCGTTATAACCAGTATGTAATTTCTATTATCCTTATCAGAATGCCCTTATTCCCGAAGATCTCTATCTCCTAAGGTATCTACAGTTAAGAGCTTTTAGATCACTATCTATAAAGTCTTAAATTCTGGAAGATAGGACTTAGAGATCACTATCTCGAAAGTCTTGTCCTCTTTGAAGATATTGTTATTGTTGTAATCAAGTATTCTATTTCCACAATAGGATTAGTAATAGTTTACTACTGCCACTGCATGGCAGACATCTGACTTTTGTACACATCTAGCATACACCCAGCTTCTCATAACTGATGCACAAGGGCAAGCATTTTTAGGAATTAATTCCTCAACTCTTTGAGGCGTTATCCCTTCAGATAAGTCAGTAGCATATTTTAAGGGAACGAAGCTTTCCTTGGGTTTTTCCAAAAATGGAACTTGTCCAAGGTGTAGTACTTAATGTGATGGTCCCAATACCCTCTTTTATTTGCTTCTGAACATCTTCAAAACTAAGATCTAAGAGGTATCCTTGAGATCTCATCTTAAGATATGTAACAACCAGATTATAAAATGCTTATTATCATCCTTATATCATTGCAAATGATTAGGATATTATCTACATTTAGCAAGATGGACACAATGGCACTCCCGCTATGCTTCACTTGATTTATCAAGATTATATCTGAAATCATAACCTTTATAATTTCATCAAATCTAATGTTCAACTACAAGAAGCTTATTTGAGTCCATAGATGGAGTTTCTTAAGATTGCACACCTTGCATTCCTCATCCACGAAGCCATGGGGATACTTCATATAAATATCCTCGATAAGGAATTCATAGATAAATGCAACCGTGACTTCTATCTCGAAAATGTCATAGTCAAGTTGTGTGGCTACAATTAGCAATATTCTGACGGGTTTAAGTATGGTCGTTGAAGAGCAAGTTTCATTGCAAGTGATGTCTTTTCTTCAGTGTGTAGCTCATGGATACAAACCATGCTTTTAAGGTCTCTATCTTCTCATCGGATTCCCTCTTTCTCTTGAAGATCCATTTATATCTAACGGGTCTTACCCTTATAGGTGGATCCTCGAGGGTCTATATACAACACTTGTATATGAAGTCTATTTTAGACTTTATTGCTAACATCCATATTTCCATGTCATGATCCTCAGAAGCTTCATCACATGAAGTTAGATCACTGTCAGACTTAACTGACACATGGAATCCATCCTCAAACTCATTTGAAGAGGTATGAGTGTTTCATCTTTAAGTATCCTTTTAGTTTCCGATTTTAGGAGCTTCGTTATCTTCTCAAGATTAAATGAGTTCCTTCACTTCATTTTCGTCTTGTTTCTCAAGAGAGTCGTCTTCTAAGAATCATATCCTTGGAGATGAAATTTGTTAAGAATCTCAAGGTCATAAAGTAGGTATTCAATATCATCCTTTATTTTCCTAATGAAGCAACACTCTCTGGTGCTAGATTCCAACTTACTTGCATCCATGACAAAATTATGGACCAAGCAACCCTCAATCCTCAAGTGTCCAACACTAGGCTAGGTTCCAACCCATATCTTATGAGGATGTTCAAGTTTACATATGCATGGAATCTTATTAAGTATATATATTGTAGTCTCTACTATAATATACACATGGAAACTAAGAAGTAGTTATGCTAAGATTCATCATTGATCAAATCATGCCACACATGATCCAATTGTATCTCCCTACAACTCTATTGAGTTAAGGGGTGTTTAGAGGAGTGAGATAGGAATGATATTCATATCTCCATAATGTCTTCCTTGAATTCATATAATAGGTACATGATACCTAGGTTAGATCAACTTCATTTTGTCTTCCTTCAAACTTTGGTTCTAAACAAAAAAGTGAATTATTTGAATATTTCAAAAGTTTCTAAGGTGAAGGGAAGAAATCTCATATCAGAAAAATCATTAATAGATATCACATATCATTAATGTTTTTTATGATATAGATGATCCACATACATCAATATGTATGAGATCTTAAATACCTATGCATCTTACACCATTCCCAGAGAAGGATGCAATGGACATTTTTACTTTGAATCTCTATTCATAATTATGTAATATTTGAAATTTCAGACATTCTAAAGCTTCATCTCTTACTAGTCTATTGATCTCATCAATAGACTTATGTCCAAGGCTTGATGTCAAATCATTATCAAATGATCTTCATCCTCCTATTGATCTTTTAAGGTTTAATATTCAGTATTAGAAATGTTATCGAACCATTCATTAATTTTATAATTTATTAGAGTCTTATAGATGCCAGACTACTATCTGAAATATATCCATCATAAATCTTTATGATAGATCTATTCCAGAATTTATGTTTATTTCCAACATTTAGAAATAAATGATGAGTGTGTTCTAATATCTAGGTCATAGAGACATTCTCTAAGACTAAGGGCTCTCCCACTTAAATTATAAAGTCTATCTATCCAATAGAGATTGTTGCAACAATTGCATCAATATCCATGTGGATGACTATTAAACCTTAAGATAAAAATTTCTAGTCTTCTAAAACATATGCAATCAATTGCAAGTGTTATTAGAAGAATGAGATATAATTATTATACTTTGATCTTATCTAATAAGAAAGTCAATTTCAATGATCAAATGTAGATTATTTCGATGCACTATCCGAGTCCTTCTCTAAAGAGCCTAGATAGTCATACTATTAGTACATCGACTTATTGCAGTATTGGCATTCATACAACTTTTTGGATGTCATATGTATGGAAGTCACATAAGTACAGTCAACTCTTTGACTTTCCTTCTTAATTGGGTCAGAACCATGCTTCCATTGTGCTCCCTTCATCTATAAACAACCATTGCTTAAGATAAAGGATCTCTTATTTTGAATACAAAGGATATCTTATGTTGAATTCAAATCATTTCAATATAAGAGTATTTCAACATTTATACATGCTTCATTCGATTCATACAATATGAATATTTTGAAGCTTCATGAATGACTTGAGTATAGACAGTAGAATGATGACACTCATCGTATCTGCATCCATCTAAACTCTAAAAGACTTTGGCTCAGGTAGGTACTCAAATATTTTGAGTACATCATCTCTTATCGAGCCACCATTGTGCATAATGTAGTGAACCATATCATTCATGATTAAATGTCGAGAGCATATATGTATGCCAAAACATCTTCTTAGATTTTATAAGGATTATTTGATAATCATGATCATCATCGACATGATACTTCCAAAGCACACTCGATGAGAGATCAAAACTATAGAGGCACACAATCTCTAGGTTGTTGTCCTATTGTCTATTTAATTGTTATTCCTCATTATTATGAGGAAACTTGTACATTGCAACCATATACAATATATGTCCAACTGCAAGTACAATACCTTGATCATAGATCCAATCAATGATATTTTACCGGTTATTATTGAGTATAATTTTGAGTGGGTTTAATATAGGTTATCTGAAATAAGATAATTTGCATAAATATACATACACATGCATTTTACTTTGATTTAGGAATTTGTATATCAAAGTTTTCTTGCCTTGTCAATATTGAAAGTTCATACCCTTAATCTCTTTCAATGTAAGAGATTTACTTTTTTCTAAAACCCGGTCTTCACAGCTCGGGTAGCTGTTTTTATTTAAGCCAAAAAGACATTACATCAGGGGCCCTTCAAGGGGAAGTGCTTACAAGACTTAGTACTTAGGACTACTAAACAAAGCATAGTGAAAAGAGGCCACACACGGCTAAAGCATAGAGAACAAAAACTAAAGAGAAAAAGACAAAAAATGTTCCAAACGAAAACTTGTCCAAAGCAAAGGAACGTCCTTCCAGAGTGTAGATGAAAAGTCCAACCATCAAGAGGTCTTCGCATTTGCCAACCATACGACGCCATCAGCAGGTGCACACCAACCAGCAAAAAGTGAAACTAGAGCCTTTGAAAACCCGACCTGTGGAATTTGCCTGGGAAGATATGGGGGGCTTGCACGTCTTCCATATCAACATCATCGTCCCCATCATCATCAATCTCTATTGCTGCTTCTTTTTGTTTTTCATTAAGTGGTTGAATGGGCAGCCTGACACAAAGAGGGGTTATCAAGTCAACAAGATCAGCTGTGGGATCATCATCCCAAAGTTTTCCATCACCCTTCCTGGAAATGTTATAAATAATTTTATCACGGAAAACCCTAATACCATCCCTGACCAGTGGATTGTGATGATTCTTTTTTAACCGAGAAATTTTCCTTGGACCTTCTACGACCACCTTCTTCAGCATTTTGTACTTCACCTTGGATTCAGATTCACCTGAAGATACTTCCGTATTGTTCTTAGACGAAATTCGTTCAGTTGAATAGGATGAAGATGATGCTTGCTTCTCAGTAGGAGCTTCAGAATCTCCTGAGCATGGGTCTATATTGTACAGCAATTCCATAAAGCGACCAATAAGAAACTTTAATTGATTTTGTAGAACACTCGCAGAACAACCACCTGTGTGAAAGCTATTGAGCCAGTAATTTGTGAAGACCCAGTTATTCCAAACTTGTTGCGGTAACCCTTCTAGTTTTGCTTGTACTTCAAAAGAGTTGAAGTACATATATTTCCCGTCCAGCAATGAATCAATGGTAAAATTGTGATTTTGCAAGTCCTTAAAATATTCAGTTTGCACAAATTTATTTAGTAATTTTTCCAGAGAATCCTTGAAAGACTTTGGTTTTGCAGTATAAAACATTGTGGCACTTGCTTCCTCAATAATCTTTAAAAGTAGAATTTGCAATTCACGTTCAGCTTATGAAAGAAAATTTGTAAGTAAGAAAGATAAAACCTCTGCCTCATTTGTAAGGGATAAGAAGTTCTGAAGCATGTTCTTTTCCACAAGAAAATCCTCCTGCTTTTTCTTCACGAGATCTTGAAGCACCACCGGTAAACTTTCCTCAGGTTTGGACTTGGATTCTTCGAGCAGTTGCATCTTCAGAGCTTTGGTTGCTTCAAAGCCTTTTCTAGCTACTTCAAACGCTCTTGTTTCCGCCATGAAGGTGTTGATAGAGATCCTTCCTCCCCGATAATCATCATAAACTCTAGAGAAGTTGGCTTCTTGGATACTGAAATAATACTCACAATTGAGAACGAATGTTGCATGCCTCGTGGGATCCGCACCAGAACTTGAAGCCATGATGGGTGAGAATGCCTTGCGTTGAAGAACCCCTCTACGGAGAGTAGATAAGTATAAGTAAAAGAGGGTTTTACGAGAGGTAGATGAAAGATTGATTGGACAATAGGCGGTTCTCGAGAAGAGAACCGTCATTATGATCCCTATAAAAAGGGAACCGTCTCTTATAACTTCTCCAATCATAACAACCCAGCAGTAATCATAACAAGTTTGAGATATGACACTCGAGAATATAACCCAAATTCGCAGGAATAAATAATATTTCATGTCCACCACTGCAGAAAGATATAATATAACCCCAACCAAAAGACAGAGAATAATATCAACTTCTATTTCCAAGCTCAACAATTTGAAAACGATAGAATAAACTGAGTAAAACTTGTCCATGCTCCATCTTCAATTCTTGCCCAGCATACAGAAAGAAAGCTTAAGAAAAATTTGTGAAGCAATGTTCACAAACTTTCCTATGAGAGTAGTCTTCCTCTTCGACTAAAGTTCTTGGCCTGTAGATGCATGCCGAAATGTGGCTCAGCTGTGTCCTCCTTACTATGTGCAATTCAGAGTCTGAAAGGGAAGCTCTATCTTCACTATGAAAATTCTCCCTTAGGCTATGGTGCCATTCTTCTTCAAACGTGATGTCCATGCTCACCCAATTATTCTTCAGGTGCTCCGCCAGAACCTTGCGAAAACCCTTTGTTGCTGAGCTATTGCCGGGAATAAGAGGTAGGGCCACATTCGGAAACTCCTCAGAGTGAATGCGTATTCCTTCTTTGGATGCCATGAAGAGAAGGACTTGGTTGAGGTATTGGAGGATTATAGAACTTGGCAGAGTTATAAATAGTAGTAAAAAGGCTCCAACGGTCGAATCTAACGGTCATATATTTGAAAAGTAGGTGGCCTATCCAAGCAGCTAGAAATTAAGACCGTATGTACTGAAGTCCCTGCTTCTCGCATCTAATTATACCCAAAAGCTTCTTTGGGATATCTTCTTGGGAAAGGTAAAGCTTGGTGTCTTTCGACTCCTCCTTTCTTATCTTTGTTACATCACAATAATATGAGAAACTGCAACTCAGATAAAAAGAACTCATCCTGCCTTGCAAGTCTAACTTGCATCTCCCAATTCGGTCTTTAACACTCGGACCCACCACTCCTAAGGCAATGTTGACCCGTCGTTAATTGTACCAACTGTCAACAGGAATAGCACTCGCTATGCGCAATCCAATATCACCCCAATAATATGAGGAACTGATATTGGTGTCGCTATGCATATGACCTTACTAAAATGAACACTAATTGATTAAATAACAATCACATGGTTCTTGATTGGGAAAATATTTTTCAATAGTGACCCCTACTTACTAAAATTAGCATATCTCAACCAATTTAAATCCAAATTATGCAAAATAAGTTTCCAAAGTTTGCTAATTTGATTAATTACAGAATCCAAGTGATGTTCATGCATTTCTAGGCTAACTAAAACCATAATTACCTCTTTAATTACGTCAAGATTCGCCCACATCGAAACAGTGAATACATGTTCATTAAAATGATCATAACTTGAGCAAACGGATTCCAAATCGCGCAAACTCAAGTCTCACGATTTCCTTATTTAATAAGGAATATAATCCCATGATAATTTAGAGTTATACACATTTAAATAGGGCGAAAAATCACACAAAATAGGCTTGCATGAATAAAATGTGATGAAACTTCACATAACCAAAAATACCCAAGTCATCTTAGGTTTATGGATCATATCCAAAACCTCTGACCAATGGCTTTGATACCACTTGAATGATATGGAAAGATCCTTAAGTGCATCACGGAAGTGTGAGGATCACATCATATGCGATCGAGAGCGACTAGTCGCACTAGTAGCTCGGGGTAGCGGAATTTAAAAAATTTTGAACGATGAAACCACATGATCTAAGAGCAGTTCTCGATCATTTCATCTAAATCACAAATAAGTGTTAGGTTTAACTCTTGAAGTGTGGTTACGATCGAATCTCTAAACGAAGGGACCTCCTATCTCAAGTCTGATCCGACGAAGGAGACGCTTGCGAGCGCGTTGATGAAACGCCTGATCCTCGCAATCTATGTTGATGATCCAAATGACGAATCTCCTAATCTCGTATCATGAGATCTGACGTATTCTTCACGAACGAGATGCATCAAAGGAGACAGAGATCCACGAGCATATGATCCAACAGCATAACAGCGACGCGATGGCGACTCTATCTAGGGCTCCATGGTGGATGGCCACAGTGAGAGAGAGAGAGAGAGACTTGGCATGTAGAGAGATAGGGAGAGAGCATATTTTCCATTATAGTAAGAATAGGGTTGCCTCTTCTTATATAATATTTTGGGAGTCCATGAATCCAGATCCATTGACAACACTAATCTAATTGTTCACAATGATTTGTGTTTCTTTTAATGGCCTTGATTTTATTGTAAAAATACATCAACAATTAATTTATATTTATATTTAATAATAATCAATATATTTAATTTTAATTAAATTAATTATCCATGGAGATAATGGGAAGGAGGCAAGCCTCCTTCCATATGAAGAGGAGACGACCACCAATTCCAAATATGAATTGGTGGCGCAGCCTCCTCATTAGGAAGGTGGCTAGCCACCATTATATCATGATTATCTCCAATAATTTTGCAACAACTTTTGTTTCAAATTATTTCACAAAAATAAATCCAATTTATTTTGTGAATATGGCAATCATGCCATTGAAAATTTGTGAATCACATTCACAACACAAAATAAATTGTAAATTACATTTCAATTAATTATTCAATGTGAATCCAATTCACATCAACATTTAAATTATAAATGTTATTTACAAATAGCTCTCTCTTATATATTATAACTATATGGATATTGTTATCCACATTATTCATATTCTTGATAATCAAATCATATTTAATTATCTAAGATCTCAAATCTCATGCACTCAAATAATATGAAACTCGTTCACATTATTCATGATAATTATCCATTTATCATGTGCCCAAATAATATGAATCACATTCATATTATTCATAATAATTAAATCACATATAATTTTCTATTTTGCTCAATTCTCATATATAATATCAGCAATGAAGTTATTCTTGAACTCTTTCAAGAATAATGCGCTTACTCCGCGGACACATGGAGATAAGGATAGGGTGATTGTACATTGCACGTATAGTGACTTGAATATTGAGATCATATCTCAAATCCAGATCTTGCAGACTTACCATAGATTTTTGATTAATTAAAATCGTAAATTTAATCTTTTCATTGTATCTGAATCACTTCAGATCACTGTCCAACATTTGGACCAAGATCAGATTACTTCTCTATTGAGAGGAGTCACTAAAATCAAAACCTATTTCATCACTCCTTAGGAATGGAAGCATCATAGTTACACAATCGTTTATGATCACATCACCCTCAGATATTTCTAATACCTATACATCCTACATATTGGAAGACCTAGAATAAACCTGAAGTTTTTGATCTCATTTAAACTGTCTCCTTCAGGGCTTCATCATTAAGTTTATCATTTGATCATTGGGAGTCGGTATCGATCATATACTTTCTAAAATCATATATCATACCTAGGTATTGGTCATATACTTTCCAAAAGCATATATCAAACCTTACAAATTCACTCAAGCTTCCAAAGCGAGACGATCGTGCACAGAAATTGATCCTTCCCAATATCTCATGAGTGAGATAATGTCTTCTGGTTCAGTAATGAACCTGTGTGATCCCTTTGAGAGATCGTATTACTCATATACCCTTGTATGCACAACAACGCGTCGGTGTATAGACCTTGATTAGGCCATCAACCCATCGGTCTTCCAAATGTACATACTCAAACATATAGCAACACATCTGTCTCCGATCATAGGATGCGTGCCCATATCGTGACAACATACGACATAGATATTTGGTTATCTCAATCTCGTTAAGTCAACTCTATGACCTAACTTATCTAACACCTCCAAATCTCTATTCCTATGTAGAGGAACTGCATCAAGAGGTCGGTTAGGTAACAACCCATGAGAGAAAAGGATTTCCATCTCCTACTCGGGCTGGAGATCATCACTTAATAATCATTTGACGGTGCTTGTGAGTCCTCAATATAACTCTTTAGATATTCATCCAGAAACATCCCCTCTGATTCAACAATTGAATCAACGACTGCATGATCATTAAGATAGTCATGGTATACAACCCTGATTGTACTAAGGGACCTATTATGCAAATTAGTTATTCTTCATTTCAGATCAGAGAATGATTTGCAATAACATTTATTGCGTAATGGCTTGTCGTGGGCTTGGATGTCCAATAAAATTACCATTTAATTTATTACAACCTCGATATGTGTGCAAATTCATGAATTTTGAGCATAAAATAGAACACGCTTAATTCTACTTACTGTGGATTCTTGAGATTTTTAGAGTAGCGGGTGATTTATTACAAATTAAAGACCATGCAGTGGGTAAAATATGCAATTTTCCACTAGACTAATTACATTAAATAAACCATAGCTTACAAAAATAAAAAATCATCCACAATGATAAAGTATTAATTATTCCACAATGTGTTATTTTTGGAATTGAAAATTGATGACAAATGATTGTTCAAAATTACGACGCAAAGCTAAGGGTATGCTTGTAACTACAGGAACTAAAATAAATAAATTAAAATATGTTGATGGGGATGAAATCGAATTTACCCAGAAACATGGTGGTTCTTCGTGCAATATTGCCACCGGCACATGTCGTGCATGTGATCTCCATCTGACAGGGGCTGACTTGTGATTTGTTGGAAGATGGGGGGCTATAGTGCAAATGTCTCACAGCACACGCTAATCGCACGTGAGGGGGATGGTAGGGCCTTCTTGTTAATTGCTAGAAAACTGGGGGTCAACAAAAAATTCACTCCTCCCCACGTGATGCACACATGATGAAGGGGGGTTGCTTGGGCAGTCGAGCACGGATGAGGGTGAAGACGACGCGGACCAAGGCATGCACGTAGATCAAGGCCAGCAGGCTACGAAGGCAAATGCTAGAGGCAAACTTGACCAAGGAGATGGAGTCATTGAGGCAGAGAGGTGGTTGTGGCTCACGACGGAGAGCGAAGAAGGTGGTCCTACTGACTGAAAGCGAGCAGCGAGGTGACATCGATCGGTGGCATAACTTCTCATCTGCAGGCAGTGGCTGGCGATCAAGAAACAATGGAGCTGGTGGTGGCTCTCGGGACGAATGCAAGGGAAGCATGGATTGAGGGTCGCTTGATGATATGAAGAAGGAAACTGAGATGCAGGCCCAAGGCGAGGTGGAGGTGCATGAAGGTGATAACATCGACATTTGGACCTCCAGGTACTTCTTGATCTCAGGTGCAGTCAATGTATGTCAAGGTTTGATTGGCGATGGCGGTGCAGTCGGTGGACGCGAGGAAGATATGAGATGAATAGTGTTAAAGAATGAGAGGAAAAAACAATCGACGAAGAAGGAGGAAGAAGAAGCAAAAGAAAAGGAAGAAAGGAGAAAGAGGGAGTTGTACATGGGAGTTCTCTCATCGGGGCTGGAGCGGGGGTTCGTTTCTCCTGATTTTCGCCTCAATCGATGTAACATAGGTCACTAAGAGGCTTTGCAGCATCGAAGATGGAGCTGCAGCAAGGCTATCATGCCTTGGATAACACTAGAGTATTACTCTCATGTTGTCGCTCACAGGACGATTGTGTAGTTGTCGTCACTAGGTGCGAATCAGAGGCTGGGCTCTCGACTCCCATCGATGGCGGATAAGGTGCACGAGGGGCGTTCGTCGACCTTTTATTGGTGGTTGGCGATAAATGTGGGTGATCGATTGGGGATTGTGGTGGACGGGAGTTGTGCTTCACTGTGAAGGGAGGAGGTAGTTGCAGAGGTGACACAATTGCAAGGTCGTGCACCGCTAGGTGCAGGATGGGTCATGGAGAGATAAGAGAGAGGTGTGCAGGCGGTTGTGGACCATACAGGTGTGGGTGAGGGGAAACGAGCATCGCCATGAAGGGCGGGCAGTGGTTGCGGTCGGTGGTTGGGCTCAGGAGATGGAAGGAAGAGAGGGAAGCAGACGAGCGAGAGGTCACACGCATTTGCGAAGTCGGTCAAAGCGGGCAGAGGAACAGGTCGGCACGACTGATTGAAGGGGATGGAAGAAGGAGGGGAGCCACGTGGCAGGTTGGAGAGGTAGTCACGTGGCTGGGGAAAAAACAAAAAATTGAAATTACAATATATAATAAAAATAATAAATAAATAAATAAAATAGAATAAATGAAAAATAAAAATATAGTAATAATATAAGTACAAATAAAATAACTAATAATAATTAAAATGATAAAATAATACACAAAATAATTAATTAATTAATTAAAAGAAAATAAATAAAATTAAATAAATAAAGAGGGGTGACACATGGTGGCTTCAAGAGCTACCACATGTCGCTCCCAGAAAATTCAAAAATTACAGCCAAATAAAAAAAAGAAGAAATAACAAACAAATCAGATAAAAAAGTAGCCAACATGAAAGTTGCTCGTCTCGGTGAAATCTACAACTTTTGTGAAGGACCCAAAATTAAAAGAAATCATCATGTACAAAACATATTTTGGTGGTTCTCTATAGATATAAAATACCATGTTTTTATAGTTTGCCATTTTTTAAAATCAGAGAAAATATAAAATAAATATTTACAACCTAATCTATTTTTTAGCTATTTTAATAATTAAGAAAATAAATAAATAAAATAAGGGGGACTTCTCAAGTTGATTTATTTTCTTTGATTTTTGTCTCAATTGTTATTTAGATTTTTACATAATTTATTAAAACATAAATTAAAGAAGATAAATTCAGAAGAAATAAATCAAAAGGGTTTATTTTTGTACATAATTTAATAGGGGTAAATTGGTCAATATGTACAATATACAATGAGACTCCAAAAACCAAGTTTCACATATGAAATCTGGTTCTTTTGGATTTTATCTTGTTTTGTAGATAATTTAATGTACATTAATTCAAAAGTAAGTAGGGGTCCATAGGAGATTGTATGAGATAGATATCCACTTAGACGGTTTTTAGTCTCAAAACTATGGTTTGGGTTTTATTGGCCAAATTTACAAGTTAGTATTTTTTTGTCTCAAAACTATGGTTTGGGTTTTGTTGGCCAAATTTACAAGTTAGTATTTTTTTGGTATTTCCATTTTATTAAGGTTAGTAAAATGTACACTATAGAGTTAATTTTATTTTATTCTGAGATAGTGAACATAAATTTTAAAAATATGAGAAAATAGGGTAATATACATGTGATAATGTTCAAAATATTTTAGGTTTCTTATTTATGCAATCATGCATGCTAAAATGTGAATATTATCTACAAGTGCATGAATGATAATAATGCGAAATAAATGGAGAAAATGTAGCTAATTACCCAAGAACGAAGCTCTATTTTCAGTTTTTAGAGTGATGAATCATATATTCATCAAAGGATAAGGGAGCACCCCGCATCAGATGTGTGATTTTCAACCAAGAGTTGGAACAAACACTTCTTAATAGCGGGTCATCTATCAATCCCATGTTTTATTTTTGAATGATGAGACCATAGAATTCCTCTCCTAGGAGGAACACCGGGAAAGCACAGTCAAATTTCTCCCAGTCCTAGAAGATGGGTTACATGTTGATGTGCTAGCTGGGCTAATTGAAACACCTCCATCCCTGTCAAAGCAAGAAGTGAATTCATTACAAATCTTTTTTATAAACACTGAACTTAGAACCTCAAGTTACAATGGTGGACACTATGTAGTCAGCCGATCTTGCACCAACCACAATTGTTGAGGTCATCACTGGATTAATTGAGACCCCTCTAGAGTTGAAGCAATTACCATCAACATTGAAGTACGCCCTCCTTGCGAGTGAACCAAACATGTTCCCAATCATTGTCAATGCACAATTGACCTCGGACCAAGAATCTCATCTACTTGAGGTTCTACAAAGAAACCACAAGGACTAGGCTGAAAAATATCAGATCTCCATGGGATTAACCCTTCATTGTGCTTGCAAAATATTTACTTGAAAGAAAACAACAAACCCTCTCGAGAATTCTAGTGTCATCTAAACCCTATCCCATCTCATATTCTAAACAGGTAAGTCTATTACACGTGGTTCCTAAGAAGTCAGGAATCGCAATTGTGACGAACAAAAAAAGGAGAGAAGATTCCGACCCGAGTGCCAACATGCCGCCGCATCTATGTGGACTACATACGCTTGAATCTTGCTACCAAGAAGGAACATTTTTCACTTCCTTTCATCGACCAAATAGTCGAAAGGCTGGTCGCAAAGGAATATTTATATTTCTTGGATGGCTACCCGAGATATAATGAAGTTGTGATTGTGCTTGAAGACCAGGAGAAGACCATGTTCACATGTCCATTTGGGACATACGCATTCCGACGGATGACGTTCCGGCTATGTAACACCCCCGCTACATTTTCGGGATGTATGCGAGCCGTATTTGCAGACATGGTGGCCAGTTTCCTCGAGGTGTTCATGGATGATTTCTTGGTCTATAGAGAGAGCTTTGATCAATGCCTGAACTATTTAGACCGAGTTATTCAACATTGATGTGAAGTTAATTTGGTGCTATCAAGAGAGAAGAGTCACTTCATGGTGATCGATGGAATAGTGCTAGGCCAAGTCATCTCCATGCGAGGCATGGAGATCGACCGACCAAGGTGGAAGTCATTTCCAATCTCGAGCCACCAACATCACTAAAACAAGTCAGGTCATTTCAGGGGCATGCGGGCTTTTACAAAAGATTCGTCAAAAATCTCAGCAAAACCGCCCGACCATTGAGACAACTTATAGGCAAGGACACCGAATTCATTGTAGACGACACAGTGATCCAAGCCTTTATTCAGTTGAAAAAAATCATTACTCAAGCTCCTGTCTTATAGCCACCGGATTGGTCTCTACCATTCGAGATCATGACGAATGCATCCAATTATGCTATTGGGGTCGTGTTGGGACAACGATGGGATGGATTACCATTTGTGATTCATTACACTATTAGAACACTGGATGATGCACATAAGAACTATATTGTCAGTGAAAAAGAGTTGCTAGTTGTAATTACGATACCTGCAAAGCAAGAAGGATGCAAAGTCACGACTATTGCATTGGATCCTTCTACTCCAAGAGTTTAATTTAGAGATATGTGATAAACCTTGAGTTAAAAATGTTGTGGCAGATCACCTTTCTAGAATAACCAGGATAGAAACTTCTGAACAGATGAAGTTATCCTGGCAATCACCTCTCTCCCCTGGTATGCTAATATTACGAACTGCCTTGTCTCCAAGGAAGTTCCACGGGATTAGCCGAAGCTGAAATTGGACAAGTTCATGTCCGACATACACTTTTACCAGTGGGAGGATCCACACATGTTTCATGAAGGTGCAAATTGTATCTAGCGAAGATGCATTCCTGAGGAGGAATTCACAAGTGCCATGAACCATTGTCCCAAGTTAGAATCTAGTGGACACTGATATGGAAAGCACACTGTAGCAAAAGTGCTCAACGCGGCCTCTAGTGGTCTAGTCTTTTTAAGGATGCTAGTGACTATGTTAAAGGTTGTATCGATTATCAGAAGCTGTGCAGCACCATCAGTCTGCGAGACACCGTGCCTCTCAAGTATATTTAGGTATCATACATCTTTGATGCATGGGGAATCGATTTTATGGGCTTGTTCCTTAACAGCCAGGGTTGTGAGTATATCTTACTTATTGTCTATTATGTTGGTCGATGGGTGGAGCCTATCCTCACCTGATACGCAGACAGTCGCACTGTGTGTGGCTTCCTCAAAGACAATATCATTACGCGGTTAAAGATTCCAAAAATCCTAATATCATATGGAGGTAGCCACTTCATCAATAAAGAAGTGAAGAAGCAGATTAAGGAGTACGACATTGGGCATCGTGTCGCATATCCTTACCACCCATAGACTAATGGCTTGGCCGAGTGCTCTAAAAGGAGATCAAATCTATTTTGTAGAAACTTGTATATCATGATAGAAGAACTAGTCACAGTTACTTAACTCAGTTCTTTGGGCCTGTCGTACAACGTACAAGTCTCCTCTAGGAATGTCTCCAAATCATCTGGTGTATGACAAGACATGTCATTTGCCCGTGGAACTCATTCACAAATCGCTATGGGCAGCCAGTATATGCAATTTGGACAGAGAGACAGCTGGGAAATACATAAACTTGACTTAAATCGATTATTGGAATTCAATGACTCTGCCTATGATAATAGCATCGTGTATAAAGATAAAGTCAAGAGATGGCACAACAAGCATATCAAACATAGGACTTTCGAGCCAAGACAGAAAGTGTGGTTATTCGATGCAAAGTTAAAGTTATTTCCAGACAAACTAAAAAGCAAATGGTATGGGTCTTTATTGTCAAAAATGTGCGTGACAATGGCAGCATTGTTATATCCGGATTATCAGTTAGTGCACAACCTTTTGTCGTGAACAGACAATTGTTGAAACCATATGTTAATCGATACGCTCTTGTCCTTGGTTGACTCGATCCATGTGTTATTTCTAGATGAGTTTCCAGATAAAGAAAGATCAAGCACATAATCTCCTACTTTCTATTTTCTTCTTTTCTTCTTTTCATTTCTACTTCATTTCTTTCACTCTGTCATGATTTCATTCATCCCATTCATCTACGCTATACATAGGATATACTTAATCCTAAGTATATGGACGGATGAGTGTATTCGAGTGACTCTTCATTTATTCTCTCTCTTGTCTCCCAATTTGTTGATATTTCTTATCTATGATTAAGGATATTTCACCCTAAATATGGGGTGGACAAGCCGAGTCATGATTCTTTCGTATATTCTCATCCTTGATCATCCCCTCTTGGTGTACAGTCTGCTATACTTAGGATTAGTTGATCCTAAGTATAGGAGGATGACCAACTTCTCATTCTTTAATTGTTGTAGTATAGGTTGTCCTATACTTAGCACGAGTTATGTCTTCCTTTTTCTCCCTAACCTATGAGGATATAGCTCAAACTAAGTATAGGGGGTCGATTATACGTTGTATATACTTTAGCCATAGTACTTCCAATTTTTCAATAATTCATATTAGGATCTGAGAATTTGAATTCAATGTCTTATAATCTATAAGTAGATGTCTATAAAAATTCACAATTCAAAAAAAAAACGGGTTAGTTTTTTTAGAACTTATGACAATCTCAATTGATAAAAAAGTTAGCATGTGATAGTTCTAATCATCAACATGTAAGTACCAAATACCATAAAATGGCATGGATAATCATAAACTAGTAATTATTTGTATTCAAATAATTATATCTATGAATCTATATAATCAAATATCGATGACATATAGTAAAAATGTAGAAAAAACTCTAGCACTGAATATTTAGAATGTTTGAACATGCCCTAAAAAATGTTGCTTTACTAAAAAACAAGTTATTGGTGGTATCTTCAAATGAAACGCCTTAAACATATGAAGAGAAATATGATGAGATATATGAGGTAAAGACAAAATGCAAAGTTGTAACTTCATCAATAGAAAAATTTCAGCAAGAAAAATAGCATAAAAGTGATATTTTAATTTTAAATTAAATGGTAGTTGATTTTTGACATTCTATTTTTTTGAATAAAAGTAAAAGTTAAGTAAGTTTGTAGGTTTAATGCAAATTTCGATAATAAAATCATGTAAACATGTCTTGCATGTAAATATTATTCTCCTTAGTCTTTGATACATGTTAAAAAGACTAATAAAAATAAATATACGACTCTATCTAAAATATGAACTGACTATGCGATCTATATATGCAGCTAATTATACGACTATGTAGCCCCAGTATGTGTTGTTGATCATATTATACACTGAGTATATGATGTTGTTCACTCTACCTACCACATAGGGTCATGCATTATACACTGAGTAGAGAATGTTGTTCAAGCATGGGTCACTCCTAAACAATGCCCCAAGATGTGCTCTATCATTTATGATTTTGTGAAAATTAATCACAGTGGTTTACATTTTGTTAAAAATCAAAAATTTAAAATCGAGGATTTTGTATTAGCCATTTCTAATTAATTCACGATAATTCCAAAAAAAACTAGAGTAACTTGCAATCATATTGCGCATCATCTCATGTTTTTAATTTCTGAAAAAAATTGCATTTTCATATTTTAAAATGAAAGAGAACAAGAATCGGGCATCCTACATATTTAATTTGTTTCTAATTAAAAAATCACAAAAAAATATTATAGATTTCGCAACAAATTGAGTCCTAGGAAAAATATAATTCAGATTTTAGTGCTTAATTTTACATGGAAACCTTGTTTGCAAAATAGTCCAATTTTCATTTAAAACTACTTTAAAACCTTTTTTGTTTTATTTTTTCCAGTAAGAAAAATCCCAAAAATATCTTAAAACATAAAAAAAATCATAAAAGTCATAATTTGTTATATATTTATCTCTTTTAAAAATAATATTGTTTCAATTGTACGTATAAAATATCACTCTTTCTTTTTTCTTTTCTTTCAAAATTAAAAACACATTAACAATTTACAAAATTAAAAAATAGTAAATTATAAAAAAAACATAAAAAAATCCCAGACTTTGAATTGAGGTAACATTTGAATCCTACATTACATCATATTCATCTCATTTGCATTTGTTCGCATATAGTGCACCACGTGGTAATTAGTATATGAGTATAATCACTGGATATACTTGTTCAACCTGAGTCAATTCACTAGATTCTTCAATGCCTTCTTGAGTTCGACCTTAGAACATTTACAAAGTAAATAAAAAGTATGCTACACTTATTTGACATAAAATTATGGTTTTGATATTTACTTTCTATCTCGTATTAAAATGATATGATGTTTTTAAAAGGGATAAAAGGCAGTTTGCCAACCGTTACACACTTTAGGTGTATCGATGCAACAATGGCTTTCTATTAGTTCAACTAGGAGTCGCACTGGTAGAACAATGCACATTGGAGTATATCAGTGCACGCGCTCTCTGTTGTGTATGATTTTGGAGGTTTTAAGCATCTTCTTGTCTCCCTTCCTTCCTTAAACCTTCCCCCATGTCACCTTGTATTTTTAGGCATAATTCCACCATCAAAATGCATGGCTCGGTTCTTCTTAACATGCATCTAATCAATTGAAACCACGTATAAATGATTCAAATAGATCATACGAAATCGATTACAAGCCCATATCTATTGATCATTTTATAGATATGAACATGAATCACAACTCAACACACCACACCAAGTAAGTGCAGCTTGAAGCCCGTGGAAAACCACGGGCACGCTTGACAACACCACGAAAAAATGCGAGGGAAGGGGCCATATCTTGCATACTGTAAAACCCCAAAACCCGAGTAGGGACTTAACTGCAAAATCCAGCTGGATCTAGACTTAATTGCAAATCTGCTTTTAATTCAGTGTCCAAAAAATTTATTTGAATAGTCCATAGAGTAGAGCTCATCGATAGCTTTCCAACGAGTTCAAGAACGTGAAAAATCCGAGTTTGGGAGTCCAAGTTACGGTCGTTTTAGTGAGACCGGGTCCAGTTCAATTTCGGATCCGAACTTGGATCTGAACTCGGGTTCAACCCAATAAAACCACCCCATCTCCCCAAAAAATGCCCAAACCCCTTCCCCTTCGACCAGTACCTCTCCCTCATCCATTTTTCCTCGTCGGAGCTCCGTTGGAGCTCGCCGAATCGCCTCGGATCGACGATCCAAGACCACCCCCGTGTAGAGAAGGTCCAAGGCATCCTCATGTGCGGTTCTTATCGCAAACGAAACATTGATCGCATCGTTCTTCACAGACAGAGAAACCGAGGTGTGAGTTTCCTTGAGGTACGATGTTTCCTTCTCACTTGTTGTGGACTCCACACGATTTTGACCCTACAAGCTTCATCATTCATTGATATATGAGAAGTAACGATGTTTTCTTTCCCAATTTATCTTGGTTTCTTATGATTTTGATGATTTCATAATCAAGCCTTTTATGAACATCATTTTTCCTTCAAATGTTCCATCTTTATAGTGATTTATGGATTCAACATTTTAGAGATCCATGTTGTCCTTCATCATCCGGAGCATGGATATACTATTGTCCATCCAATAATGTTTTGTATAATAGATGAAACACTGGTTATGATAAGAATGATCCTCCATTTATTCATTCATTTCATTGGTTAGTCAAAATAGCGAGAAAGAAAACACTGATTAATGGGTTTTACCATGTGGGGGACTTTCTTCGAGTGTTAAGCTACAATAGGCTAATCTATGAATCTACCCACCCAACTTCCAACGTACAGAAATTGGGAGAAGTGTGAGTGGAAGCCTTGCACTTTACTCGTAACAGCGAGGATGAGGAGGCATCCAATTTCACCTCAGCATGAGAATGAGGGATAGCCATCAAGGCCACTTTCTTCTTGGATCACTGATATACTTCACACAGCACCAGCTGCTGGAGTATTGAAGCCTCCAATTGCAGATTCAACCTTCTGTGCTCTGTAGATGTTTAGCATGGATGCAAATTTTTAATAGGCTCGTAATATGTCATATATTTTGATTACATCACATGCAATATGTGGTTCACTTTTACTCCCTATTTCAGATGTGCTTTGCACCATGAAAGAAGTAGAATAAGCAACCTTTTTGCTGGAGTTGCCTATGCATTAAATTTGATGTTTACAATATTCAAGTTTGAACATATGGCTCTAATATGTGATGCCTTCTTCTCTTCTTTGGGATGTTTACAAATATTTACACAAAATTAGGGTCGATGATTAAGGTGGGGAAGCACTTGTGGGTTTTTATGTGAAGACTTTAATAACCAGATGTTCATGTCGAATATGCAAGCATGATTACAAAAAGTTGTTCGGTGTCGAGGAGAATTTGATTTCTGAAGGTTCAGTACATAGTATCTATATCCCAATATCTGCCCCTCACCTCATGGGATTTTGATTATGTACGCACACTGTTTTAAAAAGGTTTCCAACGAAGATGCACTACCACTGAAGTAAAAGAAAACTAAGAGATTCCAAGCATGTATATCTATCTGTTGTATATTTTCAAGGTCACACGATGATACTTCCCATTCAGTTTTATCCAGTAAATTGATATGGCATATTAATCAAATTTGAACTCTACAGAACATGGCATAAGAATCAATCATGATACTTTATTTTCTTAAAAAAACGTGACTTCAACAACTAGGATATTTAGGAGTGAAGTGGCGTGCACACTATGCCATTTGAATGATGTATTATTTCTCTAATAAACTTTAGTTATTAGTAAATTACTTTGGGAATTCAATGATATTTAAACGAATTGGTCTGATATTGAATTTTGGCTTCTACTTCTCAATTATGAAATCTATACGAGTATAAACAATATGTATTGTGACATTCATATATTGTTAGATCTATGGGTGATGTTGTTTATCCAATTAGTTCAAAATAGTTTAGTTCTTGCCAGGTGCATGCTATAATTTATCCATTGTTAAGCATTCTTGTTGGTGTATTGGTATTTTGGATCTTAATATGTGATCTTAATCATGTTTATGTCTGTTGCTGGGTTTCTTATCAGCATGTCAGAACATGAGAGGAACGATTTCTGTTTTTCATTTATTTAAAAGGAGTGTGCCTACATCATGAAATCATAATTTCTGATATGGGGGTGTGATGCTAGTTCAACAAGAGATTATATGAATGGTTATCATGTAGGCTTAGATAGGAATGTTATGTGGGCAAAAAGTTGGAGATATGACGAGCATATTGACAATGCTGCTATTGGAGAATAATTTTTCACCCTTGTATGGTTGGGAACCAACTTGAAATATGTCTCGTCGAGGGTGACTTGGATATGAAGGATTGCATCTTCTATAAGGACTAATATGTACTTGGATCCTTAGATCGTGGTTTACATTCAGGTCAGGATTGAAACTAAGGCCAACCTCGTCACTTTTGTAAGATCATAAGTTAAATGGGAACGATGTATGATTTAACTGAGCAATTCATATCTCACGACAGTTCAGTGACATTATCATCTCGTGGGTCAGATTTTCACGGTGATCGGGTAGGTGGAGTAGTTGCCACCAAGGGAGGGGCATGCACCCTTGGGGCCCCGCGTAGAAGCCTAGATGACCGCGATCCCACCTGTTATTGTAACTGCGATGGTTGGTGGACATGTTGCTTGGCACATCAAGGTGCTAATCTGATGGTGTTGGCCTCGGCACTTGCGTGCTTTAGCCTCGAGCGCGGGCCAAGTAGTCATGGTTGGTCGGCTAGTGTTTCACTTATCACTTAGAGTTAACACTCATGTACGGGCCAATGTAGGCCACATTGGTCGGTATTCCGAGTGGGAGCGCTAAGAGGGGAGTTCCGGAAAATATGGTTAATGAAGTTGGAATGAGACGTGAATCTCCTGTGCATAAGGAGGATCGGGTTGTCACGAGGATTCACGGGTTGGAATCTAAATTATGAATCGGAAGTACCAATGGGAAGTAGGGTTAAGTGGACGTGTTGGGAACTTAGTTAGGATGCGTTGTACCCCACCGCATGCCTACGGAGGAACCCCAACCCTAAGGTATTGTTTTCACCTTAGAGTCATAGTGTAAGGTCTCATCCAGACCAAGACCACCGACTATCCACGAAGCTTGGTTACTCGCATCCATATCCAGATCAACAAATAATAATAAAGTAATTCGTAGCGAGATTGATTACCTAGTTGTTCTTTTGCACACATTTAAATTATATCTTGCTTGTTATTGTATAGTTGTTTAAATCGTATTGAGTAACTTTGCTCATAACGTACTTATGTGTGGATTCGCAGGTTCACAGCAGCGAGCAGCTTTGGAGTCACCACATTTTATGCAGCTTCACGACTCCTTCTTGTGGTATAGTTGGTAGAAGTTCTTTTATTTTTCCTTGTAGCATTTTGAGAGACATGGCATGTATAATGTATGTGTGGACATCTTTATTATGCATACATGTATACTTTTGTGGACATGGATGGAAAATAGAAAATAGAAATGTATGAAATACGAACAGGTTGAATGAGAAGCAGAAGTTTTAAATTCCAATGTGTTGTGCCATTTCTCATGCTTACGTATATTTCAGTATTCAAACGTGGAACGTGTGTGCGTGGATTTGGTCTGCCAAGTGCCAGGATCCTAGGGGCACCACAGCTTGGTATCAGAGCAGTGGTACTCCATTCCATTTCACACATATCATTCCTCATTAGTATTCGAATACTAGATAGTGTGAAAGTCTTCTGACCCAACACGATTCCACTGGATAATAGCATATTTACATCCATGTCCATATGTCTCTTTAAAGTCAAGTAGTACATCTGATGGCGAGCACCATTTAGGGTAGTGTAGGATTCCTTGCCTATGTAGCAGACTCGGCGGCACAGGACCAGATGATAGAGGATGTTAGAGTTGTGCGTGAGTTTCCAAATGTTTTCCTAGATGACTTACCCAGGATATCATTAGTGATGGAGATAGAGATTGGGATCATGCTATTACCAGATACATAATCGATCTCTATCCCTACACACAGGTTGGCACCTGCTGAGCTCAAGGAGCTCAAAGTGCAGTTGCCCGAGTTGTTGGAGAAAAGGATTCATCGGTCCCAGTACATCATCATGGGGAGCACCAATCCTTTTTGTGAAAAAAATGTATGGATCCTTGAGGCTATGCATAGGCTATAGGCAGATGAACAAGATAACAGATAAGAAGTGTTACCCACTCTCATGGATCTATGATCTCTTTGATCAGTTATAGGGAGCAGCATTGTTCTCTAAGATTGACATGCTGTTAGGATATATCACCAGTTGAGGATCAAAGAGGCTGACGTGATGAAGTCTGCTTTCCGCACTAGATTTGGCCACTATGAGTTCGTGGAGATGCCTTTTGGAACCACGAATGCACCTGCCGCATTCAAGGGTTTGATGAACCGAGTTTTCCTTCTGCACTGGGACAGGTTCGTGATCGTGTTCATTGACTATGTTCTAGACTACTCCCATGATGGATACGAGGATGAGTCTCATCTTTGCACCGTACTAGAGATGCTCTGAGAGCACCAGTTGTATGCTAAATTCAACAAGTGTGAGTTTTGACTTTTTGAGATGGCTTTTCTTGGCCACATGGTTTCAGGGGAGGGGGTGTCAGTTGACCTCGCCAAGATAGAGGCAGTGGTGTCTTGGGAGTGGCCCAAGATGGTTACAGAGATTTGCAACTTCCTTGGCCTCACCAGCTTCACGCATTTTTTTAGCCGAACTTATGTAATCTCAAACCTTGTACGTGATTTGTTCATTTTGTTTTGGATTGTCCGGTAGATCTACTTGGTTGTGAAATATATTCCATCTCTTTTTTTATCTGATCTGAGTTGATCTATTTTCATCAAGGAATGCGGAAAATGGGTGAAATCCATATTTCTTTTATGATTTGGTGTCCAATGATGTCGGCTTATATGGAATAAAGTGAGTTTTGATGCCCTCAATTACACCTTATATGTGTATAGAAATATGTGAATCATAGGTGTACAAGATGATGTCAGTTTATATAATTATACCTCTTAAGGCTTGTTGACTTGCCAAAAGAAATGATTAGGTGGTTGGTGTTCATCCAAACGGCATTATACGATCTTTGTTGATTGTTGCATGTGCAAATGTTGGTTTTGTAGATAAAGCTATGCAAATATTGGAGGAAATGCTCGTGTATGGTTATGAACCCAAATTCATGATGTTGGATAGTCTGCTCTATGCGTGATAGATCATGCCAGCATGATAGAGCTATTAGGATTTTCAACAGCGGGAAGGTTTCTGGGTTTGAAGTATTTGGTGTATGCACAAGATGGGAATCTGCAGTAGAAAATATCACTCAGGTCCTGCTATTGGAAATTTACCAGGTTCGGTCATGGATTACAATTGCAATAGTTAATCTGCAAAAAAGAAAAGAAAAGAAATACCTTCCAAACCCACTGTGGCTACATACAACATATTAAAGAAGGCTTGCGGTGGAGATTACTATCATGCTAAGCATCTTAGTAATGAAAGGGAAATTTATGGGTTTGTCATCAAATCACATAAGCTGGTCTACTCTGATTGATGTATGAGGAAACACACAAAAATGTAAAGGTGGAGTTAGACCTGGTGTCACTACATACACTGCCGCAATAAAGTTCGAGAGCATACAAGATGGGAAGTCTGAGAGGACCATTCAGACCTTGGAGGATCTACTACGAGCCTGTGCGGTTGAGTGGAAGGGATCTTGGAAGGATCACCTCCCACTAATTGAGTTTACGTACAACAATAGCTATCATGCCAGTATAGGCATGGCACCATTTGAGGCATTGTACGGGAGGCGATGCACCACTCCTTTGTGTTGGCAGCAAGTGGGTGACAATGCCATGTTCACCCCACAGATCATTGAGGAGACCTCCAGGGTAGTCGAGACTGTTAGGAGGAAATTGTTGACCGCGCAGAGCCATCAGAAGAGTTACGCCGACGGACGTCAAAGAGACCTCGGGTTTCAGGTATGTTGTCGTGCATTCGTGCCCTAATGGGTAACTTTTAGCCAATCCTGTGTGACTAAGCGTTTCTCATGATCACAAGTCATGGACTTCGTATTCTTACGGATGTCCCCAATAAGGGGTGTACAACATTTCGGTGCAAAGGGCAAGATAGCACCGCATTTTGTGAGGCCATTCGAGATTTTGACCCATGTTAGGAAAGTGACCTACAAGGTGGCCATCCTCCCCACACCTCGAGGGCTTCCATGACGTGTTCCATGTGTCGAATCTTAGCAAGTAAATCCGAGATCCTCGACACGTGATCACCTACGAGGACTTGTCTGTGGAGCCAAACCTCTCCTTCCCAGAAGAGGCAGTGCATATATTAGATCACATGATCAAGAAGCTGAGGCAGAAAGAGATCCCGTTAGTCAAATTCTTATGGCGAAGTCAAGACATCGAGGAGGCGACGTGGGAACATGAGACGGACATGAAGGGGAAATGCCCTCAATTATTCACATGTATCGAATTGAAACCGTAGTCAAGTTCCCTTTGAGATTTTTATAGGTTTCGCTCTCTTTGATATTTTTATGGGGTTCGGATTTCGAAACCAACTAGGACCATCTTAAGTCTCAAGGATGAGAATTCATTTGAGATTTTTATGATGTAAAACCCCAAAATCCGAGCAGGGACTTAACTGTAAAATCCAGCTGGATCTGTACTTAATTGCAAATCGGCTTTTATTTCAGTGTAAAAAAATTATTTGAATAGTCCATTACGTAGAGCTCGTAGATAGCTTTCCAACGAGTCTAAGAACGTGAAATCCGAGTTCGGGAGTCCAAGTTACGGTCGTTTTAGTGAGATCGGGTCCAGTTCAATTTCGGATCCGGACCCGGATCCGAACTCGGGTTCAACCCAATAAAACCACCCCCATCTCCCCCCAAAATGCCCAAACCCCTTCCCCTTCGACCAACACCTCTCCCTCATCCATTTTTCCTCGTCGGAGCTTCGTCGGAGCTTGCCGAATCGCCTCGGATTGACGGTCCAAGACTACCCCCGTGTAGAGAAGGTCCAAGGCGTCTCCGTGTGCGGTTCTCGATGCAAACGAAACGTTGATCGCGTCGTTCTTCACTGACGGAGAAATCGATGTGTGAGTTTCCTTGAGGTACGATGTTTCCTTCTCTCTTGCTGTGGATTCCACACGATTTTGACCCTACATGCTTCATCATTCATTGATATATAAGAAGTAACGATGTTTTCTTTCCCAACTTATCTCGATTTCTTATGATTTTGATGATTTCATAATCAAGCCTTTTATGAACATCGTTTTTTCTTCAAATGTTCCATCTTTATAGTGATTTATGGATCCAACATTTTAGAGATCCATGTTGTCCTTCATTATCCGGAGCATGGATATACTATTGTCCGTCCAATCATGTTTTGTATAATAGATGAAACACTGCTTATGATAAGAATGATCCTCCATTTATTCATTCATTTCATTGGTCAGTCAAAATAGCGAGAAAGAAACTCTGATTAATGGGTATTACCATGTGGGGGAATTTCTTCGAGTGTTAAGCTACAATAGGCCAATCTAATTAGAAGAAGTGTGAGTGGAAGCCTTGAAATTTACTAGTAACAGCAAGGATGAGGAGGCATCCAATTTCACCTCAGCATGAAAATGAGGGATACCCATCAAGGCCACTTTCTTCTTGGATCACTGATATACTTCACACAACACCAGCTGCTGGAGTATTGAAGCCTCCAATTACATATTCAACCTTCTGTGCTCTGTAAATGTTTAGCATGGATGCAAATTTTTAAAAAGGCTTGTAATATGTCATATATTTTGATTACATCACAGGTAATATGTGGTTCACTTTTACTCCCTATTTCAGATGTGCTTTGCATCATGAAAGAAGTAGAATAAGCAACCTTTTTGCTAGAGTTGTCTATGCATTAAATTTGGTGTTTACAATATTCAAGTTTGAACTTATGGCTCTAATCTGTGATACCTTCTTCTCTCCTTTGGGAAGTTTACAAATATTTACACAAAATTAGGGTCGATGATTAAGGTGGGGAAGCACTTGTAGGTTTTTATGTGAAGACTTTAATAACCAGATGTTTATGTTGAATATGCAAACATGATTACAAAAAGTTGTTCGTTGTCGAGGAGAATTTGATTTCTGAAGGTTCGGTACAGAGTATCTATTGCCCAATATCTGCCCCTCACCTCATGGGATTTTGATTATGTATGCGCACTGTTTTAAAAAGATTTCCAACGAAGATGCACTACCACTGAAGTAAAAGAAAACTAAGAGATTCCAAGCATGTATATCTATCTGTTGTATATTTTCAAGGTCACACGATGATACTTCCCATTCAGTTTTATCCAGTAAACTGATTTGGCATATTAATCAAATTCGAACTCTACAGAACATGGCATAAGAATCAATCATGATACTTTGTTTTCTTAAAAAAACGTGACTTCAACAACTAGGATACATAGGAGTGAAGTGGCGTGCACACTATGTCATTTGAATGATGTATTGTTTCTCTAATAAACTTTAGTTATTAGTAATTTACTTCGGGAATTCAATGGTATTTAAACAAATTGGTCTAATATTGAATTCTGGCTTCTACTTCTCAATTATGAAATCTTTACGAGTACATACAATATGTATTGTGACATTCATATATTGTTAGATCTATGGGTGATATTGTTTATCCAATTAGTTCAAAATAGTTTAGTTCTTGTCATGTGCATGCTATAATTTATCCATTGTTAAGCACTCTTGTTGGTGTATTGGTATTTTGGATCTTAACATGTGATCTTAATCATGTTGATGTCTGTTGCTGGGTTTCTTATCAGCATGTCAGAACATGAGAGGAACGAATTCTGTTTTTCATCTATTTAAAAGGAGTGTGCTTACATCGTGAAATCATAATTTCTGATATGGGGGTGCGATGCTAGTTCAACAAGAGATTATATGAATGGTTGTCCTGTTGGCTTAGATAGGAATGTTATGTGGGAAAAAAGTAGGAGATATGACGAGCATTTTGACAATGCTACTATTGGACAATAATTTTTCAACCTTGTATGGTAGGGAACCAACTTTAAATAAGTCTTGTCGAGGGTGCCTTGGATATGAAGGATTGTATCTTCTATAAGGACTAATATGTACTTGGATCCTTAGATCATGGTTTACACGTAGGCCAGGATTGAAACTAAGGCAAACCTCGTCTCTTTTGTAAGATCATAAGCTAAATGGGAATGATAAATGATTTAACTGAGCAATTCATATCTCACGACAGTTTAGTGACATTATCATCTCGTGGGTCGGATTTTCACGGTGATTGGGTAGGTGGAGTAGTTGCCACCAAGGGAGGGGCATACACCCTTGGGGCCTCGAGTAGAAGCCTAGATGATCGCGATCCCAACTGCTATTGTAGTTGCGATGGTTGGAGGACATGTTGCTTGGCACACCGAGGTACTAATCTGACAGTGTTGGCCTCGACACTTGCATGCTTTAGCCCGGTGCTCGAGCGTGGGCCAAGTAGTCATGGTTGGTCGGCTAGTGTTTCACTTGTTACTTAGAGTTAACACTCATGTACGAGCCAATGTAGTCCACATTGGTCGGTATTCCGAGTGGGAGCGCTAAGAGGGGAGTTTCGGAAAATGTGGTTAGTGAAGTTGGAATGAGACGTGAATCTCCTGTGCATAAGGAGGATTGGGTTGTCGCGAGGATTCACGGGTTGGAATCTAAATTATGAATCGGAAGTATCATTGGGAAGTAGGGTTAAGTGGACGTGTTGGGAATAGTTAGGATGCATTGTACCCCACCGCATGCCTACGGAGGAACCCCAACCCTAAGGTATTGTTTTTGCCTTGGAGTCATAGTGTGAGGTCTCATCTAGACTAAGACCACAATCTATCCACGAAGCTTGGTTACTCACATCCATATCCAGAACAAAAATAATAATAAAGTAATTTGTTGTGAGATTGATTACCTAGTTGTTCTTTTGCACACATTTAAATTATATCTTGCTTGTTATTGTATAGTTGTTTAAATTGTATTGAGCAACTTTGCTTATAACGTACCTATGTGTGTATTCGCAGATTCACAATAGTAAGCAACTTTGGAGTCACCACTTTTTATGCAGCTTCACGACTCCTTGTGATACAGTTGGTAGAAGTTCTTTTATTTTTCCTTGTAGCATTTTGAGAGACATGGCATGTATAATGTATGTGTGGACATCTTTATTATGCATACATATATACTTTTGTGGACTTGGATGGAAAATAGAAAATAGAAATGTATGAAATGTGCAGGATGAATGAGAAGCAAAAGTTTTAAATTCCAATGTGTTGTGTCATTTCTCATGCTTACATGTATTTTACTATTCGAAAGTGGAACGTGTGTGCGTGGATTTGGTCTACCGAGTACCCGGATCCTAGGGGCGTCACAGCTTGGTATCAGAGCAAATGGTACTCCATTCCATTTCACACATAACAACCCTCATTAGTATTCAAATACTTGATAGTGTGAAAGTCTTCTGACCCAACACGATTCCACTAGATAATAGCATGTTTACATGCCTGTCCATATGTCTCTTTAAAGTCAATTAGTACATCGGATGGCGAGCACAATTTAGGGTAGTGTAGGCTACCTTGCCTACGTAGTAGACTCCGCAGCACAGGACCAGATGATAGAGGATGTTAGAGTTGTGCGTGAGTTTCCAAATGTTTTCCTATATGAATTACCTAGGATACCACTAGTGATGGAGATAGAGATTGGGATCATGCTATTACCAGATACATAATCGATCTCTATCCCTACACACAGGTTGGCACCTGCTGAGCTCAAGGAGCTCAAAGTGCAGTTGCACGAGCTGTTGGAGAAAGGATTCATCAGTCCCAGTACATCATCATGGGGAGCACCAATACTTTTTGTGAAAAAAAAGTATGGATCCTTGAGGCTATGCATAGGCTATAGGCAGATGAACAAGATAACAGATAAGAAGCGTTACCCATTCTCATGGATCTACGATCTCTTTGATCAGTTACAGGGAGCGGCAATGTTCTCTAAGATTGACATGCTGTTAGGATATATCACCAGCTGAGGACCAAAGAGGCTGACGTGATGAAGTCTGCTTTCCGCACTAGATTTGGCCACTATGAGTTCGTGGAGATGCCTTTTGGAATCACAAATGCACCTGCCACATTCAAGGATTTGATGAACCGAGTTTTCCTTCTGCACTGGGACAGGTTTGTGATCGTTTTCATTGATGATGTTCTAGTCTACTCCCATGATGGGTACGAGGATGAGTCTCATCTTCGCACCGTACTAGAGATGCTCCGAGAGCACCAGTTGTATGCTAAATACAACAAGTGTGAGTTTTGACTTTCTGAGATGGCTTTCCTTGGCCACATGGTTTCAGGGGAGGGGGTGTCAGTTGACCTTGCCAAGATAGAGGCAGTGATGTCTTGGGAGTGGCCCAAGATGGTTACAGAGATTCGCAACTTCCTTGGCATCACCGGCTTCATGCATTTTTTAGCCGAACTTATGTGATCTCAAACCTTGTACATGATTTGTTCATTTTGTTTTGGATTGTCTGGTAGATCTGCTTGGTTGTGGAATATATTCCATCTCTTTTTTTATCTGATCTGAGTTGATCTATTTTCATCAAGGAATGCGGAAAATGGGTGAAATCCATATTTCTTATATGATTTGGTGTCCAATATGTCGGCTTATATGGAATAATGTAAGTTCTTATGCCCTCAATTACACCTTACATGTGTACAGAAATATGTGAATCGTAGGTGTACAAGACGATGTCAGTTCATATAATTATACCTCTTAAGGCTTGTTGACTTGCCAAAAGAGATGATTAGGTGGTTGGTGTTCATCCAAACGTTATTATACGATCTTTATTGATTGTTGCATGTGCAAATGTTGGTTTTTTAGATAAAGCTATGCAAATTTTGGAGGAAATGCTCGTGTCCAGTTATGAACTCAAATTCATGATGTTGGATAGTCTTCTCTATGTGTGATAGATCATGCCAGCATGATAGAGCTATTAGGATTTTCAACAGCGGGAAGGTTTCTGGGTTTGAAATATTTGGTGTTTCCACAAGATGGGAATCTACAGTAGAAAATCTCGCTCAGGTCCTGCTATTTGAAATTTACCAGGTTCAGTCGTGGATTCCAATTACAATAGTCAATCTGCAAAAAAAAGAAAAGAAAAGAAATACCTTCCAAACCCACTGTGGCTACATATAACATATTGAAGAAGGCGTGCGGTGGAGATTACTATCGTGCCAAGCATCTTAGTGATGAAAGGGAAATTTACGGGTCTGTCATCAAATCACATAAGCTGGTTGATGAATCCACATTTCATCATCTTTATTCTATCATTTTGGCATCAAAAACCCTAGCAAATGCCTGTAAATAGCATTAAATACACCATCTTAGCATTCATGCATGTACCTGCAAATAGTATATAAAATACTGTAATTAAAGCCAAAATTATAGATTAAATAAAAAAATAAAATATTGTAAATATTTTATGACCCAAACCCCCGAGACCTAGGCATCTTGATGAATAGGTCGACAAGGAATAAAGTAGGGGGAGATAAGGGTCAAATACCTATACCTTTAATTCATTCTTTATTCATTTTGGGACCTATTTTTGGTTCCACTTTTTATACATCAAATAAAGAAACTTTGTACATGAAAGTTGTAGATAATTCAATAAAGAAAAAATACAAAATTGATTTCACTGAAAAAAATGTACAGATAAAAAGTTATGGTCTGAATAAAAATCCAGAATCCCAACTTCCCACACCCGTATCTCACAACTGAAAACTCCAAATGCATCAAACTCACCTTTAATTGTATATAGAATAAAATAAGATATTTAATGGCGGTGGTTTTGCATTTGGCGGAGCTACGGTTTGAAAGTTGAGTTTTGGACCCTCATTGTATATTTGTATTGATTAAAATATTCAATTTATTATTTATTCATTATTTTTGTAATTTTATATTTTTATAATGTTGTAAATATTACTTATAATAGTTATGCACAATAAAATCAGAATAAAAAGCTAAATCAAATACAAAATAAAAATACTTATATATTAGATACATAGATACAATACCTATATGCACACCTATACAACACATACTATTATACAAAATAATTCAGAAAATTAAAATAAAAATACAATTAAGTGTATAAAAGTATTTTATAATTTTATAAAATAAGAAACAAAAATAATCAAATCAAAATACACAAAATAAAAATAAAAGAATAAAGGACATAAGCATTATACATATAAGGGGTATAAAAGTAAACTTATAATAAATATATGTCATAAAAATAATTAAAAATCAGAATAAAATACTACATATAATAACAAATGTTTTTTTATTAAATAATCATAATTTAATTCGGCCTTTTTCTATTTTTAATTGAATTAATAAAAGTTTTAATCAGGGTTTTTCCTGGTTGGTCCACGTGGACCAACCAGGCGCAAACCCTAGTTGACCCTGGTCAACTAGGTGTCCTAGACCCCTGTGGACTCTGACAGCCTCGTTTTTGACCCGATTTGGCGGATTTCTCGAGGCCAACTCTTTCACCTTTTTGTGTTGCATCCTTCTGCAACATTGTTCCTCGATCATCCCTCTAGCTCGCTCATGAATAACCTTGGCCTTTGGACCCGAGATTTGTAAGATAATCATCGATCTAGGAGCTCATCAGTCATGGGGTCAAACTAAATATATGGAGCTATCCACTTTCCATTCGAATTTGAACACCTTCGGTCCACCCTTCCTTGCTCCTCTCGTGCTCCAAGCACTCCTGGAGGTAACAGCTCCCACGCCGTGCATTCAGCCAGGGCAAAGGAAGTCGGAGGCGTCTCCACCACCTCTCGCAACTCCGGCGGTTGAGGTACTCTTCCCTCCGGTGTACACCGTCGAGGAAGCCACTTCACCCATTTATTTTTCGTGCATTAGCTTAGCCTTAGTCGTAGGATCAAAACCCCTCTAGAAATTTTGCAAATCATCGCGAGAATCGCCCAATTTCATCTCCTCGCCGGAGCGCAACTCCAGCCGAGAGCCCAACCACCGCGTCGCGCTACTTTTCCGTCTCCGCGGGGTCCAGGCAACTTGCCCCTGGACCCTCTCACTTTGTTTTGCAGGTCAAATGCCGTTGACTCGAGCCTAGGAGCTATTTTGGTACTCGCCGGATCTCGGTCGAGCCTTCCAGCTCCGCCTTCCTCCTCAGCGAGCCTTGGCCACCGCCGAGACATTCTGAAGCCCTCAAGAGACAGATCGGACCTCAGGGACCTTCTAGCCGCATTTTGGAGCCAAGAACATCACCGGAGGAGGAGCAGCACCGCGAAGAACCTCGGCTCGCCGGCGTTCTTCCGCGGTTCTTGCTCCAGCCCCCGCCACCGTCGGATCAGGGAGGAGCCCCAGATGCTACAGCTGCCATTGGATCGAGCCCGATCTTCACCGTCAGATCTTCTCTCAAGGATCTAATCCTAGCCATCCAAGCTGAAGCGTCATCGCGTTACTAGGGCGCGCCACGTGTCAAGTTAACGGCCCACCGCCGTTCGATCTCCTGAGCGAGGGATTTTTGCAAGTATACCCTCGTGACTTTTGTAATTTTCTTTTAGTCCATAAACTTCAATCCGTAGTTTAAAACTTTTGTAAAAAATGCAAGTAGGCCCTCAGGCTTTAAGTATTTACACTTAGGTCCTCTGCCACGTCACCTCACGTGACCTGTTCACGTGAGGTGTAGGCATTTTGCATCGAGGCCCTCGACCCTTTGGTTATTTTGTTTTAATACCAGAACGTGCAGTTTAAGTGTTAAACTTTTGAGATAATCGCATGTAAGCCCTCGGGCTTTGTTGAAATTGTGTTTCAGCACCTGCCAGGCGCGTGCAAGTCACGCGCCCTGGTGGACATTTTGCGCTGACACCCCTGCAGGTTTAGGAATTTGTATTTGGTCCATAAATTCGAATATTCAGTACAATACTTTGTGTAAAATTGCATGTATGCCCCTGGATGTTTTGATATTTGCACTTATACCCCTGCCAGGCTGTGACATTTTTGCTTGCTTGATCTATTTAATTAGGGCATCATTTAATTTTGAAAAATTCTCAAAAATTCAAGTTAAGCTCATGTGTGCATGTACTTCCACGCTCTATTTTTAATTTTTGATTTTATTGCATTTTTATATTTATTAAAAATCAAAAACTTGCTTTTTGCCTACTGTCTAGCTTAGAAAATACAAAAAAATATTAAAATACCTCGAAAAATTCCAAAAAAAATCCCTACTGTATATTTTAACCTATTTTAGTGTCAGTCCAAAAATCACTAAAAATTGCAAAAAAAACCTTGAAATTTTGAAAATACCTATAAACTTCAAAAAAATCTAGAAAATTATAGAAAACTCTAAAAAATGCAAACTCAACTCCTATAGGTTCTATATTTTATTATCTTTATTTGAAAATTAGTTCAGGAAAATTTTGTTGTTGTTTGATATTTTTAGATTCTATTTTTCCTTCAGCCAGTAGCTAATTCATTGTTTTCCTTTATTTTGCTATTTAAAAATACCAAAAACATTTTGAAAAATACCCAAAAATCATAAAAAACAGTAAAAAATTATAAAAATACCAAAAAGATTTTATTTCTGATTTTTTGGCTATTTTTGCATATTTTTATAAATATTGTAGCACCTCTTTTATTACCTTGTTTACATATTCCAATATTGAAAAAGAAAAAAATATAAAATATAAAATATAAAAACCAGAAAATTAAAAATCAAAATATAAACTTAAAAATTAAATAAAAAATATTTTTTAAAATTAAAAACCCACAAAAAAATTCTTTGCTTGCATTAGTGTAGACAACACTTTCACTCACACACACGCACACACACACACACACACTTGTGCATCTACCCTGTTTGCTCCCTGTGTTCGAACTCTCTGCATACTTGTCCTATACACCTTGTTTGTAGAGTTAAAAATAAATTTTAACTTCACATTGCTTGTCATTGCTTGATCTATAGTGTGGGTTAATTGTTGATTAAATACGAGGTTCATTTGAGAGTCGCCACAGCGACGGTTATCTCCGCCTTGTGTGAGACACCAATTTAGACTCCCGTGAATTTCGTGATTATCAAATGACGCCGTTGCCGGGGAGCAACAGCGAGTAGTTCATTTATCTTTGCTTGATTGTGTTTGTTGTCTTCATTATTGCTTGCTCTTTTATCTCTCTTATTTTTGATATATTTGGTTGAGCATTCTGACCACTCTTTTGTATTCTTGCGATGGACCGCGGAGCGAGGTGGATCGCCTAGGGGATCCGAAGCATCCTTGGGAAGCGAAGCCGGCTGTTCTTTAGCCAAGCCGGCATGAGAGAGCAGGAGGAGAGAAAGAGTGCTTAGATTAGTTGCATTTTTATTTTGTGAGAGAGAGAGAGATTTATTAGTTTGTAATAATACAGGGACTTGGACATTCTTAGACACTTCGGGCCTAATTTCCGGGTGTTTATTCACCCGAGGGCTCACCGTGGTTTTCATTGCGTTTTTCGACTATCATTTTTCGGTTTTGTTTTCATTTTCATTTCTTTTGTGGATTGAGCCCTTAGTTGTAGGCCTGCTTGTTCGATTAGATTAGGTCCAAACACACTAATAACCTTTGCATGCACCTATAGCTCGTAGTTGGACTTAGTTTAATTAAACAATTGACTTGCCAATTTTCGATCCGCGCGCCGCGAGCTCATCCCGCCAAGTGCTTTTCCTAAACTCGATGTGTCGAGAGAAGGAGGGGTGAGCCTAGACCGGACCTTAGGATTGGAGATTGGTGGTTGACTTGTGGTTCTTAACGCTAGAAGTTGCCTACCTTAGGATGATTTCCTCATTGCATACCGGCATGTAGTTTAGGTTTATAAAATTCTGCTTTGCATCCCGCATGGAGAGAGCTGGGATTCGTTGTAAGTCTTCTTACTTTGCATCCATCATTCAGGCACAAAGGTGAGATTTTCACCTTGGTGTCGACTTGCATTGGCTTTTTTTACTCTATTCTCCCTCTGTTTTTGGATAAAGTAGGATCAAGAAAAAAACAAAAATCGTTAGGCGCTTGTTTGAATTCACTCAAAAGAAGCGATAACACCAAAAAATTAAAAAAGGGAATGTTAAGAAAACCTTGACCAAAAATAAAATCGGTAATTGGATTCATTGATTGGGGAGAGAAACACCCTCACTTGTATTCAGGTTGCATGGGAAGGTCTCCTTCCAAGTGAGAAGAGTGCTTCGTAAGGATTAGAGCCCAAATCCCAGCTTGTGGTTGCCTTGTGTATCGCCTAGATTTCCGAAGTATTGGCGCTACTATCGTACGTAGGCGAGTAGGGCTTGATCGCCATTGGTGACTCACTATTGTGTGAGCACCGACCTTGTCCGAAGTACCGAGCATAGGCCACGCCTTCACGGGTGTGTCTGTCTCGCCGTCTACGTCCGAGTAGGATCTTGCACACTCACGGGTGATTCCGTTGCGAGGGAGGTCCGAAGTATAGGTTTCGCCTATCGGCTTCCTCCCTCTTATTCTTTGGCTGAGTAGGGATCCAGGAAGGGTTACAAGGACCTTAAAAAGTGCAAGCTACATGTTACACAGGAGGAGGACAAGTACATGAATACTTTTCCGGCAGTACTCTCTCTCCTTTATGCGTAGCGCTCTAAGGACTCGTGACAAGATAAATTCCTGAATTCAAGACTAAAATTGACAAGATAAAAGCCAAACCTTCACGGCTTCATGTGTTGAGTTGGTGAACTCACCCCTGCTTTGTGTTTGATTGCTAGTTCTATTTAAGTCAAGATCAAAAAATACAGCACAATTGTGCGCAATTTTGCTTCTCCCTTCTTCTTTCTTCTTCTGCATTCACCTTGCTCTTCCCAATAATCAAGATGATGGGACGGAGATCTCTTAGACCGACTCTGTCGGCACCGCTATCCAGCAGTCCTCCTCATTCATCTAGGACAACCTCGGAGAGTCCACTCTCCGAGCCTGAGTTCACTTCCACCCTGTTCCCCCTCGATCACCCTTCTCATTCTCCTTCTATCAGTCCAATAGTTTCAGAATTTAGTGCATCGCAGAGCTCAGAACATTTGATGGCACCTGAGATGGGTTCTTTTGCCTTTTCAGAGAACACCGACATGGCTGACAGAGGCGAGCATCCTAACGATCATGAGCACCCGCCATTCTTCATTGATCAAGCCGCCATCAACAATTCACTTCTAGCATCCCTGGAGACCATGCAGAGGCAGATCCGAGACCAGGGAACCTTCATGGGTGATCTCATGAGAGAAATTGCACAGATGAGAGAAAACCGACCTGGGGGCAGTGGCGGTGGCGGTGGCGGAGATGGACCTGATGCAGGAGGAGGTGATCCCGACCAGGAGAGGCCGCCGCAGACTATCATGAGGGAATTGCACAATCCAACAGCTTCCCTCACACATCGGTGGATCAGACTTCTGCCTATCCATGGAGATTTCGAGCTTCGGCCCCATACCATTCAGCTTCTACCCAAATTCCATGGGTTGCTGACCGAAGAGCCACACCTCCACCTCCAAGAATTTGAGATGATATGCAGCACGATCCATGATAGGCTGATGACTGAGGACACGATCAAGATGGTCGCCTTCCCTTTCTCCTTGGTTGACAGAGCCGTGTACTGGCTCGAACACCTGGGACGATTCATCGACACTTGGGCAGATCTCCGGACCGCGTATTTGAAAAAGTACTACCCTCTCGGCCGGACTAACGCATCTAGAGCGATGATCAGTAACTTTGTCATGATCCCGAATGAACAATTCCATGAAGTCTGGGATCGATTCAGAGAGCTCATCGATCGGTGTCCACATCATGATATCTCCAAGCCCAACTTAGTTCAGAGTTTCTTCTGTGGGCTGACACCGGAGCTGCAAGGGCTTGTCAACGCCTCTTGCGGTGGGTCGTACTTTTTCAAGGGTGAAGACGATGTTTGGGCCATTTACGAGGGCATGGCAGAAAACTCAACCGCGATGGCCCAAGCCCGTGTTTACACACAGCAGAAGCCCCCGCAAGGAGCGGGATCATTCCAGAGGATTGCCCGCATCGATGCCGGTCCTAACACTTCGTTGGCAGCCGCAACCCAAGCTGAATCAGCCGCAACCGACATGGGCATCATTAGTGAGAAAACCGTCTCGAGATCCTCGAGAAGAAACAGATGCAAGGCATGGCCCAGATGGACCAAAATGCCAGGACAATGAGTGATCTGAAGACGCAGATTCTTTGCGTCCAAGAGGCACAGACTTCTTCCCAGCAGCCTCCCAGATCACGTGTTGATCCGAGCAGTAGCAACTCACAACCCTCTACATCTTACCGCCAAGTCAACCATATCCGGCAGAGCCGGTCCCGTTGCTACAGTATTACCCAGCGCAGCCGCCATCTCAGGATACTCAGATGGCGGTATATCAGCTAGAGCAGCCACTGTCAGTTCTTCCTCCACCCTCCTTTGAGCAGGAACCATTGATGGAAGTCAATGGGATTTGGTACGACCGGTACCCTCAGCCCGGGATTCGTCGTGATCACCCCGGATTCCGTTGGGGCAATGGTGGCTCCTCATCCCAACAGCAGAATCCCGCTCAAGGACAGCAGAGCAGCCAGCAGCCACAACAGCAGCAACAGCCCCAGTATGCCCACCAGCAGCAGTACCAGATTGGTCCTCGTCCTGCCTATCAGGGACAGCAGTGGAGGCAGTGACAGCAGCCTCATCAATCTTACCCCCATCCTCCCCAGTAGCAGCCGTACCAGCAGCAGCAACCTCATTTCCCGCAAGGGAACCCATCCGGTTCTCAGGCCCCAGCTTTTGAGAACCCAACTTTGGACGATCTTGCCCGCTTGCTTTCCGACCAGCGAGCGTCCTTCAGGCAAGAAATGGATGAATTCCGGCAGGAGATGAGGGAAATCATCAAAGGCAAGGCCGCCATACCCGCTCAGATTGAACCTAACCCGAACAATCTGAAAAGAAAGTCTGAGCAGGTAGAGTTTACAGAGGATACCTCTCCTAGTGACTATTTGAGTGACATATCTCTTTCTTTGTATGATGCTGATTTTGTGACTACTAGGAGCGGTAGGATGCCAGCAGGCGGTGCCTCTTCTGAGACACAACCACCAGCTGAACCAGGAGCGCAGAGGAGCAGAGTAGCGGTGTTGATGCCGCTGATGATGATGTTGAAGACGGTGGTGCTGAGGCCACCTATGATGGAGATCCAGACGACGGTGCTGAGGCCGTCGTGATACCAGATGCAGACGATGGTGCTGATGCCACCATTTTGGATGCTGACCCAGAGTGCGGTGCTGATGCCGCGAAGACAGGTGTCGATGGTGGTACTGAGGCCACCACATCTACTTTTGTTGAGCCTCCTTCTGTGATGTTACCACCTTTTGTATCTATGGACTGTGGTAACAAAAAGAAAAACAAAAATATGAATAAAGGAAAGGTTTCTGTTCACATTGCGGATCCATATGTGTTGCATGATGATGATTGTATGGATCCTCCTCTTTCACAGGCACAGGGACCTATTCCTAGTCCTCCATCTGAGGAGGCCCCTACCATCCCCTTCCTTGAGGCACTCCGTCGGGCGAAGGGGAATAAAAAAGAGATCAAAAAAAGAACCAACAGGTAGAGTTCGGCAACCAAATGATTGACAGATTCCACATTCAGCTGACTCTACGGAAAGCATTTGATCATATCCCCTTCTTCAAAAAGAACTTGAAAGAGACAACTACTGTCCGAAGGAAGAAGAGGTACAGAGATCAAATCCATATGCTCACTCATGACATTTGTTGCGCCATTCAGAACACATTGCCAGCCAAAAGACCTGATACAGGAGCTTCCTATGTCAGATGCGAGATTCAGGAGCAGCGGTTCGATCGTACTCTATTAGACAGCAGCTCTTCGATCAACCTCCTTCTGACAGCCTTACTCAGCCGATTTGAGTTTGGTCCTGTTCTTCAGAGCAGGACAGTCCTTCAGTTTGGTGACAGGTCGATTAAGAGGCCGAAGGGGTTGTTGAAGGACGTGGTCGTTACCATTCAGGGCCTGAAATTCCCCGTGGACTTTGTTGTACTGGACATGGAGATCCCTGAATCGGTAACCGATGCCCCCATCATACTTGGACGCCCATTCTTGGCCACTGCCAAGGCGGTATCCGACCATGATAGTGGGACGGTATGTTTTCGCGTAGAGGGCGAGAGCATACAAATGAAAACGATCGACAAGACCAGAGCCAGAAAATTGGCATGCTCAGAACAATCCAGCGAAGCCGAGCAGATGACAGAGGACGAGCTAGACATCCACCAAGAGTGTGACTTTGTGATGACTGATGATGAATCTACTTGGACAGATCCCGTAGCACAAACCCTTGTCCTGCCTTCAGACTCAGTATATCTAAAGCTAATGGCAGTCGAGAGCCTGGAGAGCATACCCCTGGATGAGGATACACCTGAGGCTGACAGTGTTGTGATGAGTGGTGCCGGTGATTTTCACTCTTGCTCATCTTCTTCTGATCCCTCAGATTCAGACATTGACTGGGATGATTTTGATGACTATTTACCTTGTCTGATTCCTTCTGAGCCAACAACCCTGACAGAGCGCGAGCCAGTACAGTTCATTGCTGATTCAGTAGGCCACCCTTCGTCAGATATTCATGCAGAGCGAGAGTTCTCCCACACAGACCTGGTAGCTTTCACATAGACATATCAGAAGCCAGATCTGCCGCCTCCCAGTTGTCCAGAACTGAAACCTCTACCGCAGTCGCTGAAGTATAGATTCCTTGCGGGTGAGCCAGACATGCACCCAGTCATTATCTCAGCAGGTTTGACTGGAGAACAAGAATCTCGTCTGATGGAGGTTCTTGAAAGAAACTGCAAGGCAATAGGCTGGAGTATAGCTGATCTCCAGGGGCTGAGCTCGAATCTTTGCTCCCACCACATCTATCTTGAGGACAACGCTAAGTCGTCACGTGAGTTCCAACGACGGCTGAACCCGAATCTTCGAGATGTGGTCATGAAAGAAATATCAAGGTGGTGGAGCGTCGATTTTATCTACCCCATCTCCGACTCCAAATGGGTCAGTCCGTTACATGTGGTACCCAAGAAGACGGGTATCACTACAGTTGTCAATGAGTCTGGAGAGAAGATCGCTACCTGAGCACCCACTTCTTGACGGGTCTGTGTGGAGTACAGACGATTGAATGAGGCCACCAAGAAGGATCACTTCCCGCTGCCATTCATTAATCAGATTATCGAGCGGCTAGCTGGGAAGAGTCATTATTGTTTCCTTGACGGGTACTCCGGATACAATCAAGTGGCCATTGCGCCCGAAGACCAGGAGAAAACGACATTCACCTGTCCGTTTGGGACATATGCTTTCAGACGGATGCCCTTCGGTCTATGTAACGCTCCGGCGACATTCCAAAGGTGCATGTTGTCCATATTCTCGGACATGGTGGGTGACTGTTTAGAGGTCTTCATGGATGACTTCTCAGTCTATGGCGATGGGTTCGATGCTTGTCTTGACTGCCTAGACTGTGTGCTTCAGCGCTGCATAGAGGTCAATCTTGTTTTATCTTGGGAGAAGAGTCACTTCATGGTGACTCAAGGGACGGTCCTCGGTCATATCGTCTCCAACAGGGGCATAGAGGTAGATCCGGCCAAGGTGGATATCATTAGAAAACTCAATCCACCATCCAATCTGCGTCAGTTGCGGTCTTTTCTGGGGCATGTCGGTTTCTACCGACGGTTCATTCAGGACTTCAGTAGAATTGCCCGACCGCTTACTGATTTGCTGACAAAAGACATCGAGTTCATTGTCAATGATAAATGTCTTGCGTCTTTTGAGACTCTTAAAGATATGGTTGTTTCAGCTCCTGTCCTTCAGTCACCCGATTGGTCTCTTCCATTCGAGATCATGACGGATGCTTCAGATTTTTCCGTTAGGGCTGTGCTTGGACAGAGGAGGGATGGTTTACCGTTTGCCATTCACTACGCCAGCCAGACTTTGGATGCCGCTCAGCGGAATTATACAGTGACTGAGAAAGAGATGCTGGCCGTAGTCTTTGCCTTGGATAAGTATCGATCTTATATTCTCGGATCTAGAGTGACTATTTACACTGATCACACTGCCATTCGGTACTTAATGGCTAAGAAGGATGCCAAAGCACGCCTTACCAGATGGATCCTTCTGCTCCAGGAGTTTGATATTGAGATTAAGGATAAGCCTGGAGTCAAAAATGTGGTGGCGGATCACCTCTCCAGATTGGAGAATCTTGAGGAATCTGAGCCCAGCGCACCTATCACAGAGATATTTCCAGATGAGGCGATCTTGGCTATCACCTCGCTCCCGTGGTATGCTGACATTGTGAACTATCTTGTCGCCAAGACAGTCCCACAAGGTTGGCCCAGGCAGAAACTCGAGACCTTCCTGGTGAAGGTCAAGTTTTACCATTGGGAGGATCCCGTCCTTTATCATGAAGGAGGGGACAGTATCTGGAGGAGGTGCATTCCTCAAGAAGAGCATCATAGCGTCCTCACATACTGCCACAAGCTTCAGCCAGGAGGACATCATTCTGGAAAAAGGACATCACAGCACAGAAGGTGCTTCAATCCGGCCTATGGTGGCCTACTCTCTTCAAGAATTCTGATGAGTTCGTGAAGAGATGTACTGACTGTCAGAAAATGGGAAAATGCGGACAGAGAGACATGATGCCCATACAACCCATTCACTTTTGTGATGTTTTTGATGCATGGGGGATTAATTTCATGGGACCATTTTCTAAGAGTCAGGGATTCGAGCATATTTTGCTCGTTGTGAATTATGTCAGCCGATAGGTTGAGGCAATCCCCGCCTGAGCCGCAGATGCTAAAACCGTGCGCAAATTCTTGAGGAAAAATATCATTTCACGGTTCGGGATACCTAGAGTCTTGATTTCAGACGGGGGGTCTCATTTCATCAATGACAAGGCTAGGGCCCTTGCAGACGAGTTCGGCATTGACCATCGGATTGCCACACCGTATCACCCTCAGACTAATGGTCTTGCTGAAGTATCGAACCGAGAGATAAAAACTATCTTGCAGAAGGTTGTCCGTCCAGACCGAAAGGATTGGTCACAACTTTTGGACTCGGTCTTGTAGGCTTATCGGACTTCCTTCAAGAATCCATTGGGGACATCTCCCTTTCGTCTCGTCTATGGCAAGTCGTGCCATCTTCCAGTGGAGATCAAGCATAAATCCTTTTGGGCAGTCACTGAGTTACTGTTAGATCCTGAGAGTATAGGAGACCAGAGAAGCGTAGAGTTGGCAGCCCTGGAAGAATTGAGAGATACAACCTTTTCCAACAGCCTACAGTACAAAGAAAAAGTGAAAACATGGCACGATTCCCATATCAGCCATAAACAGTTTGAGCCAGATCAGAGAGTATGGTTGTTTGATTCCAGGTTGAAATTATTTCCAGGGAAATTACAGAGCAAGTGGAAAGGTCCCTATGTGGTCGAGAAGGTACATGACAATGGCAGCATCGACATATCCGAACCGTCATCTTCCTCTACCTTCCGTGTCAATGGTCAACATCTGAAACTATATCTAGATCATGATCCACCGACCATTGACGTTGCCCCCATTCTTTTGGTATGAGATGTGCTCTTTGACTCATATCATCTACATCTCATACATGGTGATCACTTCCATCTTCCGTTGTACAGATCATCTATCTATATAATGCTTTCATCTGTCAATCTCTTTTCTTCTTTTCTTCTTTTCCTTTCCTATTTTCTTTATCTATCAAAAAAGGTGCCACCCTTGTAAACAACTTTCCATACTTAGGACGTACTTTGTCCTAAGTATAGGGGGGTGTGCACTCCGAGCTCTGTCATTCATTTCGATCTTCTCCATTGTCTCCTCTTCTTGTCTATACTTAGGGATATTTTACCCTAAGTATAAGGGGGAGATAATCTGAGTACGATCTGTTCATTCCCACCCTTGACCCTCCCTGCGTTGTGTACAATCTGCTATACTTGGGATTATTGGATCCTAAGTATAGGGGGGATGGTCAACTTCTCATTGATTCATTCATTCCTTTATTATTTAGACTTGCTTATACTTAGTACGAGTTATGTCTTCTCTTTTCTCTCCGATCTATGAGGACATAGCTCAAGCTAAGTATAGGGGGTCGTATATACTACGTATATACTTTAGCCATAACTCGTACTTTCGTATTTCTTAATAATATGACCAATAATTCTTTAAAATTCATTAAAAATCTTTAATAAAAAGGTGTTCTGTTCCTCAAATTCTTTGTGTATTTACTGATTAATAAATCAGGTGAAAATGTTTTTTGCAAAATGTTTGAAAAATAGTTTGAAAATCATTGTGAACATTTATTGAAAACTATTTTGAAAATATTTTGTTACATGTTTTCAACCTTTGTAAAAATGCGTGGTTTGTAAAATTTATTTTCTTTGTGTGAAATAAAATGTTTGAAAAATGATTTGCAAATGGTTTGAAAAATGGTTGCAAAAATATTTTGAAAAACCTATATATACTATTTTGAAAGCCTTTGCAAAATGATTTTCAAATGTGTGTACATGTTTGCAAAAATGTGTGTAAAAACTATTTTGGACTATAGTTTTCAAAAAATTGTATGAAAAGCTTGTGTCAAATAAGTTTGAGGAATACATACATCTCACGAAAATCCACTATATGTATAAAATTGACCACTTACCCTGTAAATTCTTAAAATCCACTTCTTGTATATATAAGAAGCACTCCCGTGTAAATATTTTCACCTAGTTTTTAGCCAAAATCTTTTTGTTTTCAAAATCCCAAAAAACATTTGCAAAAATTAAAATCCAAAAACATTTGAAAATTCTTTTTGAAAAATACAAAAAAATACATCTGCATATGCATCATCATGTTTTCAAAAATCCATAAAAAGTTCAAAATCCTTGAAAATTGCATCACAAAAATATTTTCTGCATTTTGCATAGCATAGCATTAGCATTTTTCGAATTGAGTTTGATAGTTGAACAAGTCTAAGTAAAATCCGGAGATTGGAGCTTGATTGTACCTTTAAAATCTACCTAATAACAGGAACCTTATAGGAACTGGGTTTGAGGTACTTCAGGTCTAGTTGACTTAATTCTTTGAGAATCACGAGACTTGGTTCATTGGATTCTTGATTGCCTAAGTAGAGTATTTCGAAGCACACACACGACTCTTGTTGATAATGACCTAACTTGGACACCTGCACCTTTCACATGGCTCAACTCAGTTGGAGTGGTGAGGGGATTGGATTTGCCGGTACGAGACGCACACAAGTGGAAACATTTGTCCTCCTCTAGGGAGGGAAGTACACCCCAACCCCTCCAGTGATTAGGAAGTCTAAAGACAGGAGGATGTGGGTTGCAATAAAGCTTCAAAAGAGGGATAGTCTACTGGCTCAAGAGGAAAAACTCCTTATGTAAATGCTGCTGTAAATAGTATTAAAAAAATGTTCAGGCATGCATATAAATAAAAAGCCTGCAAAGTATGTACAAATGTTGTAAAGCCAATAAGTAAGCTTGAGTTCCAAAGTCAAATATGTGAGCCTGCAGCAGGATGACTTGACTACACTGGTCTTGCATCCCAGGAGAGGTAGCTACACTGGCTACCATCCATTCTTCTCTTTACCGCCTCCTCTTGAGCTGGTTGCCACTTGAACTTAGAAGGGAATACCCCGCTCCTCGAGGATGGAGTTATTGGATTGGGGAATAATTGGGTTGTCGTGCTGGAGAAGTCAGTTTCTTTGTCATTCTAGTTGGGGAGAGCCACCATCACTTACACTGTACGAGTCAGATTCATAGTCGTAAGGGTTTGCGTATGAATTGAGATATTTCTGACCTGGCTATTGAGGAGACTTGGACAGAGTTTTGGAATTCTCAGGGACTGTTGGATTTCAAATTCGGTTCTCATTAAGATTCCGCCCGCACTAAAATTCCAAAGGTCCGACTTAAGCTCCAAACTTTGATTTTGTGAAGACAAGTTTGATAATTAAACTAAATCCAAGTTCTTCTTTTTCTTTTCTTTCTTTTCTTTTTGCACTTATTGCATAAGTGTTTGCTAGGGACTAGCAAAGGTAAAGTATAGGGGGATGATGAATCCACATTTCATCATCTTTATTCTATCATTTTAGCATCAAAAACCCTAGCAAATGCCTGTAAATAGCATTAAATACACCATCTTAGCATTCATGCATGTACCTGCAAATAGTGTATAAAATACTGTAATTAAAGCCAAAACTATAGAATAAATAAAAGAAAAGAAAAAGAATAAAATATTGTAAATATTTTATGACCCAAACCCCCGAGACCTAGGCATCTTGATGAATAGGTCGACAAGGAATAAAGTAGGGGGAGATAAGGGTCAAATACCTATACCTTTAATTCATTCTTTATTCATTTTGGGACCTATTTTTGGTTCCACTTTTTATGCATCAAATAAAGAAACTTTATATATGAAAGTTGTACATAATTTAATAAAGAAAATACAAAATTGATTTCACTGAAAAATAATGTACAGATAAAAAGTTATGATCTGCATAAAAATCCAGAATCCCAACTTCCCAGACCCGTTTCTCACAACTGGAAACTCCAAATGCATCAAACTCACCTTTAATTGTATATAGAATAAAATAAGCTATTTAATGGCGGTGGTTTCGCATTTAGCGGAGCTATGGTTTGAAAGTTGAGTTTTGGACCCTCATTGTATATTTGTACTGATTAAAATATTCAATTTATTCTTTATTCATTATTTTTGTAATTTTATATTTTTATAATGTTGTAAATATTACTTATAATAGTTATTCACATTAAAATCAGAATAAAAAGCTAAATCAAATACAAAATAAAAATACTTATATTTTAGATACATAGATACAATACCTATATGTACACTTATACAACACATACTATTATACAAAATAATTCAGAAAATTAAAACAAAAATACAATTACGTGTATAAAAGTAATTTATAATTTTATAAAATAAGAAACAAAAATAATCAAATCAAAATACACAAAATAAAAATAAAAGAATAAAGGACATAGGCATTATACCTATAAGGGGTATAAAAGTAAACTTATAAAAATATATGTTATAAAAATAATTAAAATCAGAATAAAATATTACATAAAATAACAGATATTTTTTTTATTAAATAATCATAATTTAATTCGACCTTTTTCTATTTTTAAATGAATTAATAAAAGTTTTAATCATGGTTTTTCCTGGTTGGTCCACGTGGACCAACCGGGCGCAAACCCTAGTTGACCCTGGTCAACTAGGTGTCCTAAACCCCTGTGGACTCTGACAGCCTCGTTTTTGACCCGATTTCGCGGATTTCTCGAGGCCAACTCTTTCACCTTTTTGTGTTGCATTTTTCTGCAACATTGTTCCTCGATCATCCCTCTAGCTCGCCCATGAATAACCTTGGCTTTTGGACCCGAGATTTGTAAGATAATCATCGATCTAGGAGCCTCGCCAGTCATGGGGTCAAACCAAATATATGGAGCCTTCCACTTTCCATTTGAATTTGAACACCTTCGGTTCACCCTTCCTTGCTCCTCTTGTGCTCCAAGCACTCCTGGAGGTGACAGCTCCCACGCCGTGCATTCAGCCAGGGCAAAGGAAGTCGGAGGCGTCTCCACCACCTCCCGCAACTCCGGCGGTTGAGGTACTCTTCCCTTCAGTGTACACCGTCGAGGAAGCCACTTCACTCATTTATTTTTCATGCATTAGCTTAGCCTTAGTCGTATGATCAAAACCCCTCTAGAAATTTTGCAAATCGTCGCGAGAATCGCCCAATTTCATCTCCTCGCCGGAGCGCAACTCCGGTCGAGAGCCCAACCATTGATTCGTGCTACTTTTCCGCCTCCGCGGGGTCCAGGAAACTTGCCCTGGACCCTCTCACTTTGTTTTGCAGGTCAAACGTCATTGACTCGAGCATGGGATCTATTTTGGTACTCGCCGGAGCTCGGTCGAGCCTTCCAGCTCCGCCTTCCTCCTCAATGAGCCTTGGCCACCGCCGAGGCATTCTGAAGCCCTCAGGAGATAGATCGGACCTCAGGGACCTTTTAGCCGAATTTTGGAGCCAAAAACGTCACCGGAGGAGGAGCAGCACCGTGAAGAACCTTGGCTCGCCGGAGTTCTTCCGCGGTTCTTGCTCCAGCCCCCGCCACCGTCGGATCAGGGAGGAGCCCCAGACGCTACAGCTGCCGTTGGATCGAGACCGATCTTCACCGTCAGATCTTCTCGCAAGGATCTAATCCTAGCCGTCCAAGCCGAAGCGTCATCGCGTTACCAGGGCGCGCCACGTGTTAAGTGAACGGCCCACCGCCGTTCGATCTCATGAGCGAGGGATTTTTGCAAGTATACCCTCGTGACTTTTGTAATTTTCTTTAGTCCATAAACTTCAATCCGTAGTTTAAAACTTTTGTAAAAATTGCAAGTAGGCCCTCAGGCTTTAAGTATTTACACTTAGGTCCTCTGCCACGTCACCTCGCGTGACCTGTTCACGTGAGGTGTAGGCATTTTGCATCGAGGCCCTCGACCCTTTGGTTATTTTGTTTTAATAACAGAACGTGCAGTTTAAGTGTTAAACTTTTGGGATAATTGCATGTAAGCCCTCGGGCTTTGTTGAAATTGTGTTTCAGTCCCTGCCAAGCGCGTGCAAGTCACGCGCCCTGATGGACATTTTGCGCCGACACCCCTGCGGGTTTGGGAATTTGTATTTGGTCCATAAATTCGAATATTCTATACAATACTTTGTGTAAAATTGCATGTATGCCCCTGGATGTTTTGATATTTGCACTTATACCCCTGTCAGGCTGTGACATTTTTGCTTGCTTGATCTATTTAATTAGGGCATCATTTTAATTCGAAAAATTCTCAAAAATTCAAGTTAAGCTCTAGTGTGCCTGTACTTCGACTCCATATTTTTAGTTTTTGATTTTATTGCATTTTCATATTTATTAAAAATCAAAAACTTGCTTTTTACCTACTGTCTAGCTTAGAAAATACCAAAAAATACTAAAATACCTTGAAAAATTCCAAAAAAATTCTCTACTGTATATTTTAACCTATTTTAGTGTCAATCCAAAAATCACTAAAAATTGCAAAAGAAAAACCTTAAAAATTTGAAAATACCTATAAACTTCAAAAAATGCTAGAAAATTATAGAAAACTCTAAAAAATACAAACTCAACTCCTGTGGGTTCTATATTTTATTATCTTCATTTGAAAATTAGTTCAGAAAATTTTGTGGCTGTTTGATATTTTTAGATTCTATTTTACCTTCAGCCAGTAGCTAATTCCATGTTTTCCTTTATTTTGCTATTTAAAAATACCAAAAACATTTTGAAAAATACCCAAAAATCATAAAAACAGTAAAAAAATTATAAAAATACCAAAAAGATTTTATTTCTGAATTTTTGGCTATTTTTGCATATTTTTATAAATATTATAGCACCTCTTTTATTACCTTGTTTACATATTCCAATATTGAAAAAGAAAAAAATATAAAATATAAAATATAAAAACCAGAAAATTAAAAATCAAAATACAAAATTAAAATTTAAATAAAAAAATATTTTTTAAAATTAAAAACCCACAAAAAAATTCTTTGCTTGCATTAGTGTAGACAACACTTTCACTCACACACACACACACACTTGTGCATCTACCCTGTTTGCTCCCTGTGTTCGAACTCTCTGCATACTTGTCCTATACACCTTGTTTGTAGAGTTAAAAATAAATTTTAACTTCACATTGCTTGTCATTGCTTGATCTATAGTGCGGGTTAATTGTTGATTAAATACGAGGTTCATTTGAGAGTCGCCACATCGACGGTTGTCTCCGCCTTGTGTGAGACACCAATTTAGACTCCCGTGAATTTCGTGATTATCACTGGTCTACTTTGATTGATTTGTATGAGGAAACACACAAAAATATAAAGGTAGAGTTAGACCTGGTAACATTGCATACACTGCCGCAGTAAAGTTCGAGAGCGTACAAGATGGGAAGTCTGAGAGGCCCATTCAGACCTTGGAGGATCTACTACGAGCCTGCGTGGTTGAGTGGAAGGGATCTTGGAAGGATCACCTCTCACTAATTGAGTTTACGTACAACAATAGCTATCATGCAAGTATAGGCATGGAACCATTTGAGGCATTGTACGGGAGGCGATGCACCACTCCTTTGTGTTGGCAACAAGTGGGTGACAACTCTATGTTCACCCCACAGATCATTGAGGAGACCTCTGGGGTAGTGGAGACTGTTAGGAGGAAATTGTTGACCGTGCAGAGCCATCAGAAGAGTTACGCCAACCGACGACATAGAGACCTCGGGTTTCAGGTATGTTGTCATGCATTTGTGCCATAATGGGCAACTTTTAGCCAATCCTGTGTGACTAAGCATTTCTCATGATCACAAGTCAGGGACTTCGTGTTCTTATGGATGTCCCAAATAAGGGGCGTACAACATTTCGGTGCAAAGGGCAAGATAGCACCGCGTTTTGTGGGGCCAATCGAGATTTTGACCCATGTTGGGAAAGTGACCTACAGGGTAGCCATCCCTCCCATACCTCGAGGGCATTCATGACTTGTTTCATGTGTGAATCTTAGGAAGTACATCCGAGATCCTCGACACGTGATCACCTATGAGGACTTGGCTATGGAGCCAAACCTCTCCTTCCCAGAAGAGCCGGTGCAGATATTAGATCACGCGATCAAGAAGCTGAGGCAGAAAGAGATCCTGTTAGTCAAATTCTTATGGTGAAGTCAAGACATCGAGGAGGCGACGTGGGAACCTGAGGCGGACATGAGGGGGAAATGCCCTCAATTGTTCACAGGTATCGAATTGAAACCGTAGCCAAGTTCCCTTTGAGATTTTTATAGGTTTCACTCTCTTTGAGATTTTTTATGGGATTCGGGTTTCGAAACCAACTAGGACCATCTTAAGTATCGAGGATGAGACTTCATTTGAGATTTTTATGATATAAAACCCAAAACCCGAGCAAGGACTTAGCTGCAAAATCCAGCTGGATCTGGACTTAATTACAAATATGCTTTTATTTCAGTGCTCAAAAAATTTATTTGAATAGTCCATTGCTTAGAGATCGTCGATCGCTTTCCAACGAGTCCAAGAACGCGAAAATATGAGTTCGGGAGTCCAAGTTACGATCGTTTACTGAGACCGGGTCCAGTTCAATTTCGGATCCGAACCCGGATCCGAAGTCGGGTTCAACCCAATAAAACCACCTCCATCTCCCCCAAAAACGCCCAAACCCCTTCCCCTTTGACCAACACATCTCCCTCATCCATTTTTCCTCGCCAGGGCTCCGTCGGAGCTCGTCGAATCGCCTCGGATCGACGATCCAAGACCACCCCCGTGTAGAGAAGGTCCAAGGCATCCCCGTATGCGGTTCTCATCGCAAACGAAACGTTGGTCGCATCGTTCTTCACCGATGGAGAAATCGAGGTGTGAGTTTCCTTGAGGTACGATGTTTCCTTCTCTCTTGCTGTGGATTCCACACGATTTTGACCCTACACGCTTCATCATTCATTGATATATAAGAAGTAACGATGTTTTCTTTCCCAACTTATCTTGGTTTCTTATGATTGGGATGATTCATAATCAAGCCTTTTATGAAGATCGTTTTTCCTTCAAATTTTCCATCTTTATAGTGATTTATGGATCCAACATTTTAGAGATCCATGTTGTCCTTCATCATCCGGAGCATGGATATATTATTTGTCCATCCAATCATGTTTTGTATAATAGATGAAACACCGGTTATGACAAGAATGATCATCCATTTTTTCACTCATTTCAATGATCAGTCAAAATAGCAAGAAAGAAAACTCTGATTAATGGGTTTTACCATGTGGGGAATTTCTTCGAGTGTTAAGCAACAATAGGCCAATCTATGAATCTACCCATCTAACTTCTAACGTACAGAAATTGGGAGAAGTGTGAGTGGAAGCCTTGCAATTTACTAGTAACAGCAAGGATGAGGAGACATTAAATTTCACCTCAGCATGAGAATGAGGGATAGCCATCAAGACCACTTTCTTCTTGGATCACTGATATACTTCACACAACACCAGCTGCTGGAGTATTGAAGCCTCCAATTACAAATTCAACCTTCTGTGCTCTGTAAATGTTTAGCATGGATGCAATTTTTTAATAGGCTTGTAATATTCATATATTTTGATTACATCACAGGCAATATGTGGTTCACTTTTACTCCCTATTTCAGACGTGCTTTGCACCTTGAAAGAAGTAGAATAAGCAACCTTTTTGCTGGAGTTGTCTATGCATTAAATTTGGTGTTTACAATATTCAATTTTGAATATATGACTCTAATATGTGATGCCTTCTCCTCTCCTTTGGAAAGTTTACAAATATTTACACAAAATTAGGGTCGATGATTAAGGTGGAGAAGAACTTGTAGGTTTATATGTGAAGACTTTAATAACCAGATGTTTATGTCGAATATGCAAACATGATTACAAAAAGTTGTTCGGTGTCGAGGAGAATTAGATTTCTGAAGGTTCAGTACAGAGTATCTATTGCCCAATATCTGCCCCTTACCTCATGGGATTTTGATTATGTATGCACACTGTTTTAAAAAGATTTCCAACGAAGAAGCACTACCACTGAAGTAAAAGAAAACTGAGAGATTCTAAGCATGTATATCTATTTGTTGTATATTTTCAATGTCAGACGGTGATACTTCCCATTCAGTTTTATCCAGTAAACTGATTTGGCATATTAATCAAATTCGAACTCTACAGAACATGGCATAAGAATCAATCCTGATACTTTATTTTCTTAAAAAAAACATGACTTCAACATCTAGGATATTTAGGAGTGAAGTGGCGTGTACACTATGCCATTTGAATGGTGTATTGTTTCTCTAAAAAACTTTAGTTATTGGTAATTTACTTTGGGAATAATGATATTTAAACAAATTGGTCTGATACTGAATTATGGCATCTACTTCTCAATTATGAAATCTATACGAGTACATACAGTATGTATTGTGTCATTCATATATTGATAGATCTATGGGTGATGTTGCTTATCCAATTAATTCAAATAGTTTAGTTATTGCCAGGTGCATGCTATAATTTATCCATTGTTAAACATTCTTGTTGGTGTATTGGTATTTTGGATCTTAATATGTGATCTTAATCATGTTGATGTCTGTTGCTGGGTTTCTTATCAACATGTCAAAACATGAGAGGAACGATTTCTGTTTTTCATCTATTTAAAAGGAGTGTGCTTACATCGTGAAATCATAATATCTGATATGGGGGTGTGATGCTAGTTCAACAAGAGATTATATGAACCAACTTGAAATATGTCTCGTCGAGGGTGCCTTGGATATGAAGGATTGCATCTTCTATAAGTACTAATATGTACTTGGATCCTTAGATCGTGGTTTACATTCTGGTCAGGATTGAAACTAAGGCCAACTTCGTCTCTTTTGTGAGATCATAAGTTAAATGGGAACGGTGTATGATTTAACTGAGCAATTCATATCTCACGACAGTTCAGTGACATTATCATCTCGTGGGTCATATTTTCACGGTGATTGGGTAGGTGGAGTAGTTGCCACCAAGGGAGGGGCATGCACCCTTGGGGCATCGAGTATAAGCCTAGATGATCGCGATCCCAACTGCCATTGTAGATGCGATGGTTGGGGGACATGTTGCTTTGTTACACCGAGGTGCTAATATGACAGTGTTGGCCTCGGCACTTGCGTGCTTTAGCTCGGTGCTCGAGCGCGGCCAAGTAGTCGTGGTTGGTCGACTAGTGTTTCACTTGTCACTTAGAGTTAACACTCATGTATGGGCCGATGTAGGCCACATTGGTCGGTATTCCGAGTGGGAGCGCTAAGAGGGGAGTTACAGGAAATGTGGTTAATGAAGTTGGAATGGGACGTGAATCTCCTGTGCATAATGAGGATTGGGTTGTCGCGAGGATTCGCGGGTTGGAATCTAAATTATGAATCGGAAGTATCATTGGGAAGTAGGGCTAAGTGGACGTGTTGGGAACATAGTTAGGATGCACTGTACCCCACCGCATGCCTATGGAGGAACCCCAACCCTAATGTATTGTTTTCGCCTTAGAGTAATAGTGTGAGGTCTCATCTAGACCAAGACTACAGACTATCCACGAAACTTGATTACTCACATTCATATCCAGATCAACAATAATAATAAAGTAATTCGTTGTGAGATTGATTACCTAGTTGTTCTTTTGCACAAATTTAAATTATATCTTGCTTGTTATTGTATAGTTGTTTAAATCGTATTGAGCAACTTTGCTCATATCGTACCTACGTGTGGATTCACAGGTTCACAACAGTGAGCATCTTTAGAGTCACCACTTTTTGTGCAGCTTCACGACTCCTTCTTGTGGTACATTTGGTAGAAGTTCTTTTGTTTTCCTTGTAGCATTTTGAGAGACATGTCATGTATAATGTATGTGTTGACATCTTTATTATGCATACATATATACTTTTGTGGACATGGATGGAAAATGGAAAATAGAAGTGTATGAAATGCGAACATGTTGAATGAGAAGCAAAAGTTTTAAATTCCAATGTGTTGCGCCAAATCTCATGCTTACATGTATTTTAGTATTCGAATGTGGAACGTGTGTGCGTGGATTTGGTCTGCCGAGTACCCGGATCCTAGGGCCGTCACACATAAACACCTGCGTGTGACTTGATGCCTTCCATAGAGTGTCCCTTCGATCCTTTGGCACCTACAACAACACTACTAAAAACATGCAATTGGTATGGAGGATGAAGACATCTCGCCTTTTTAACATGACATCCGTATAAGGTGCAACGAGAAGCTCATCTCCCAAAATAACGACAATTCACCAACTCCGATAATAGTTCGATGACCCTCCGACAGTTTGTGAGGTGCTGGTGGAGAGAGGTGGATGGTAGCAAATGAGGAAGAAGATAGTTTATCATGGATTATATCTCCCACCTTTTCATTCTGTAATCCAAATCCAGTTTTGACATATATTCAGTAATATGATCATATCCTCTAATACGGTGTTTGATTTGAAAAATTCAAATGTGTTGGATTCGTGATGACAACACACATCCAAGAAGCTATCATATGTTATGTCCCTATCAGATAAAAAATTCAAAATTTCATTTTTTTCTAGCGGGATGAACCTATTTGGTTATCACCAACTTAACCGAGTTTCGTGGCTAAATCCCAAGATTTTACGTAAAACTCATAGTAGGATAGAATTTATATTAGATAGAGGTGATTAATTAGTACCTGCTACATGCGCTAATATGCAATTCATGCACTATAAAATTTTTGAACTACATGGCATTTATAAAGTGTGCTTTGATTTGAACCAATGCCTTGTGTACTTACAAATACTTATGAAAACAGTCGGATACAGATACAAATATAGGTATAATCATATCCTTATCCATTTAAAAATACAAATATGGATGCGGATATGAATATTGACGGATGTGAAAAATGTGTTACCACATCCTTAAAAACGAATACAAATGTAAAACGAATATGAACCGGAAACGAATAATAACATAAATATTTAATAGATTAACTAAAATATGCATGTTTAAGATGGTTTACACATAAAATAAATATACTAAATATAGTAATTTCATAACAATTATATCAACAATGATGGATGTACTCATAAAATATTGTTACACACAGTTATAAATAAATATATTATTATACTTATGTATGAAAACAAATATACGAATACGAATGCGAATTTTAGCAAATGTCAGAGTGATATCCATATTCGCTTCCATTTTTAAACGATACGAATGAATATCAATATATATATATATAAAACGAATACGATAACGGATTGGATACGAATATATTCACATTCGTTTTCATCCCTACTTACAAAGCTCAAGTTGTTTATGGTAATATCATTAGCGAATATTCTAAAAATACTAATTATAATAGTTTATAAACATATGATAACATAATAGAGGTGAAATCGTGTAAACTGTTATGGAATGTAAACTTATGCTACAACACAATGATTTTTTTCTTATTATAACATGTAAACATATATACCAATACAATCAATGATTTTTCATAAATGTATAGACATAATAAATAAATCTTGTAATGTGTAAGTCTCTTGATTAGTGTAACGTTTAGTACTCCATACTACTTGAAATCTAAAATAAATAAAAATTTTATAAGTTAATCTCATGTTGTGTAAAGATATACTTGCCGATATATATTATTTATAGAAAAAAAACCATTTAAACCAACGTGCACCTTTTTAATTTCTTATTTTACATGAAATTATAATTTTCAATCCTTAAAAGTTTATAAAAAGATATAAAAACTAGTGTATAAGTAGATTACTTTAGCATGTAAACATATATGGTAATATAATATAGACAAATTCCATAAATTGTTTCATTATACAGATGCACAACAATATGTTAAAAAATCGATTCGTTGCATAAATTTAAATTAATGTTTCCATTAGTTAGTTTACATATTATTTGGTTGTCAAATATTTTTTTATTATTTTAACCATTAGGTTACTATAAAGTTATTTTTTATGCACTCAAAATTACTACATGTCTCCTCGTTTGATAAGTTCGACGTTAGTTTCTTAGGTTTACGAGGAATTTCGATTTTTCAGTGTTTAAATTTTAATGAGATGATATGAAAATACATGGTTGTGATCTTCTTATCAATACATTTCTCTTTTGAATATGCCCTCAGTGTTCTCTGTAAATTCATTTACTATGTCACTCTATTTAATTGAACTCTACTTAATGATGCTGGAACAATTTTCAAATATGTATATTAATATAATTTTTTTGTACGAATGCCCCACATCATATTGGTATATTAACTAAATCTAGATGCATGCTTATACATGTTTCCAAGGTCTCACAAGCAATCACGATGATCAAGAATTAAGAAGTCGGAGGTAGCTTTATAAATAGTAATAAAACATCAATGTATCATTTTTTCATAGAAAGCTGCTAAGCTTGCGTAAGAAGAGGCACCTGATTGTTCTTGCTTTTGAAAGATGTTGTTCTAATGTAAAATCGTCGTAGGAATCTCCTATTGTAAATAGTGTTATAACATCAGATACCGTAATATTTAGACCGCCTCGTCGAATTCCAAAGATCAAGATTGAGAAAAATGAGTAATTTATGTGAAGACTCCTAAATTTTCCATCTAATATTAATGTGATTCCAAACTGGTACCAACTTATTCTAAATGTAATAATATGGTCCCTCCTATCCTCTTCAATTAAATTCATGCGACGCTATTTCAATCACATCAGGCCACACTATTATTTTTAAAACAGTTACTTGAATCATTAAGTTTGGAGAGATGATATATCAAATGAAAAGTTTGAAGACCTACAAGTAAATTAACCTTGATTTGATCAAACCACTTTCAAAAAAGCTGCAATACTACCTTGTAAAGAGTGCTGTCTCCTCTAAGGCGTGCCGCGTGCGCCGTTATAAACGAGTGACCGCATACAAAAACCCGCACCTAAGTCTCCACTCAAATCCCTCGGCCTCCTCCCGCTCATCCTCTCCGCCTTCACTCATCCTCGAAGAATCTCGGAGTCTGGGATGATCGTGGAGAAGCCCGGATGGATTCTGCACGAGGGTATGCAGATCTTCTCCATCGACATCCAGCCCGGAGGACTCCGCTTCGCCACCGGCGGCGGTGATCACAAGGTCTCCGTCGTTCACAATGATCTTCGTTGTTTGTTTGAAATAAATTCGGTTTGTAGAAATACATGTAGCTAACTGAGGATCAAGTCGCAGGATCATAATCTACGGAGCAGTAACGGTGCCCTTGCAGTTACACGGGTTTTTGTAATGAGTTGCGCTTGGGGATAGTGTGGGTAGAACGTGGTGTTTTTTGCACTATCTGATTACCGGGGATGGTAGGCGATGATTATAAAGTTCTGATTTTCTTAAAGGGTGGGATGGGTTTGTCATGGAGTTTGTTTAGAATGCTCACAAGTTAGGGTTTTGTTTGAGCTGAAGGTTTATGTTGTTAAGAAGGTATAGGCTACACATTAAGTTAGGGTTTTTGCTTGTTGGCAATAGTCTTCGGATAGTGAATGTAGAATATTCACAAAGCTAAAGCTTTGTTGTGCGCGAAGTTAGTGTGTTGACTAGTGGCAATTTTTTTCTTAGACATTCGCACTGTAATATACGTGAAATCCAGAGTTTGCTGATCGATGAGGGGGTGTTTCGTTAGACATTTAAGAATACTCCCAGGTCAGAATGTTGCTAATATGGTTGATGAGATACATTAGTTACATCAATCAAGATCAAAAAAAGTTTTTTCCTACATCTAGGTGCCTAATGAGCTTGTTTAAGTTATTAAAATTAAAAATATTTACCAGTGTGCATTTTTTTGAATGGAAGCATTTGTTTAATGAAACGTTTACTTTTCTAGAAAATATTTTCAGCTGATTAGTACATGCAAGAGGGGTGGGGGGAACAAATGGTGTTGATGGGAAGCGAGAGGGGCGAGGGAATAAATGGGGGCAATGGGAAGTGAGAGGGGGTGGGCATGGGGTTTGATGGCGATGAGGGAGATCAGAAGAAGAAGAATCACTGGGCAAAATATAGGGTGCCATGCAATATATATGGGGCGGACACCTCTTGACTGTTTCCCCCTCTTGCATCTAAAAAGATGTTTAGGGTGCCATGCAATTTCCAAAAGGGCTCTGTCACCCCCGAATTTGTGAAACTAAGATTTTAAAAATCAAAATCTTAGATTATATTTCTGTGTACTAAGTTTATCATTTGAGCTCTTTGACTTTAATGCCATTGGATTTCCTAAACACCGTTGTATTTTTGTACATGCTCAATTCAATTATTATCTTGTTTGCAGTCTATGTTATGGGTCAATATTTATATGCACTATTGTAATTCATCAATGATATTTGCATGGTTTGTGTTGGAACATTGTAAGGCGTTGTGTAGAGTGTGGGATTTGTAGCGACAGCACATGTAATGTTATGTCACCTTTTCTTTTTCCTTTTTTAATTAATAAATAAGAGGTGGATCCCAGCTTGGAAAGCCACCCGCATGTTTATTCAAAAAAAAAAGAAATGAAGGCAAAATGGCTGCTGAAAATGCTTCAAAGAGCGATATTCCTTGGAAGTATGCCATGCAACTTTTGTGAAAAGAGCACTAAAAGTGGAATCTATAAAACGAAACAAGTGAAAATTATTCTTGAATGCCATAACTAATAATGACCTCCGTAGATTAAGGTTAATTGCTTGCATCATACATGCATGAAAGTAACGCTCAAAAGATTCAAGGTGGTTCTTTCTGTGTTCATAAAATGGACTATGATGTTGATGAAGATGATTACGAAAAAACAAATCGTGTGCTTCTATAAAAGGTTTTCTCTAGCAGCACATGTAGTACAAATTAATAACATGCAGAAAGGACAAAGGACCAACAAACTCATCTGATAAAATGACACATGGGCAAGGATAAGTTTCAAGGAGACATGCTTTTATTTATGATGCTGATGGCAAAGAAATACAACCCAAAATCATACAACATATTGCTCATCACAATTTTCTAGCAATGTGTTATTTAATGCCACAAAGTTGCAATGCTTTAATTTAGGCTATTTGGGTTGTACTGTATGGAAGCAAATATGTCTTAGCATGTGTATTTATATTTAATATGGATGTTGCCATGTTTTATGATTAACTACTCCATCTAGGTATTACAAGAAATTCTCTCTCTCATCTATATTGTATTAGAGAGAGAGGGCTTATCCAATGGGTCATGTGTCGTTTAGAGATGGGATGAGCACGCTTCATCAGTAAGTGGTCTCCAACGGCTTCAGTAATAAAAATACAAGCTTCAGTAAGACTAAAGTAGATGATGTTTTATGTAAATATGAATTCTACAGACGGCTTCAGTAATATAATTCCAAGCTTCCGTAAGTGATATAATACCTTTAGTAACTTATATGAAGTTAAGTAAATGGCGTTGCGGATGAATTCCTATTTTGGGGTCAAGCTCGGATGGAACCACCCGATGGGGGGATGGATCGAGGTCAGATCTAGGAACTTCCGACAGCGCAAGGGAAGACGTGGCAGCAGGTCGGCCTTTGCGGCGGCGTGTGGAAGGGGTTCGCGGGAACGCATGGCGGTAGGGCGTTCTTCACGTGTAAATACTTTCGGGCGCTTCCGTTGCGGAGGGTTAGATCACTGGGCTCGGCAATGCCGGGAGCTAGTGAGGTGTTTTCGGTGTCACTAGTTCGCGCATACGAGTAGGGTTTGCCCGTTCTCGCCCGTTGACGAATCGTTATTGATCGGGGAGGGGGGAGGCGCAGAATCGCTCTTCCTTGGATCCTTGGATGTGGGGTGGGTCTCTAAGGCAACCTTCAAGGGAGACGTCACACATGTTACGCCTTGGAAAGTGCTGGCCAGGGGTTTGTCGCGGGCTGAGGCGGCAGGTCTGCTTAGGGGCTCAAAGGCGGGCTCTACACTTTTGCGGTGGTGCAGAGCGATGGATCGGGATGGCTGTCTGACACCGGCGCAAGTGTCGAAGGTGCGGGTGCGTGGTGTCCCCTTCAACGCTAGGAGTTTGTCGGCGTGTAGGAAGCTACTGCAAGGGATCGCCGAGGTGTTACTTGTGGAATGCGACGGAACGACACCTGGGGAGCCGATGGATGTCGTCCTTCAGGTCAAAGCTCTGAGCTCGGGTGTGTTGGGTTGGTGGGAGGTGCCGGCGACGGGGCGCGGATTTTCCTGGAAATCGTTGATGCGAGGCTGGAGGACCGCATGGGCGGAGAAGGGCTGATAAGCGGAGGATGGTCGGTAAAGATGAGATGGGAGACAGAGACGGAGAAGAACGAGGGAGGGGTTGGTTTTGCGTCGCTCGAGGGTACGCGTCTTTCGAAGGCAACTCCTCGTATCCTGCAGGAGATCTCTTTCGGCACGATATCTGCAGCCCGGATAGCAAAGGTGGCGCACGCTTTACGCAGCAGTGGCGAGTTGACTCGTCAGATCTTGGTGCGTGAGGGCAATGCGGGTCACGTCACCCAGACCCGATCAAGGGAATCCCTGGCAGTTCCGGATCCTGTCGCTAGGGGTTCGATGGGGCAGGTGGGCCAGATCTCGGTGGAGGGGGATCCGAGAAACGATCTGGGCGAGGGTTGTCCGGTTTTGGATCCAACGGCGGCGATTCAGACCTTGGAACCGGTAAAGTTTTTCATCGACTCGGCTGGTCGGGTCGAGCCACCTCTTTCTGCCTCGATGAGAGGCGTGTTCCCGGCTCTGGAGATGCGTGGTGGGGATATATTGAAAGACACTATGGCGACGCCGGTCGGGATCAGAAGGAGCCAAGCGGAGGAGAACTCGGTGCCAGGTAGTTCGACTGGTCACGCGGTGTCTGGGGTTCAGAGGGGATCTGCTTTCGCGACAAACCTGGAGGGAGCAGACTGCAGAGGTTGAGGCGAGTCTATCGATGGCGGCGATGAGTGCCTCATCCCATCGCAGGAAGGACGGTGGTGGCTTAAAAGGTGGGGGATCAACATCCCGCACGATCAGATCACCTGAAAGGCAACTGTTGGGGGTCAGGGGGAGCCTAGGGAAGAAACCCACAGATTCAGGTTGTCGTACCAGCGGAGACGATTTGGGAAGGAGGAGAGAAGAAAGAGAAGAGATGCTCTCATGGGCTCTCCGCTGAAGCAGCCTCGAAGGTTACATCGAAATGATCAAGAGACATCAGGCTTACGCAACCGATTTGGACTGCTAGACAGAAGCATCGCCGAAAGGCTCGGGGTGATTCCCTCTAGGAGGTGTGTTTATGTTACCCATCAATGAAGATCATGTCCTGGAATGTCATGGGATTAGGCCGTCCCGAGAAACGGCTGGCAATCAAGAACTTATTGCTGGAGGCAGGAGTTGATATTTTCATGCCTCAGGAGACTAAGATGTTGGGGTGTGAGGGCAGGGTAAGCAGGGAGCTCGGCGGTGGGGATCGTTTTGGGGTGGCGGAACTCGAAGCTCAAGGGGTTGTGGGAGGGGCCCTAACGGGTTGGCTGAAGGATGCGTACGACTTGGTAGAGGTGTCGAAGACGTCATTTTGCCTCTCGGTGTCCCTGAAGAGAAAGGAGGATGGTTTGAATCTGGTAGTTACAAACATCTATGGCCCATCCGGAGCGGATGGAAGGCCCTTGGCGGCTGACCTGGAGGGGGTGGGTGAGAATTTTTCCGGTGGTGTTTGGCTACTGGGTGGTGATCTCAACGTCACCATGCTACCTGATGACCGGCCAAACTCGAGAGGGGGAGGGACCCGGGGTCGGAGGCTTTTAGAAGGGCAGTGCATTACTTGGGACTCTCCATTTTCGACGCGGCTGGCTGCACTTACACGTGGAGGAATGCCAAAGCAAGGTCCAGACTGGATTGTTTCCTACTTTCTGCTGAGGCGGTGGATGCTTTCCCCTTAGCTCGAGCGTGGGCTTTGCCGAGGGCGTATTCTGATCACACACCCATCCTCTGGTCGTTTGGCGAGGAATGGACGAAGGGATCGCGTTTCCACTTCGAGCATAATTGGCTCTTGGAGGAGGGATTCAGAGAGTTGGTTGCTGGTCAGTGGCGAAGTGTGTTTCCGGCAGGATCTGTTGTATTTGCTTTTGCGATCAAGGTAGGGCTCCTCAGGTCCTCATTGATCGCTTTCGGAAGGGAGGTCAGGAGGCGGCGTAGGGCTAGGAGAGGGGAGGCCCAAGAGGGGGTGGTGAGACTTGATCGCCTGGATGACAAGAGGGGGTTGGGGCAGGAGGAGTTGACGGAGAGGCTGGGGTTGCTAGATGAGCTGATGCTAGAGGACAGGAAGGAAGAGGTTGAATAGAGACAACGGTCCAAGAAGAAATGGCTAAAGGAGGGGGACGTCAAAACGAGATTTTTCATTCCATGGCTTTTGGGCGCAGGAGGAGGAATTTCTTGCACGAGGTGGATTTTGGGGAGTAAGGGTGTCTGGAGATGGGCGGATTGGGGGTGCGCTGCGAGGTCATTTTGCCAGGTTCTCACGGAGGAAGCAGAGGGATGGTTGGGGGTGGAGGGGTGTGGGGGTGGAGGTTTTGAGTGGGGGGCAAAAGGAGGTCCTGGTGGCAGATTTATCGGAGGACGAAGTAAGGAGAGTTGTCTGGGGTCTTAATGCGGAGGGGGCTCCTGGACCGGATGGGTTTCCGGTGTTCTTCTATCGTGAGTTATGGGATGTGCTAAAGGAGGATGTTCTGGACGTTATCAGGGAGCCGCGGGCAACAGAGGCTTCGACAAGATTAACATGGCGTTGATCTTCCTCTTGTCGAAGAAGGAGAATCCTGTCAGTGTGGATGATTTTAGGCCGATTGCAATCTCGAATGCCATTTATTTAATTGTGGCAAAGGTATTTGCGAAAAGAATGAGGCTTGTGGATTCAATTGTGCTTCAGGGTCAATCCACCTTCATCCTAGGACGACAGATGGCAGATGGCTTGGTGACAGCGTCAGAAATTTGCCTCGAATGGAAGAGATCGAAGAGAAAGGCGGCTCTATGGAAGATTGATTTCGCCAAAGCATATGACTGCGTTGACTGGAACTTTTTGTGGATCTCATTGCGTGAAGGGGCTTCCCTGACATTTGGATACAGTGGATGAAGAGATGCGTCACGACTTCTTCATACTCCTTCTTGGTGAATGGCAAGCCGGAGGGTGGTCTCGTCCAACCGCAGCGGGGGGTCCACCACGGCTGTCCGTTAGCACCCATGCTCTTCATTCTTGTGGCAGACGCACTGGCAGTTTTGTGCAGGCATGCGGTAGAAACTGGGTGGTGTGAGGGTTTCAGAATGGGCTCACTGTCCATCCCAGTGTTGCAATATGCGGATGATACGATCTTGTTTCTGGGTGGCTCGGAGGAGCAGACTAGAAATGCGGCACACCTCGTCGATATTTTTGACAAGCTATCTGGGCTTGAGATTAACTAGCAGAAATCGGTGATTGTGAGCTTCGGTTTGGACGTGGGGGAGCTCAGCAGGATCGCGGATGTGGTGGATTGCCCTCTGGGGGAGTTCCTTATTTCGTACCTTGGCCTGCCGCTGGTGGATGGTAAGCTTAAGAGGTCTGACTGGGACAGTATAGTGATCAGAATGGAGGAAAGGCTAGCTGGCTGAAAAGCAATTACTTTGTCTAGAGGGGAAAACTGACGCTCCTCAAGCATGTTCCCGCAGCCATTCCTGTCTTCTTCTACTCCACGCGGTTGATGATGGTTGGTGTGAGGAAGAAGGTAGAGACCATGATGAGAAGATTCTTTTGGTCGGATGACAGACAGGAAAAAGCATGGTTACATCTGGTGAGCTGGGAAGATATCACCAAAGGAAAATGTGATGGTGGCCTTGGCGTTCGTGATATGGAACTCATGAACAAGGCCTTGATTGCAAAGTAGATATATCAGATTTGGGGTTCGTCGACGTCTTTAGCTGCTAGGCTGGTGAGAACCATTTATGAAGTCAACGGGGACTTGGTTGCCAGAAGAAGAAGCTTCGAGTCGTCGCTATGGACCGGTATTCGTGTGGTTCTACCGACCATTGCGCACATGCTGAGACCACACGTGGGGAACGACCAGACATTCAGATTTTGGAGAGATGACTAGACAGGTGAGGGTACTTTGGGAGAAAGATTTCCTAGACTGGAGGCTTTGGCGGCAGAGAAAGATGCAACTCTTGCACAGGTGGCAGAACATGGGACGTGGGGGCCGTGTTTTGTCGACAACCTCTCAGACCAATGGATTGAGGAGTTCACGAGGATGTTGGCGGAGATCCCTCCATCAGGGGAGCGGTCTCATGCGGCGGACCATTTAGAGTGGGATGGGGGGAGATTCTCGGTCAAGAAGGTGTACTTGTCTCTGAGAGGGTCGGCGGCGATGGAGGGGCGAGATGAGGAACTGTGCCAGGATATGAAGATCATCTGGGTAGCACAGATCTCTTTAAGGGTGAAAATCTTTCTATGGTGCCTCAGAAGAAACATGATTTGTGAGAAAGCTAGGAGGGGAAGAATATTTGGCATTGATGACGCGAGGTGCGGCAGATGTGAGGACTCTACGGAAGATGCAAATCACCTCTTCTTTGGGTGCACTACTTCGACGCAAGTTTGGAGGGGCACGAAGCTCACGTGGGTGGAGTCCACTGTGACTGATGCTTTCTGGAGATCGATCTGCACTATAGGCGGGGGTTTGTCGGATGATTGCTTTAAGCCTTTTGCGGTGTTATGGGCCATTTGGTTGGGGCGGAATGATGTGATATTAAAAAATCAGAGATTTTACTGATGTTGTTTCCCACTACAGGGTCTTATATAGTTTTTGGACATCTCTATAATGTAACTTTTATTTCAAAATATTAATACAATCTATGGTGACTCCAGACTTGGGGAGCTCACCCTCTTGCATGCCAAAAAAATGAAGTTAAGTAAATATGAACTCTATAAATTGCTTCGGTAATATATATTCAATCTTCAGTAAGTAATATCACAGCTTCAGTAACTTATATGAAGTTACAAGTAAATACATATTATATCTTTAGTAAAGTAACTCTATAAACGACTTCAGTAATATATATCAAAGCTTCAGTAAGTGATATCATAGTTTTAGTATATGAAGTTATCAATAACTTATATGAAGTTTCTAGTAACTTATACCTTCAGTAATTCTTTAATTCTAATTTGTCTGCATTTCATCAGTAATTTTTAAAATAAGTTTAGTATTTCTCAACAATTCCTTAGTAAATTTCGAGCACATTTTAGTAACCTTTGGAATCGTATTCCCATGCCTTCCTCTTTCAATAAACGTATACTATTTTTAGAAATACTTATAATATCCAAATTATTTTCTATACATTATGAATACGATTCCTATTTTTTGGGGAATCAAATCTGTTGGCTTGAATTAGGGGCTCATCCCATCTCTAAACAACGTAAGGCTCATTGGATAATTTCCTTATAGAGAGAGACACACCCACACCCACACCCACATACACGTTTAAGGCAAGTTTTGCAATAGAGAAGGATGCATTTGTACTAAACTTCCTGTATTGCATACCCACATACACGTTTAAGGCAAGTTTTGCAATAGAGAAGGATGCATTTGTACTAAACTTCCTGTATTGCATAATGCTCGATCTTCTACTAGAGAATATTAGAAAGATATTGACATCTAGGAAGGATCTCGGAACTCGGAAGAACAACTACAGTTGCTGGTGACATTTACAACCACATAGGACTTCTAAATACGATGGGGGAGTTTACCAATTACACTGAACCGGTTTGCCATTTTTTAAGTGACTTATTCATCATGATATGATACAGTTTGCACCGCCATTTCTCTCTTTGCAATCTAACCATGAGCATAATCATTGTTTGAGGGCTATGTTCACACTAAAGAAATAGGCAAAAAGGTAATTAGCCAAAATGGAAAAAGGACAAGGGATATCTATTTAGTGCCATCATTTTTTATTGATGAAATTGATATACATAATAGGTACAAGGGACCTCTTGTAAAATCTTGAGCTCGTAATAATGAAAGAAAACCAACATTTGGATACTTACATGAAGAAATGGATCGTAATACTATATGTAATACTTACGCAGATGATAATATCTTTTTCATTACAAGTGCTCACTGGGCATACCATTTGATCATGACCCATCGAGACAGTCGGATAATGGGTTGAGCCAACCCATTACAAGTAATACATGAGGTCACACAATCAAATGAATCAGATTTATGTCCTGTGAGAACCTTTATTTCTTGTTATTTCTTGTGGAGGGCAGGATCTCGAACTGTAAAGGGGCTTCCATGATTCTGGAAATATTGATAAGGTGTCTGACTCCATGTCAACAAGGCAAAATCCACTTTTGTCCCTTTAGGCATATGACCTATTGAGGTGGCTAATTGTTAGGTTGACTTGAGAACCTCAATTGTTAGCTTGCCGCTTACTTATTTAGGCAACATGATGGTATGTGGTCGGTTTAGGCAGATTAATTGGTTGCATTTGACGAAAAAGCTTGCCAACTCGTCTAGGCCTTGTCCAGGAGGATCTGATTGCTTCTACTCAGATGGCTTTCATTCTTAATCAGTTGATGATGGATAGTTTATGATTATGGGTTATGGCTTCGGAGATGGTTGGGTTTGGAAGAACCAATGTGTGAAGGATCTCCTTTAGAAGGTGGATTCTCCAAGGCGTACGACTGCATTGACTGAGCTTTTCTTTGGTCCATGCTGGCACAGTACATCTTTCCAAAGAATTGGATCTCTTGGGTTAAGAGATGTGTCACTACGTCTTCTCTAGAGATCTTTGTCTATGGGCGACGGAAGGGGGGTTTTTTCCAGCTTCAGCGGGGAGTTCGGCAAGGGTGCTTGTTAGCGTCGTTGTTGTTTGTAATTGCAGTGGATGTCCTTGCCATTGTGACTAGTCAAGTGGTTCTTCATGGAAGGATGGCGGGGTACTCGAGAGGGGATTTCTCTATTCCCTTGCTACAGTATGTGGATGATACCCTATTCTTTTTTTATGAAGGTGATGACGAGGTCAGGGCTAAGAGTACAATGCTTGACATCTTCGGTGAGATATTTGGGTTGGAGATGAACAAAGCGAAGTCTGCCTTCGTGCCTCTCGGCCTTCCGAACTCGAAGATTGAAGAGTGCTCGAGGATCTTAGGCTATGTATGGGTCTTTACCTATCTGTTACATTGATTTGCCTTAGACTTGCAGGCACTTGAAGTAGCCCGTTTGATGCCGATGGTGGAGAAGTTGGAACAGAATTTGGTTGGGTGGAAGGCTTCTTGTCTCTCTTGTGGGGGAGACTTGTGCTCCTTAAGGCAGTTTTGGCAACAATCCCAATTTTCTTTATTTCATCAAGAATTCTACCAATTGGGAACCAAAATCGACTAGAGTTGTGTATTTGTCGCTTCTTTTGGAGCAAGGAAGGAAACATCTGTATCGATATCGTTTCGATACAATGTCGATACCGATATATCGCCGATATATCGGCGATATATCGATGCATATCGCCGAAACCCGGTATCCACCAAGGCATTTTCTCCTGTCGATATCCGATATCGTCCATATCGGCGATATATCGGTGACCTGTCGATACCGATATATCGCCGATATATCGACGATATATCGCGATATGGCGATCCCTGTTTTGGAGTCCTTCCAATGGGAAGTCGAAAGGGCTACACCTGGTGAATTGGGAGACGATTACCTCATCAAAGGAGCAAGGAGGATTAGGGTACTCAGGCTGGACGAAATGACTAAAGCGCTACCATTGAATGGGTGGCAAGGCTTTAGGGTCGTTATGAGGACCTCACTTGTAGGTTTCCTAGAGACAATTATGCCATTCAGGCGCAGTCGCGGCTAGAGGCTTCATCTCAACACCACCCTCCGCCTTTTGGGAGGGAATTTGCTCGAATTTTTGGAGCTACTTGTAGTTGCGTCTAATTGTAGGTGATGGTAAATCTTTTCTATTCTAGAAGGATGACGTTTGTGGGGATGGGCCTCTTCTAGAGTGCTTCCCTTGTCTGTTTGCTCTGACAAGAGATTAGGAGATGCGTGAATATGCATGGGTGAATGGGCAATGGATGTCGTCTTCTCCTCTCCACTCTCGGAGCAATGGTTCGGTGAGTTGATGCAGATGTTGGAGCAAATGGCATCTTCACCATGGCCTATTGATGGATGGAACCACTAGATTTGCCAGAATGGCTTCTTCTACGTGAGAAAGTTCTATAGGGCTCACCGGTGGTCATGAGGGGACTAGGGGAGATCGAGACATGGATTGCAATTTGATTTCGACTATGAGGGCATCGTTGAAGATAAAGGCCTTCCATTGGTTCCACAGGCCGGGTCGGGTGCTGACTAAGGCAAGGAGATAATCCTTCATCCATGGGGATGACACCTTGTCCTCTATGTGTGCTGCTGAGGAAGAAGATTTGGACCATGAAGAGAAAAGAATGAATTACTTATTCATGAAGCCCTAAGGTTCTCTTATATATAGGATAACATGTCGGGCAAATTACATAACGTAGACGGAAAGAAAAGAAAATACATAAAAGAAATAGATGATAATTAATATCTCAACACTCCTAAAGTTGGAGCATAGATATCAATCATGCTCCACTTAGAACATCTCTGAAATGGCCCTCCTGCTAGTGTATTGGTGAACACATCTGCTATTTGATCTCCTGATCTAACATGAGTGGTGGAGATGAAACCCTTCTAAATCATGTCTCGAATGTAGTGTCAGTCTACCTAGATATGCTTGGTTCTCTCATGGAAGGCTATGTTGTTGTCAATGAAAAGAGCAGCCTGGGTGTTGCATTGGATATGCATGGGAAGAAGTACCTCGACGACTAGATAGTAAGAACATATCTGACCAACATCATCTCTGTACTTCCCTATATCATGGCTCTGTATTATGATTATGCATTGGCTCCGGCAACCATCGTCTGCTCCTTGCTCTTCCATGACACCAAGGAACTCCCTAGGAATACTGTAAAGCCAGAGGTGGACTTCATGTCCTTGGGACACCCCGCATAATCTGCATATGCGTAAGCCCTAACGACAAGGGATGTGGCTTTGCTAAATAGAAGACCAGTGTCAGGTGAGGACTTTAAATACCTCAAAATCATATGAGCCGCATCCATATATGCTTGTCAAGGTTGCTCCACGAACTGACTCACTCCGCTCATTGCAAAGGATATATCTGGCCTGTGATGGTCACGTATAGGAGCTTCCCAACGAACTCCTTGCACCTCCTCTTGTCTATCTCTCGGTGCCATCATACAGCTTCATGCTCGGGTCCACTAGAGTAGTGGCTGGTATGCAATCTGTCATGCCCATATTAGAGAGAAAATCTGTAACATACTTCTAATAGGTCATCACAAGACCTCACTGGTTCCTGACGAACTCTAGTCCAAGGAAGTAACGTGGACTGCCATGGTCCTTGGTTACAAACTGATGACCAAGGAAACCCTTAGCAGTTTGGAAGCTATGCACATCATCCCTTGTAACAATGATATCATAAATATAAATTAGTATGGCAAGCTTTGAACAAACAATGAATGATCTGGTCGATCTCACGAACCCATGTTGCTCTATCATATCCGAGAGCTTCTAAAACCATGCTCTTGGATGTTGTTCAAGGCCATAGATTGCCTTGTGAAGTTTGTGTTGAAATCTGAGAAGCGAACGCGGAATTGATAAAACAAGAAAAAAAATAAACATGAAGAACAAGGATTTAACGTGGAACCCTACTCCCAAAGGAGCGGGATGAAACCACGGGAGAAACCCTCAAAGGAGCAGATATTCTATTGAATTTCTCAATGAGTACATGGGATGAGGGTCTCTTTATATAGCCCCTCAAACAGACCAAAGTCCTACCGCTCATCCATGTGGGACTAAACATGAGTGGGGTAATTGGATCTTGGTGAGATTCAATTACCCACCTATTACATTCTTTAACACTCCCCCTCAAGCTGGAACCGAGAAAGTTGCAGGTTGTAACAAAAAGAAAGTGTACAACACATCTTCACACGATATATCACAAGAAGAACGCATGTTCGCTGCTGGTAGAAGACCTCGCATGAGGACGGGTCTGCAGCTTTCAGGACATCGGAACGTATCTCTGTCATGCTTGTAGAACCGCTGTGATATCAGGTCACCGGAACGTATCTTTGTCGTGCCTGGAGAAGAATCGCTGCAGAAGAAGTCCAGCGCGGGAAACTGGTCGGGTCGTAAAAGAAGTATACGTCCTGACGAAGAATTTGATGCTCGGTGAAGATGGATGATCAAAGAAATCCGGAGTGTCGATCTGTCAGTCGTAGATGTGTAGATGCCCTGAAGCAGTGTTGCAGAAGACGGTATTCGGTATTCAGTCAGAGGGGTCACTGAATAGAGAATAATCGGTATTCGGGCGACTATTCGGAATTATTCGGTTTTGTATTTTTTAATATAAAAATCATTTATAATACATATATTCTTATATTTTTATACATATATGGTCATTATTTAACATGAATCCAAGATAAAAGTACCAATCAATATAATAGACATATAGAATTTGACATTTGTGGTGATACCGTGGTAAAATGTAACCCATAAATATTGAAAATTTAAAATAAAAAAATAAAAATACGAAGAGTCAAACTCCAGTCGGCCTCATAGTCGGGCCAGTCAGCCGAATAGTCGGCCGACTATTCGGTCGGGCCGACTATTGCCCGACTGGAGGTCTGTTCAGTCGGGTACCCCACCGCACCGCATAGTCGGACCGACTATTCGGGATAGTCGGTCGACTATTGCAACACTGCCCTGAAGAATATAGCTTTGACTCCCTCTTTCTCCCATACTTGATAGAATAAGAATCATAGATCAAGTTGGGAGAAACAAAACATAAAGTTGCGTTTTTTTTCTTCTTTTTTTGCGTAATTCATTTCATTTTTTTCTCAGCCGTTCTTTTTTTCTCGGCTATTCTCTTATAATTTTTTTTTCAAGCCGTTCATTTTTTTACAGCTTTTCTCGCTTTTTTGCAAATCTTCTGCGCTTTTTTTTGTGCGCACCTCTTTTTTCTTGAATTTCGACCCAAGTAGGGCCTAAAGAAATGCAACCTTTATTATTTTTAACACACAGAGTAGCCCACGAGGCTCTTACAATAGAAAGACACACACATTTTTTATAACATACGATAGTGAACCCGTGATAGGGTTCCCTACAGTGGGAACCCTTCGCACATGAGCCGCCCCGCTTGGGGCTTCTGGACATGTCGTCGCCTGTGAGGCAGAGGGGAAAGCATGGGATCTCATATGCCGCCGTCGACTGAGCCATATGGGAGAGCTTCTTGCGGCCTGGAGTCCTATCACAGTAAATGACCGCATGTACCACACCGCGAGAAGGGTATCGACTGAGAACCGGTGCCCTTGCACGCGAGGATGCGCGACGAACTGAAGATGAGAGCGACAAGGAGGCACCGCCACCACGGGAGAGGAGCCAAAGAATGGAGATGCCTCGGACTGGAATCGGGAATGGGAGGCCGTGCGACTGGAGATGCCGCCGACTGGAAGGGTGGCGATACCATGCGGCGATGGGGTTCGAGCGTAGGCGATGGAGGTGTCGCCTTCTGGAGGGATAGTATTCCATGTTGGAGCTTGCCGCCAGGAATTCGGAGGGGCGGGATCCATCTCGAATCACCTTGTAGATGGATGCCGTGGCCAAGGAGCGACGCGTTGGAGAATCATCATGCGACCTGCGCCTGGAGGTTGCGTAGAGATATGAGCTCGACGGGGCTTAATTGCTTTTCTCACCAGGATTTGCCTGGAGCTAGGGGTGCACGTGGATCGGATTGGATCGGATTTTAGCTTAATCCATGTCCAATCCAATCTTAACGGATTTTTATTTTTTGAATCCAATCCATCAAATACTTCAATCTAATTCGATCCAATTCATCGGATTACGGATTGGATCGGATTTTTACACTTACATTTTCCCGTTCAATAATCTACTCTCCCGTGTTTGTATTTTATAGCCTACTAGCCCTCGACATTTGAATAATATCTTAAAATTCAATAATATGAATAGAATTAAAAAAGAGAAAGGCCTAATCAAATGAAAGTTGAAGGATTTCATTAATCCACTATGGGAATTTGAAGACCATGCAATCAAACTAAATGATTATATTGAATTTGAAATTTAAGTTTCTTCTTATAAATGCTGCAATAATTTATTTTTTACAATTAATTTTCAATAAATGATTCAAATAAGAATAACACAAGTTGCCAAATAAGGATACACAGACGACTGTAACAAATAAAAACGTGATCTCCATAGTCGGATATTGATGAAGTACATGATTAACCCAACCATTTTCAAGAACACCCTTCAAAGCTCTATAATATATCATTAACAAACAATAGTCAAAAACATTCATACTAGATTGAATAACCTAGACAAAACTAACTTAAATATTGCACACCGCTTGAAAAACGTACCCCTCATTTAAATTCGACTTGAAATAGAATTTATTTGTATACCAATACTAAATATGTACACATTTTATGAAAAATATGAATCAAAACTATATATGAATTTAAAAATAAAAGGAATTAAAATAATGCTTATTTTCTCTTAGATGGGTGTGTTACACATGATCATGTAACTGATCCAGTTGCATCCCTACAATAAGGTTTCAAGCGAGAGCAAGTAAAAGATAAGAAGCAAAGGTGTCAAGAATAACTAACAAACATGCTAAGCAATTATCCAAAACTATATTTCTTTTAATGAAGATCAGAAAAGTGGCCATAATACTTACGACAAATGGTGTTGCATGTGAGGGGTATGACGTTGTATGAGACAGGTGGCGACATCACGAGGGAGGGGGCGATGTGTTGTACTAAGGGGAATAACAATGCACAAGGGGTGCAATGTGAGAAAGAACTAAAAGATTGGTAGTCAAGAGTGAAATGAGAGGAGGGGGAAAACTATGAGGAGAACAACTGAACAGGAAAGTTGGTGTTGTTCGAACACGTACTCTCAGCAATTTCGATTTTCTTCTACTCCACGCGGCTGATGCCGGTTGGAGTTTGTAAGAAGGCCGAGGCTATGATGAGGAGATTCCTATGGTCTAATGGGGAAGCAACAGGGGACTGGGGTGCACCTAGTCCGGTGGGAAGACGTTATTAAAAACCGAAATGAGGGAGGTCTTGGCGTATGGGATGTGGAGACAACGAATATGGCGCTCATCGCAAAGTGGGTGGCACGCATCTGGGGTCCCTCTACCTCGTTGGTTGTCAGACTGATAAGGAATATATACGGTGTTAAGGGTGAGCTGGTGGCTGTGAGATGCCGCTTTGAGTCCCCGCTTTGGGCTAGGATTCGTCACATTTTTCCTCGGGTGGTACATAAGCTTCAGCCTAAGGTGGGGGATGGCCATCTCTTCAGGTTCTGGCGAGATGACTGGTCTGGGGACGGTGCATTGGAGGGAAGATACCCACGTCTCTTCTCTTTAGCAGCAACGAAGGAGGACACGCTGGTGCAGATGGCTGGCGCTAGGTTGTGGGCGTCGAAGTTTCTTCTGGAGCTCTCTGATCAGTGCACTGATGAATATATACGGCTTCTGTCTGAGTTGCCAGAGCCAAAGGTGACCTCGGTGGAAATGGATCATCATTACGGGAGGACGCAAGTTTCTCCATCAAGAAAGTATATGAGGAACTGCGAAGAACTGCATATGAGCGTGATACCGAGCTGTGCCAGGACGTAAAATTTTTTTGGTCATTAAGGATTTTGGGCAGAATCAAGTTTTTTTCTGTGGTGTTTGAGAAAGGGTCGTCTTTGGGATAAAGTAAGGAGGGTGCGACTACTGGGCCTCGATGACACAAGCTGCGATAAGTGCGGGGAGTCGGAGGAGGATTCCGAACACATGTTCTTCAACTGCCGGGAGTCCAAACGCATCCGGGCAACGGTTGGCGTGCAGGGGGTCAGATTCGATGGGACGGCGGAATTTTGGAGACCTGTTAGGGCGACTCATACGAATTCCACGGGAGATAGCTCGAAGATCTTTGCCACTCTATGGGCCATCTGGATGGCAAGGAATAAGTTGATGTTCAAGAACCAGAGGTTTTATTTTGAAAATGTAGTTTCTCATTGTAACGCCCTTTCTGATTTCTGGAACTCACGGTAATGTAATCTTAATTCTTATTTTTAATAAAATACTTTGGCGGTGACCCCCTCAGTGGGGGTTCACCCGTGTTACAATAAAAAAAATAAAAATTATAACCATATTTTATTATTTTGGAGATTTAACCTTTGTCTTTCAAAGAGAAAAAGGGTTGTAACAGGAGGACTTGTATTTACGATTAGTACGAGAAAAAAATGGATGAATGTATTGATTATGGTCATAGAGGAATTCAAAATGGGTGCACTAGATATTATATGTATGTATGTAAGTTTGTTTGTTTGTATGTATGTATGTATGCACGCGTGTGTGTATGTATGTGTATTAACGGATTATCGGATTGGATTTCTGTAAAGATCCCATCCAATCCATACTTGAACAGATTTGAAAAATTCCAATCCGATCCGATCCATTAGAATAACAAAACCAAACCGATCCAATCCAAAAGCATCGAATTGGATCAGATTACGGATTTTATCCAATCTATGTGCACCCCTATCTGGAGCATGTTCGGGAAGAAGATCGAGGGGCCTGCGTAAGATCTGAGAGGCGAGGTTGGTGCTTGGTGGTTACCACCACCTTGCGAGAAGGAGATCAGGATCTCCGAGACGTTTTGCATGTCCCCACCGAATTAGGGTTTCTTAGAAGTCCTAGAACCGAATCAGACAAGAATGGAGCTGCTCTAAAATCCAAGAATCATATACAGAATTAGGGTTTCGATAGAAACTCTAGAACTAAATCTTGATTCTACAAATCAAATCTCGAATAAATCAATCGCATAAAATAATCCTCGAGAATCGAACCTGCTCTGATACCATGTTCAAATCTGAGAAGCGGAAGCGAAATCGATAAAACAAGAAAGATAAACATCAAGAACACCAAGATTTACGTGGAACCCTACTCCCTAAGGAGTGGGATGAAACCACGGGAGAAGCCCTCAAAGGGGCGGATATTCTATTGAATTTCTCAATGAGTACAGGAGGTGAGGGGCTCTTTATACAACCCCACGGACAGACTGAAGTCCCACCGCTCATCCATGTGTGACTGAACATGAGTGGGGTAATTGGATCTCCACCTATTACATTCTCTAACAGTTTATAAACCTTATGACACAGCCTCTTAGCAACGAACTCAGGTGATAGTTGCATAGACCTCTTGTAGGTCACCATAGAGAACTGCATTCTTCACATCAAGCTGATATAGGGGGCAGTCCCGTGTCACTACAACAGAGAGAAGTATCCGCGGTGTAGAATGATGAGCCATGTGAGAGAAAGTATCCTCATATTCATCATATATGTATGGGCGAACCCACGAGCCACAAGCCTTGTCTTGTAGCGATTTGCGCTGCCCACCACAAACATCCTGAAATCCTCTGAAAGTCGGCCCAAGGAAACATGGGATGAAAGAGGATATGTAGCACAAGTACATCTCCGCTTCCACAGAGCAATGGGCACATCCAGATAACTTGCCTCATCAACTTGTAAACCATCCTCCTGAGAGGACACATGTTCATCCTGTAAAGAACATGTTGCATGGACAAATCACTAGTGTCATCAGTAGAAACAATGTGCCCACTACATACCCGGGGCAACTGGATGATGGGGAAGGCCAATGAACAGAGAGAATTGCGTGAGGCCTGTGAACATAGAAATGTGGTAATATATGGGCCAACATATTGGGTGGTTGTGCAGAGGTAGGCATAGGAGTAGGTGTAGGTACTAGAGGTGGTGGAGGTGGTGGTGTAGCTACTGGAGGTGGTGTAGCCGTAGGAGGAGGCACATGCACCTTCTCTCCAAAGTCATATTAAGTCAAAATGTTACCTATAGGAGAGAATTCCATAATAGACTCAAAGAATGTGACATCAACACTAACATAGTACTTCCGTCAAAGTGGATCAAAACAACGATACCCTTTTGGGTACGAGAGTAGCCTGTAAAGACACTTGACAACTTTAGGAAAGAGCTTGTCAAAACCAGACGTCAGATGGTGAACAAAAGCAACAAAGCCAAACGCACGAGATGTAAGGGAGAACAGATGCTTCTCGGGAAACTCAATCGAGAAAGGAACCTTCTCTCCTAAGACTGAAGATGTCATGTGGTTCACTAACTAGCAAGCAGTGGGGATCACATCATCTCAAAAAGAGTGAGGAACACGACTCTAAATCAAAAGTGTCCTAGTCACATCAAGTAAATGGCGGTGTTTACGTTCGGCAACATCGTTTCTATTGAGAAGTATAAGCACATGAGGTCCGGTGTATGATGCCAAGAGACCTGAAGAACTCAGATAGTTGTAACGCGAAAAACTCTAGGTATTGCCAAAGCAAATAAACTTTACTGTAATAGAGAAAATATCCTTTATTTCATTAATAAAAAATTTAATGGCAGTTCCAACTTCGGACTTGTTTTCCAATAGAAAAACCCAAGAAAGCCTAGAATAATCATCCACGACAGCAACATAAGAACGGTATCCCTAGTGATCAGGAACACGACTGGAACCCCAAATATCTAATTGAATAAGCTCAAATAATGACTACTGCTAACTCTGACGACTAGGGAAAGAAGAGCGATGATGCTTCCCAAGTTGGCAAGCCTAGCATTGGAAGGAACAACGTATGGAAATCTGTAGGGGTACATGACACAGCTTCTGTAGAGAAAGGTGGCCAAAATGAAGATGCTACAAGTACGGTAAGACTGATCCAGTGTGAACTGTACATGCATCAGCACTAGGAGACTGGACCAGTATGTAGAGCACCCGTTGTTTACGACCACATCCAATCACCATGCTCGTGAATATGTCCTGAAACACAAGATAAGAGAGGTCAAAAATTGCACGACAATGCAGATCCTTTGTGCTCTAACTAATAGAAAGCAAATGCATATGAAAATCATATGGTACATGGATGGCATAAAATGCACCTCCACATGTCTTGTAATGGGTAAATAAACCATGCTCGTAATAATAACCTTTCTACCAGATTCTTGGTTGTTGTAAGGTGTAACTGCTACTTTACTTTTTTTTTTCACTTCATAATAAATTTGGGGTGGGCACCTACGCGTGATGCCCCCCTTCTTTGAGACTCAAAAAAATAACCTTTCACCATGGGGTGTATAGAATTGTATGAACTAAATTGTGCTCTGTATCCCCACAAATGGTGAGAAGCACCAGAGTCCATGATCTACTCTATCATATATGTACTGCTACAATTGGTAAACGTATATTTTATACCTGAGAAGCTCGAAGAGGCTCTAGCACGATTGCAACATATGGGGAACATGCAGTGGTGTCGAAAGCAGAAGTCATTATCTCCCTCAGACGGGAAACAATATCTTCAAGGCATGAATCTGGAGAGGAGTCGAACTGTCAGGAAGCTCAATCTGCTCGATCACACGAGCAGATGCGGCTTATCCATGCATTTGATAACACGTATCCTCAAAATGACTTGGGCAGCAACAACAGGTGCAGGGACCACGTAGGCATCCACCTTCTCTGTCACGGGGATCACGCCCTTTGAACTGTATAGAACCATCGCGAGATGTAACCATCGCTGAGGAGGTCTATGTGGTGGTAGGTAGTGGGACAAGTAGCATGCTGAAGCGAATGTAGGCCTCCTCCATGGGAGGTATGATAGCGCTTGTAAGAAGTTGTGCACATACTACTTTGTACTCCGAAGTCCGAATCCAGAGCTGCCAAGAAAACTCCAGCCATCGTTGAGTTCCTGTATGCCATCTGTTACTCAGTAGATGTGATAACGGGCATGAAGCTGTGAAGCTTCTCAAACTTGTCGCGAAGTGAAGAGTAGAATGTATGCTGAGGACGATCATTCTACTTGATCATGTATATATCAACTGTAGTTTAAGAATCTTGACACCGTTTTTCGCTTGGGCATATGTGGCTGCCAGAATATCCCACATCGCCTTAGTGGTGGGCTGGTTCACAATGTCATTGGCAACTTCTATGGTAAGAGTATCAGAGAGCCAAACACATGCATACGTGTCATCTTACTTCCGCGAAGCATTCTCCCCAGTCTTATTTGTTAGCTCTGGCTTTGTCAGAATGTGTTGCTTGTTATTTCACTGCATAAGGATCAAGAACTACATGGACCATACACATAGTTGGTCCAATCCATCATCACGATGGGAGCCAGACCCTTAAAGGCAACAAACAAAGAGAAGATGTCACCTTTGTTCTCCGACATGATGAAAAAGAGGTTGAAACGGAACTCGACTGGGATAGTAGACCGATCCGAGCGAGTATACATGATCATATAGAGGATTGGTTGTACGTGTAGACTCATACAACCATCCTCGTCGATCATCGATCCGCGCTAGGGCCGAAAAAGATGATTTATGGTTTGAAATCGCCTTTTCCGATCAAAATCAGACCATTTTGGCATGTTGGGCGGCTACGAAGAGGAGTACCCACGAGGGTTGGTGGAGCTCCTGCAGCAAGCCCAAAGTGGTTGACGACGATGGCGGAATGCCTACCGCTGTCCAACAACATCTCAGTGGACTAGGTTGGTCTTGCGGTGGTCCAGTGACGTTGTGCAAGGATCCAGGTGGACCCTCTTGCTGTGCATCGACCCCAACTAGGATTATGCAGCAAACGTAAGCTCTTGGGAGGGTTGTGTGCACGCACATGGAGTCTGAAGTGGGCAACAATAATGAGCATGAGAGTCGACACCGTACATGAGAGGATAAGGACGACAGGTGGAGACTAGGGCACAAGTGGGGTACGAGAACTCTGATATAGGACTGGTGCTATGATACCATGTGGAGAGAAAAAAAATGAATTGCTTATGGTCCTCTTATATAAAGGAGAACATGTCGGGCAAACTACATGATGTAGACGGAAAGAAAAGAAATACATAAAAGAGAAACGATAACTAATATCTTAGCATGGACCATCTTTTATATTCTTGTGCGTGGGTCCAGGAGATTTGGGCAGTGATGAGCATTTCATGGGTGGACCTTTCTTCCCATGAAAACTTTAGGGCTCCTTGGTTTCCAATCAGTTTAGAGTTATGGCAGAATGGATGCACTCAATATCGGTGATCTGGGTGATTTGGCTTTCTCATAATGGGCTGATTTTTAGTTCACGTAGATTTTATGTTGATAATGTTGTATGTTTAGCTAGATCTCACCTCGGGACATGGTTGTTGTAAGTTTTCTGTAACACTTCCTTATTGATAAAAGCTTGGGGTGGACAACTCCGGAGTGTTTCCCCCTTTTTTACTCAAAAAAGAAGCTTGTCGACTGGGAGGCCTCTTGACTTTCCATGTGTTGCGGGGTAGTGTCTTTCCTCTCATTTAATGCTAACAAGGGTTTGAAGTAGGTTGGAATTTGTTACGAGGCCTTTTTTTCTTGTCTTCTTCGGGAAACACTCCATGTAATGTAATCCTTTGGTTTCTAGGATGCCATGCTCTGATACCAAATGATGCAAATAGGATTTTGCAACGGTGGGAAATTATTTTTTATGGTGGAGATATTTGGTGGAGAAGAAAGTATAGGGAGGGAGAGGAGAAGAGCACGCAAATTGCGCGAGAATTTGGAGATGAATCGTGAAGACCACGTTGAGAGAGAGAAAAACGAGAGAGAGAGATAAAGAGAGATAAATCATAAATCTCGATTTTAATATAATCCGAACTGTCCCTCACAATTGCCTACCATCCCCTTTATATATGAGGGGAGGAATTACAAAACTAGAAAGAAATTTGAATTCAAATAGAATCCTAATCGGTCGTAATGGACTCTAAACGATTCTAATTGACTCTTAACTAATTTTATATATAAAAAATGATGAGATTACAATATCAAATATTTAGATAAAATAAACAAACTAATTAAAATAACTAATTAGGGACAGAAATCCCTAATTTGAAAAATCATCAAATCAGCATTTTTCTATTCGGGTCGCCCTATCAATTTGGGAATAATTGCATCAGATGTAACCTCGCAGAGTATGGAGAATGGTAGATTGGGTGTGGTAAGCATAAAAGAGATAATGTTGATCGTGAAGTGGATCTTATGCATTTGAAGAACTGATCTAGGTTAGTTACATGGTTTGACTCAAAGTATCTATTGGGTTCCTACTAACATGCCAATTCATACTCATTCTTATTTGTTTTCTACTTTCTGGAAGGGTATTTACACCATCCTTTCAAAAATCCCAAGGTCCTTGCAGCCCATTTGGTGGACAACTGGGGCTTTACTTTCTGGCAAGGTAACTAGACTAATGATGGACCTCTTTGTGACCGCTTTCCTCATCTCTTTCCTCAAGTTGTTGATCTAAACATGAAAGATGTGAATGTTGGGGAAAAGGGGGCCTAGACCCCTATTATCTTGTTCTAATTTATTTAAGCGAAGTGCGGAACGTTTTGTGCTTATGTTTGACCTCATTGCATATGAGACAAGGGGTTCATGACTAATGGGCCATGATTAATATGATTAAGGAAGGTTACAAGCTACAATGTGGCTTCCAATGTTTTGACCAAGAGACCTATAATCTGATTTGCAAGAGAATTTTGGGGGTGTAACATACCTTTGCGAGTCAAGATTTTTCTCTAGATTGTGCAACAAAAATTGAGTTTTGACAAGTGCAACGAGAACCAGGATATTTGCAAGGGTTGACAGCTTAAGATCACGTTGTTCGGCTAATATGGAGGATACTAACAATCCTATTTTTAACTTGTACGATTATAAGGTTGCCTACGAGGTGGCTCATCTTAATTGGTGGATTTCGTTAGTTTGTTAGATTTCTAGTATTTTAATGGCACCAATTAAAGTGGTTTAAACAAAGATGAATCCATGTGTTGGACCTTCTATGTGAGCCAAGAATAATGTGTTGTTTTGTCATGAGAGATTTTATACGGAAAATGTGTTTTTGTTTATAACTCATGTGTTTTTGTTTGATCGACCTTTTCAGGGTGTGATCTCCTATGCGCTGGGGTTCTATCTGAATATTGGCTCTCTGTATTTCATTTTCCATGGAAAACTGTGAATACATAAAGTTTTAAGTGTGCCTTCATAAGTGACTACCCTTTCTCTTTCAAAAAAGAAGAAACTAAACATATTAAAAAGAAAATTTGAGAAAATCTTGTGTATGCAAGGCTTTTAAAATCGTGAGATGCTGAAGCACAAACCTCGAGGCGCTTTTCACGAAAACCACCTTGAGGCTAAAGCCTCGGTTCCAACGTCTGAAGCCTAATCCTCGAATCGTACACCGTTGTATGAGGCATCGTAGTGCTGAAGCGCAAGTGAGGCGCCACCTTGTTGTCAATACCCTAAAGACTACTTCGACCCTATTATAACCCCCCTCCCCAATAGGAAAAACTTCACCCTAATTCGAAATCCCTTTGTTTGCTCCTCCTTTTCTCCTCCTCCACCGCAATTGTTCCTGCGATAGCCTTTGGCTCCTCCATCAAAGTGTTGATGCGATATGAGAACCTTGTTAGCTTGATTTTGGTGGACTGAAGTGAAGTTATTGTATTGTACATACTTTAAGCTCGTGTGAAATGTTGGAAGCTTAGCTTTGATGGACTTTTCATAAAGATCATTGAAGGACTTGATATCTAGTTTTGATGGACTTAGTTTTGACATATTCCCAAATCCCAATCGTATAAATATCTTCATACTTAGCATAATTGGCTATCATTTACAAGTATGTGACTAGTAATTTAGGAGATTCTTTTGACATTATCGTCAAGTTGACTACCATTTCTTTTTCCTTATGATTTTATATCATCATTTCTACCATATTCGTGTAAAATTCTGTTTTTTTATACTTTTCATCTAAAAACCGAGGCTTACATCTCAACCACCTCGCGGCTTATGCCTCACCTAAATTACAAAAAACCGCCTCGATTCACCTCACGTTTTTAAAGACCTTGTGCATATGTATTTTGAATCTTTCTTAAAAGGTGAGAATGTCATCTTCACCACATATTGCATGCTTTTAGACATTTACTATATACTATGTTCTATCATGGCAACCACTCCATATCGCCGCTCCTTCGTGAGAGTCCTTCGAAGCCTGAATATCCATAAAAAATCTTGATCCTAGACATCACCTTACTTCTCCAAATCATCTTAATATCCATTCCCTCCTCTTCATCGACCCCTTCCACCTCCCCTTTAAAATGTGTATACACCTTCTTAACAGAGAACTACCATCATCCCATAGATAATGATCCCTACCCCCCGAAGGTGCCTGCTCATGAGCCAAAGCAGTCTGCATCTCGATGAACTCGTCTACTCTCTGTTCCGAAAGCTTCGCCACAAAAACCTGTGACCACGCCCCTTCCCCACATACCTCCCTAACCACCACATCCTTATTTACCACCCGCTGCACTAGCCTTGGGTAGCGCACACCCAAGGCCCCCTCCCCTGTCCAGTCATCCAGCCAGAGGCGGAAATGTTCTCCATTTCCCCTGCAAGGCTTCATTTTATTCGACATCTCTGTCAAAATCGTCACCACACCCCGTCATAATGGTGAAGGAACACGCCCCATCTCGACTTCGAAAGACATAGATACCCCATATATTTCTCTTAATAGCCTACAAACCAAATCCTCCGAGCTCCCCCATATTCGTATCACCCACTTAGCCAAGAGTACCTTATTCATCTCCTCCTATTTCCTGACACCCAACCTGCCTTTCTTTTGTGTGCTGTACTCCTGTCCCACCCAATCAAGTGACATCCACCATGCGCCTACCTCTCTTCTGAACATAAGAACCTTCTCAGGATAACCTCAACCTCGCATCTAATCTCGGCGGGTATGACCCGCATAGAGCGGAAGAAAATCAGTATCGTCGAGAGAACATGCTTCAGTAGAATCATCTTCCCCCCCTTAGATAGCAACTTTGCCTTCCACCGGCCAATCTTCCCTTTATCCGTTCCACCACGGGCCTCCAATCCCTCGCCTTCACCCTGCCCGCCACCAAAGGCAGCCCCAAGTAAGGAATCGGCAATGTCGCAAGCGGACACCGAAGAGCCTTCGCAACCACCCCCGCTTCCACGCCTGTAATTCCAAATGGGACCACCATGGACTTGTCCCGATTGATTCCGAACTCTTAAAAGGCTCCAAAAATTTCCATCACTCTCCCCGCCCTACGTATCCCTTCCTCCTCCGACCCAGGAAGATAACAGTGCCGTCAGCATACTGTAATAACGGAATCGAGATGGCCTCTCTCATGTATCCCAACCACCACCCCTCAGATGTCGCCAACCTCATCATAACTGCCAATGTATCCGCCACGATCACGAACAAAAGTGGTGCCAACGGGCAACCCTACCTGATGCCCCTTTGTGGTTGAAGGAAACCCCCCCTCCGGGCATCCATTGACCAGTACCGCAAGCGAAGTCGTCGTAATGCACTGTTTAATCCATGCGACCCATCGAACCGGAAAACCTCTCCTCTGCAAGCGAAGTCGTCGTAATGCACTGTTTAATCCATGCGACCCATCGAACCGGAAAACCTCTCCTCTGCAAGGAAAACCACGTCGCACCCATTTCTTGGGGTCGTTCCCGACTGAAATCGGAGAGGCCTAATATGAATGTGTCAAGTCATCCAAATTGATTAACTGTGTGTGAGTTGAGTGTTGATATCACACACAATTGATCCATAATTTATATCAACACGTACATCTAAAAGTGGTAGTGTATTAGTGTTGATGACTTGATATCATGCACATTTTGTCATAAGCAATACTACAATTTTATTACAACACTACAACAGAAAACACATGTAAATAAGATTATACTTTGACATGGGGCAATGACCAACGAGGTGGCATTGGTAAGGAGGTTTGGAGGCATGGAGGTGGTGGTTCCTAGCAACAAGGCTGCTAAATGATGGTGGAGGTTGTGAAAGGGATATAGAGGCAACAGAGTGCTGCAGTGGTTATGTAGAGGACCTTGAAGCGGCAAAGGGTACATGGGTTAACCAGATCCTATTAAGCTGGTCGATCTTTTTCCTTTACTTGGGTACTTGCCTATTGCACCCAGTGCCACAGGCCATGCGCTTGCTTGGGTAGCACCCAATGCTAAGTGCCTTGCCTCACCTAAGACAATGCAAGATGCTGAGGCCTTGCCTTACCTTATTGGCATGCATATAGAGATATCACCCAAGAGATGTTCATTGCTCTGTCAAATAGACGTTGGAAGAAGTGACCTGCGTTCTCACGCAAGTCTTGTCGATGCCATTGTCCTGTCCATTTCTGTAGCCTTATGTCACCAACCATTTCTGCCTTGCCATGCTGGAAGCACACACCTTCTGAGGAACTGAGGAAGTGTGCATGACTGAGCAGTGAAATTGAATGTGGTGCTTTAGATGATTTTCTTCTTTCCGGGGAAGCAGATTGAGCATGCTTGCCTGACGTGTAACGGGTTATGCACATGTCAACTAAATTAGTGAATTAAATTCAAGGATTTTGCTCATGTGGTTAACTTTCTTGGTGATGTCGAATAATGGTAGTGAATTACGTGGATAAAAGTGGCTGTTTTTCCAGTGTACTGTTAGGAATTTAATACAAAAGTATTTACAAGGTGTGGCTTTGCTTGATGCTGCTAATTTGTTATTTGCTTTTGTTGCTATTGAGACATTGCAAACTTGGACCCGCCGCATTTCCTTTTGGGATTGGTCGAGGTGTATGCATGTGAGCTGCTTGTTTTTTTCCCTGTTTTATTATTGATGTTAATATCTATGTTAATTACGCACTAATGTTATTACTTTGGTATGGAGCTGCCATTACTTGTTGCAATTGCACCATTGTTGATGCTTTTGAGTTTTAGTCTTTTGGTTTCTTCTTAGAATGTTAGTCTTAATAGTTCTTTGTAGAATTGTTATGGTTTTGCCCACTATCAATACCGTTGAAATTTAAAGCTGCTATTTTTTGTGCATCGCAGATATTTAGCTCTTGCCTTGGTCCCTTGACATTTTTCTTTTTGGAATGTTTGAGGTGTCTGTTTATGGAAAAATGTTTGTAGACATTGCTTATTGAAGTTGTTTACAAAAGAAACTAGCAGGAAAGGTGATTGAATTTAGAAGGCATTGTAGGTATGGGATTTTTTGCTTTTTATAATTTTATTGCCAAAATGTTGCCAACATAGAATAGTAAATTTATTATAAGGACGACATCTATAGCTACAATCACTCGATTAAAAATAATGAAACATGTTCGAGTCATATATGTATAAACGACATATAATGTGCATACAACATACCATTTAGAGGAAATATTTGAGATGGAATTCCAATATCCCTCAACTTTAAATCTGTATAAACGACATATAATGTGCATACAACATACCATTTAGAGGAAATATTTGAGATGGAATTCCAATATCCCTCAACTTTAAAAGAAAACACGACCCTGTGCCCTAATGTAGATGTTTGTAAATATGTAATGTTCAATTTTTCCTTTTTAGGGAAAAAGTTCCTTATTATTTTCTTTGCATACATCTACCTCGAAGATGAAATTATCGATACTAATCATTTCATGAAATCATATTATATATTAAATATCATTTCTGAATACGATAGTATTTTTAGATGCCTTGATCAACTTGAATTTTTAATTCATAGTTTGCAAGACCATTCTGAACTTGAAGTTTCATGAAAAACATTGTATACTTTAAATCAACAATGTATTGCACCTTCATCCTTGAAATTAGAGCATCTAATAAAATTACACCTATACTGGATCTTTACCCTAAGCGTTAATATCCATTTAAGGAAGCTTTTGAATATATCTTTATTACATATTAAAAATGAGATATCTAATTAAGAATTGAGGTATACTCGAGACCTTTTTTTAATCTACTCTTATATACATACTGGATGGTTATGCACAGTTGCATCGAACCGAGATGATACAACATAGATGAAAACGAGACTTAACTAGTGGTCTCCTAATATTGGGAACATAAACCTAACACCTGCATCAAAGTATGACTCACTATAAAATGCACTAAGGAGCATACCCACGCTTCGCAACGGGAAATTAAATTTGTAATAATATCAATATAAATATTTAAATATGTAATGATATATATATATATTTAATATGAAATGATAGTCTGAAATCTTAAGACTTGTTTTAAAATAAATTCAAGAAATAAGAATTTTATATAAGTTAAAAAACTCCAATATTAAATACATAATTCTTATTAAGTATTATATTGTAATATATTATCAACGTAAATTGGATTTTAAAATTGATGTAATATATTAACTTTTTTGTATTAGCTAATTTAAAAATAGATACATAGTTGTATAATAGGTTTGATGGATCTTCATATGTTTCCAAAATTGTACATAACATTATAATATGTTTTATGAATTTTTACACATAAATATATGTATTTAATATAGGTATTTGCATGTAGTAATTATTGTTCTTTACTTTGGGCATGTCTTAATTTTTTATAATGTAATCAAATGTGTATTTGAAATTATTTTAATGGAGATATAACGCATTTATGATCTATTAGTATTATAGTAGGTTATAAATACATTTGAATATAATCTACTGGTATTGTAATCAAATGGGTCACGGTGGCACACATTATATGGTTGTAAATAGTTATGTTTAATGTGATATTTATTTATAACTATACCAATGATATAGTCATAAAAAAATCCGCGTAATATATAATAAGATTACGAATAAGCTGCCTTATGTGATACCTACTCTTATACTGAGATGGACCAATTTTCCCACATGTTAGTTTAGAGTTGAATTGTGACTGACCTCTAAGATGAACTCAAAAATTAATTATTCTCTCGAAAAATAATCAGTGCTAACTCAATGTCTATCGATCAAACCTTAGTCACCTAGTCTCCATCCTAGCTTTCATAGTGTTACACTAAAGTTTCTTGTCTCGTATTGTCTTTTCAAATTCCCTTTACATGAATACGGACTAAAGATCACATTTAAAGTACACAAATCATTATATTCAAATGTAAGGAAGAAATATATAAGACAACAACAATAACAACAATAAAACCTTTTCCCACATTAAGTAGGGTTAGTGAAGGAAGAAATGTAGAAGACATCTAAAAAATTTATACATTACCGAACACACCCTTTGGATTTCCTCTTGTTTGTATTAGGAAAATATAGAAGCCTAGGGTGGGGGGTTCATTATAAGTCTCCAATAGCATTGCTATTGATTTGAAGAAAATTTTCCTTCTCAAGATAATCTTGTCGTAGTAAAATATGAAATTTTACAATGTGTGCACGCACATAATGCCATATCAAGGCAAACAATCAGTTTATGCCATATCAAGGCAAACAATCAGTTTATCTGATAAAAAGTAAAACTATTTTCTTATCCTTATTTTCTATTTATCTATAATTTTTCCATGTGCATATCCTTTTCCTTTCCAAGAATCCACTTGCAACATGCACTTTACTCCCTTCTTTTTCAATTGCTCCACCACTTTTCAACTTTTCTTACTTCCTTCTGCAGCAATTTTGTCAACAAAGCTATTCATGGAGCGTCAAAAAAAAAACAAAGCTATTCATGTGAAGACCTTGAAATCATAAATTTTAATGAATTGTAAAAATGATTGACATGATTAGTTTGTTGCATCAATACGTCAACCTGAATATATACGACTCACTATTCTCTTTTGTGGGAAATATACAAATTAAGAAATTCTGATAGAATCACACACAAGAGCATCAATCTAGTGTTGTTTTAGACTGGTTTTTAGACATTCTAGTTCATGCCATAAAGGCAGAGACATCACACTATATTTGTTTGAAGCCTAAATGAATGAATGGATCACCTCGAACCCCATCCGCCTCATTGTTGCAAACATCATTAACAGCATAGAAGATTTTTTACTGAAGTCATTTCTTTAGTGGGTCCAGAACGACCGATTGATCCAAACACGATCAATATTATCCACACCTAAATTTAAATCTTACTTGAACGATTAGTTTGGCATAAAATTTAGTTTAAAGTTTATTTTCTAGTCTCTTAATTTGATTTTCTTGCAATATGTGTGTCACGACCCGTCCCGCTAACCAGGACGTGCCGCGACAGAGATCTTTCTTCTTCCTATATTCTTTTTATTTCCTCAAGTAAACATGTGGCAATCTCAAAAACATAACATCTTTGTATTTCAAGTTCACAACACCAAAAAGTGTATTACACAAGTTCTATCTATTACAACTTCTTACAAAATAACACAGACAGTACAGAAACAATCTAAAAGCAAAAGCCACCTCCTCCTAGTGTAAAAGCAGTCCTTTCTCCTGCTAGTCGTGATTCTGCTGATCTGTACATAATTATAATATAAAGGGATGAGTCTAAACCCATTTATGAGCTTAGACCCAGTGAAAGGATCTCAAGCTTTTTACATATAACTAAAATCTGAAATATGAGCATCGTGATAAGAATTTATGCTGAAAACTGTGAAATAACTTGAAAGAGACTTTATGACTGAAATTACATATAAAACATGCTAGTTTTGCTATTGAATGCTGAAATCACTTCAAAAGCAGATAAACTGAAACATAATCATCACTATCAAGCTGTTTGTACTAATCACCACTGTGGCTAATTTATTGACTCATGAACGCTGAAACAAAGCTAAGTCATACGCGCAGACGGTCCCAAAGACCAAAAACACCCTGCATACGGCCCAAAGCCTATATGTATACAGAATGCGGACCCAAAGTCCTCTTGATACCATATCTAATGGTTTGCCATATCTAATGGCGGTTTCAGGGTCATATCTAATGACATCACCATATCTAATGGCTAGTTCATGATTTGCATAAAAGAGCTACTGTGGTGCTTATCTTCTGATTCTGATCATTTTCTTGTCACTAACAATCCGTAAACTTGCTATTTCATGCTCATAACAACTAATTCAGTAACATAAGACAATCTTGACATAGCATGCATATTCTGATCGCTAAAACCATTAGGAACTTGAAAAACCGATCCATAATGCATAGTAACCGTGCAAAACATAATTCTTTACATAGAAACTCAAATCTAAGAAGTGAACTTATGCTTTCTGTTCCACAACGAACGAAATGCTTAAAAAGGTGCTATCATGATAAAAACACATGAAACGACATCTGAAATACGTTCTAAAGCCCTGATTTCATATTAACTGTATGGTACTTGTAATTCATGCGTAAAAGCTTTAGAAAACACGATTTCATACTTGCTATTCAAAACCATGCATAAAAGCTAAAGACTAGTGCTTTAAAATAGCGCTTGAGAATCCCTCACCTGATTGTTGTCTAACTTGGGTCGAAAATGTTTCTTTAGTGAAAACCTCCTCTATGGCCGTCTTAGATTGAATACTACGGCTTGGCACGGACAGAACTTCGTTATGGCTTCAAAAATGCGCTCGATCACCTAAAGGGCTTCGCCGTGCTCCTCTCGTGCTCCTCCCGCAAGCTCGGCAGCCTTGCGGCTCTAAGGTGGAGTGATGGGCGTGAATGAAGTGAGGAGAACTATGGGGGGTCATGGTATTTATAGGCCTCCACCCCCTTTACATGTGTGACATGTGTCAACATGTAAGGGAGGTTCATGTGTTTCTTATCCATGTATGAAGACACATGGCATGGCCCATGGCTAAATCATAAGGAAACTTGTTGCCCAAGTAAGCGGCTAGTCTTATCCATGAGATAACTTGTTGCCCAAGCAAGCGGCTACTCTTATCCATGAGATAACTTGTTGCCCAAGCAAGCGGCTACTCTTATCCACGAGATAACTTGTTGCCCAAGCAAGCGGCTTCACCATGACATGTGTTAGACTTAGGATGATGACACATGGCTCTATTGAGTATTTGACACTTGTCCTGACTATGTAACGACACGTGTCCCATGTTTTCCTCTCCATGTGTCCTACTCTTGCTAATGACGCTTAATTATCACTAATAACGGGTAATTAGCACTAATCATGCTTAATTAGTCTTAACGATGTGATTATAGTTAATGAGTATAAATCTATGCTAATGAAGCTTAATTATCACTAATGACGGGTAATTAGCACTAAACATGCTTAATTAGTCTTAATGATGTGATTATAGCTAATGAGTATAAATATATGCTAATGATGCTTAATTATCACTAAAGACGGGTAATTAGCACTAATCATGCTTAATTAGTCTTAATGATGTGATTACGGCTAATGAGTATAAATCTATAACATTATGGGCACTATGCAAGTAGTGGCTTCTACTACTTATAAGGTACAACCAAAATTCCAGATTAGTAGATGTGGTACTATGTTTTGAGGTGCTACACAATTCAGAGAACCTTTTGAAGTCCATTTTTATACAAGATGGTCTCTGATATAAACACAACAAGTTTCAATGAAATCATTGCATCAAGGCGAATCTATTGACTATGGTATCTGTAAAGTGTGAACACTATCAATCCAATATTTCCTTGAAATAACACTTGATAACATTCAAAAGCATAGTGTACATAACGCGTATTACAATTCTCCCCTACTTGAAATAAATTTCGTCCTCGAAATTTAAGTACCTTTGCTAGCTCGAAAATAAGTGGGGATAGTGAGATCTCATTTCTTCCTCTCGTTCCCATGTGGCTTCTTCTATTGCGTGACTCCACCATAAAACTTTAACTAAAGGAATCTTCTTTGTACGAAGCTCTTGTACTTTATAATCTAGAATTTCCACAGGAACCTCCTCGTATGAAAGATCTTCCTTCAATTGAATATCTTGAGGTTGTATCATATGGGTTGGATCTGTAATAAACTTCCGAAGTGTGGAGACATGAAAAACATCATGTATCCTTGCTAGTTCAGATGGAAGTTGAAGACGATATGCCACACTACCGATTCTCTCTGTGATCTCATAAGGGCCAATGTATCTAGGGCTTAGTTTCCCTTTCTTCCCAAATCTGATTAGGCATTTCCATGGAGATACTTTTAGAAACACGTGGTCTCCCTCTTGAAATTCTAAGTCTCTCCTTCGCTTATCTGCATAATTTTTCTGTCTGCTTTGCGCTGCCTTTAAGCATCACTTGGTTTCCTCAACTTTTTCTATTGTGCTTTGTATTAGTTTAGGTTGAACCAATTTCCTTTCTCCAACCTCACTCCAACAGATAGGTGTTCTGCATGGTCTACCATACAAGGCTTCATAAGGTGCCATCCCAATACTAGTATGATAGCTGTTATTGTATGCAAATTTTATAAGTGAGAGATGTTCATCCCAGCTTTCTTTAAAGCTCAGTGCACAAGTTCTAAGCATGTCTTCTAGAGTCTGGATAGTCCGTTCTGATTGGCCATCTGTTTGAGGATGAAAGGCAGTACTAAATGCTAACTTTGTTCCATTAGTTTTATGTAAGCTTGGCCAAAGTTTAGAAGTAAATCGTGGATCTCTATCAGAAACAATTGACACAGAAACCCCATGACGGCTAACTATCTCATTAACAAAGATCTTTCCCAAGCGGTCTCGACTATATGTCATGTTAATGGCTATGAAATGTGCAGACTTAGTTAATCTGTCTACTATGACCCATATTGCATCGTGACCGCGACGGGTTCTTGGAAACCCTGTAACAAAATCCATAGTAATATGTTCCCATTTCCATTCTGGTATTGGAAGTGGCTGTAAAGTCCCTGCAGGTTTCAAACGTTCTGATTTAGTTTGTTGGCATATAGGACATCTAGAAATATACTCTACAATCTCTCTCTTCATGCCAGACCACCAATAGTAATTCCTAAGTGATCTATACATCTTAGTACTTCCTGGGTGCATTGTATACAAGGAATTATGTGCCTCTTCCATAATCTCAGTCTTTATATCAGATTTCTTCGGAACACACAATCTTCCTTTAAAGAATAAGGCCCCTTGACTATCTATTGTATACCCAGCTTCATCTCCTCCCTTAATCTTTTCAATCATTCTAATGATTTCAGTATCATGGACTTGTGCCTCCTTAATTTTATCATATAATATGGGTCTCACTTGTAAGGATGCTAATATGGCTCCAGAGCTATTTATGGTTAACATTGTACGTAACTCTTTCAACTGATAATATTCTCCTTTTAAGTGAGATAGCTGACTATTAGACTTTCTACTGAGAGCATCAGCTACGACATTGGCTTTCCCCGGATGATATTCTATAGAAAATCATAATCTTTGATTAGCTCTAACCATCTTCTTTGCCTTTAAATTCACTCTTTCTGAGAGAAAATATATTTCAAACTCTTGTGATCCGTAATAATTCGACAAGTTTCTCCATATAGGTAGTGTCTCCAGATCTTTAAGGCAAATACTATAGCAGCTAACTCAAGATCATGAGTTGGGTAATTTAACTCATGTTGTTTTAGCTGTCTAGAAGCATAAGCAATCACCTTATCATTCTGCATTAAGACGCATCCCAGCCCTTGTCTTGAGGCATCACTATATATTACATAATTACCCTTTCCTGAAGGAAGGCTAAGTATAGGTGCTGAGGTGAGACGACTCTTGAGTTGCTTAAAACTCTTTTCGCATTCTTCGTCCCAACTATACTTCACATTCTTCCTAATTAACCTTGTCAATGGTGCAACAATTCTAGAGAAGTTTTCTACAAATCTACTATCGGTCGTTCCCATCTAAGAACTGATTCTATCTTTGATGGATCCACTGTTATTCCTTCTCCAGATATGACATGACCTAGAAATGCAACATTCCTTAACCAAAACTCACATTTATCAAACTTTGCATATAATCAGTGTTCCTTCAGAGTTTGAAGTACAATTCTTAAGTGTTCTCTATGTTCTTCTGTTTTAGAATATACTAGAATATCATCAATAAATACGATCACGAACTTGTCCAGATATGGACGGAAAACCCTATTCATCAAGTCCATAAAGGCAGCTGGGGCATTTGTCAATCCAAAATGCATTACCAGGAATTCGTAATGTCCATAACGAGTTCTAAAGGCAGTCTTAGGTACATCTTCGACTCTATTTTTTTTCATACCCTGATCTCAAATCTATCTTTGAAAACACAGAAATCCCTTGCAATTGATCAAATAAGTCATCTATTCTGGGCAAAGGATGTTTATTGTGGACAGTCACTCTGTTTAGTCTTCTATTTTCCTTTGGGTCACTGTCTCCTATAAATAGTTCTCTCCCAACTTCTTTACATGTTCAAATGGTAACTGGTGCTCAAATTCATGTCTTTTAACTGAGTGGGAAGCCAAACCTCCTAGTGTTTGTGCTATCAAGGTCAACGTGTCGTACACGTTGTTATTGTTATCATTCTCGTGACTAGGGCCTTGTGTGGTCCCATGTGGCTGCTCTACTGTCATTGTTTCCTAAATAAAACCTCAATTAGATCCTTCATTAATATAAATTCTCCAATAATGATTCTAGATATCCTCAAGACTATAATATCAATTTTCTTCTAAATCCCAATTATCTTCTAATACAAATAGGTCAACTCCTAATATAATTCTTGCTCAAGGTCGTAAAACCTTTGCTCTGATACCACAAGTTGTCACGACCCGTCCCGCTAACCAGGACGTGCCGCGACAGAGATCTTTCTTCTTCCTATATTCTTTTTATTTCCTCAAGTAAACATGTGGCAATCTCAAAAACATAACATCTTTGTATTTCAAGTTCACAACACCAAAAAGTGTATTACACAAGTTCTATCTATTACAACTTCTTACAAAATAACACAGACAGTACAGAAACAATCTAAAAGCAAAAGCCACCTCCTCCTAGTGTAAAAGCAGTCCTTTCTCCTGCTAGTCGTGATTCTGCTGATCTGTACATAATTATAATATAAAGGGATGAGTCTAAACCCATTTATGAGCTTAGACCCAGTGAAAGGATCTCAAGCTTTTTACATATAACTAAAATCTGAAATATGAGCATCGTGATAAGAATTTATGCTGAAAACTGTGAAATAACTTGAAAGAGACTTTATGACTGAAATTACATATAAAACATGCTAGTTTTGCTATTGAATGCTGAAATCACTTCAAAAGCAGATAAACTGAAACATAATCATCACTATCAAGCTGTTTGTACTAATCACCACTGTGGCTAATTTATTGACTCATGAACGCTGAAACAAAGCTAAGTCATACGCGCAGACGGTCCCAAAGACCAAAAACACCCTGCATGCGGCCCAAAGCCTATATGTATACAGAATGCGGACCCAAAGTCCTCTTGATACCATATCTAATGGTTTGCCATATCTAATGGCGGTTTCAGGGTCATATCTAATGACATCACCATATCTAATGGCTAGTTCATGATTTGCATAAAAGAGCTACTGTGGTGCTTATCTTCTGATTCTGATCATTTTCTTGTCACTAACAATCCGTAAACTTGCTATTTCATGCTCATAACAACTAATTCAGTAACATAAGACAATCTTGACATAACATGCATATTCTGATCGCTAAAACCATTAGGAACTTGAAAAACCGATCCATAATGCATAGTAACCGTGCAAAACATAATTCTTTACATAGAAACTCAAATCTAAGAAGTGAACTTATGCTTTCTGTTCCACAACGAACGAAATGCTTAAAAAGGTGCTATCATGATAAAAACACATGAAACGACATCTGAAATACGTTCTAAAGCCCTGATTTCATATTAACTGTATGGTACTTGTAATTCATGCGTAAAAGCTTTAGAAAACACGATTTCATACTTGCTATTCAAAACCATGCATAAAAGCTAAAGACTAGTGCTTTAAAATAGCGCTTGAGAATCCCTCACCTGATTGTTGTCTAACTTGGGTCGAAAATGTTTCTTTAGTGAAAACCTCCTCTATGGCCGTCTTAGATTGAATACTACGGCTTGGCACGGACAGAACTTCGTTATGGCTTCAAAAATGCGCTCGATCACCTAAAGGGCTTCGCCGTGCTCCTCTCGTGCTCCTCCCGCAAGCTCGGCAGCCTTGCGGCTCTAAGGTGGAGTGATGGGCGTGAATGAAGTGAGGAGAACTATGGGGGGTCATGGTATTTATAGGCCTCCACCCCCTTTACATGTGTGACATGTGTCAACATGTAAGGGAGGTTCATGTGTCTCTTATCCATGTATGAAGACACATGGCATGGCCCATGGCTAAATCATAAGGAAACTTGTTGCCCAAGTAAGCGGCTAGTCTTATCCATGAGATAACTTGTTGCCCAAGCAAGCGGCTACTCTTATCCATGAGATAACTTGTTGCCCAAGCAAGCGGCTACTCTTATCCACGAGATAACTTGTTGCCCAAGCAAGCGGCTTCACCATGACATGTGTTAGACTTAGGATGATGACACATGGCTTTATTGAGTATTTGACACTTGTCCTGACTATGTAACGACACGTGTCCCATGTTTTCCTCTCCATGTGTCCTACTCTTGCTAATGACGCTTAATTATCACTAATAACGGGTAATTAGCACTAATCATGCTTAATTAGTCTTAACGATGTGATTATAGTTAATGAGTATAAATCTATGCTAATGAAGCTTAATTATCACTAATGACGGGTAATTAGCACTAAACATGCTTAATTAGTCTTAATGATGTGATTATAGCTAATGAGTATAAATATATGCTAATGATGCTTAATTATCACTAAAGACGGGTAATTAGCACTAATCATGCTTAATTAGTCTTAATGATGTGATTACGGCTAATGAGTATAAATCTATAACATTATGGGCACTATGCAAGTAGTGGCTTCTACTACTTATAAGGTACAACCAAAATTCCAGATTAGTAGATGTGGTACTATGTTTTGAGGTGCTACACAATTCAGAGAACCTTTTGAAGTCCATTTTTATACAAGATGGTCTCTGATATAAACACAACAAGTTTCAATGAAATCATTGCATCAAGGCGAATCTATTGACTATGGTATCTGTAAAGTGTGAACACTATCAATCCAATATTTCCTTGAAATAACACTTGATAACATTCAAAAGCATAGTGTACATAACGCGTATTACAATGTGTGCCATGTATGCCTTTGATTGGTGCTCATCCGAATGGCCCTCTGCGATTTGCTTGTTAGCGAAAAAAGAATTGGTGATATGACAAAAATATGCAAATGAAAGCATCATGATTTTGATCTGTACTGATTTGTTGTTACATGCATATAATTACTTCTAATCTTCCTACCACTTTTAATTTTAAATTGTGAGATGTTATCAAGAAGGAAAGATTTGGAAATAAATTTATGGATATTGCATTATTCTAAGAAAATTGATTATTGAGAACTTGTTCGAAAATGTGGAATAAATAAAAGGAAATCAGATGACAGAAATTGTTTATTCTGTGATATTAATAAGAATAGAACAATCATGCTTGTGGGAGTAGTTGGGTGCTTTATTAGTAAGAATTGAATAATCACGCTTGTGGGAATATTTGGGTGCTAGATTTGCATACACTAATCTGCCGGTCTAGTTTGCATAAATTTTTGGGTAATGAATTTGATATATATTTATAATAAATTATTTAGATTGCTTCATTTCCTGAAATTTATTTAACCAACTCCAAGTTTATGATAAATAATTCTGATTGCAGCAACCTCTTCTAAGTTTAATGTTGTTGCAGATGCGTAGGCCTTGTTGCGGAACCATAAGAACATGATGATATACTACTAAGAGATATTATCCCTCCAGAATTCGCAGTGTACACTTTGGCCCAAGAATACGGTGGTGGTGCATTTCGATCATATATATGCCCCTTACTATGAGCATGATGCAAAATTAGACCAATAAAGAATGTCCATATTTGTGTTAAAGTTGTTTTCTTGAACCAAATAAATGTCAGATCTTATGCCAGAGATGAACCTTCTTAGATGGACCTTCTTAGAGGGACCGATTCATATGAAGATTAATATGTTTAGCAACTAAAATAATATTTTTTTGGAGGCATATCGGAGTGAATCTAGTCAAAGACCGGTTATGTTGTTCAAATTCAAAATTTTCCCATTTATTGAACACGTTTTGCAGTTCCTTTGACAGATCAATTGTTTTCATGTTAACCTTTGTTTTTTTTTCATTTTCCCCATTTTATTTGATAACACAGTTTTCACTTCAAATCACTTTGAAATCAATTGTTAATAGCTAAAAGCTATCTCTTAAATTGAACCACTTGATTTTTCTGTTAGTTGTCAAATTAGCACAAAAACACAAACATGACCTTGAGATAATGTAAGGTTGTTCATATAAGTTGCTATAAACATGGGTTATTTCTTAGCATGCAAGAATTTAGGACTACGATGTTAATTATATTTAAATTGGGTTTAATACGAACAGAGAAAGGTATGATTCCTCTCACTCCAAATATTGAAATTCAATCGTTACATCACTATAATGAAGGTTGGCAAGATGAAGCATCTCAGCTCGGTCATCCATATGTTCCTTCTCTTGCTTCTGATATATTTAGTAGTTTATTTGTTGGCATATTACCATCTAAGTAGCTTAAACCCTGTAACAACCATTTCATCTATAGATATCAGTAGTGAAGATGTTTGTAGTAAGAAATAGAAAATAGTCTCACATACTAATTGCATACCATCTTCAAGATCCTTGAGAAAATGTATGGTATAAAGTGTCTTTTGGCATGCATCCAGAACCAATTGCAGGGGCCATATTAGCTTGAGAAAATGTATGGTATGAAGTGTCTTTTGGCATGCCATCCAGAACCAATTGCAGGGGCCATATTAGCTGAAATTGTATCCAGTTTGAAAGCATAAAATTGCATCTTGGTACCAAATGATGATGCATCCTTCATACTCAAAGAAAAGGCAAATTCAACCAGTATACCTCTGTTATCCTGCTGTAAGTGACATTGGGCATAAGAGCTAAACATCATTTGTTAAGAATCTTCAACAATTTTTTCCCAATTACCTGGAGGTCATGCAACATTGTGGTGAAGACATAGGCAACTAAGCAAAATCGAAGAAGAAGTAGGTCAGGATGAGAAGTACAGAGGATGGTGATGGAACATGACAGAGAGAAAAAACCGCAAAAAATGAAGGAGATGATCATTAAGAACATTACCCGAAATTAGATCGTCGGAAGGGGATGGAGGGGGCTTGCCTCTACTTCGTCTTCAACCTTGATTTGCTCCAGCGAGGGGGCAAAGAAGCATCGAACACCCTACGAAGAAGGTGCGACAGAGTCTACAAGGGAGCTCCACCGCCATAGCAGAGGGATTTTGTTTGACGCCTAGGGAGAGTAGGGATAGAGAAGGACAATCGGTGCAACATGCCTAGAAGAGGGGGAACATAGAGTCAGATGAGGAGATGGGAGGATGGGAAAAGAGATGTCGTAGAGGGGGAACCCGTGTTGGGAAAGATGGGTTTTGGGCAGACACGTCCCAAGAGACTGGTAAAAATCCAAAGAGGAAAAGTAGAGACATGTCAGATCTTTACTTTCGAACTGTAGTGACAGGGAGGGCTTCCATAGGAGAATGGAGAGCGGGGGAGGGGGGGCCACGTGTCTAGAGCCGGGTGAAAAACCCAGCTTTAATATATATATATATATATATAGATTATGTTATGAGTATAGTGGAAAGGGAAAAAGAGTTGATGCATTCCATTGTGCCCTAGAGCTCTCTTATATAGGAGAAAAGCCCTATGGGAAAATTACATAAAGTATATGGAAGAATAAGAAATATAAATAAAGAATAAATACAAATATCTATCTCAATACCCATCCTCAAGCTGGAGCATATATGCCTATCATGCTCAGCTTGGAACAACAACGATGAAATAGGTCTCTAGTAATTGTTTTGGTGAACATATCTGCAGTCTGATCTTCTGAAGCAACATGAGAAGTGGAGATAAATCCCTTCTAAATCATATCTCGAGTGCAGTGGCAGTTTACCTTGATGTGCTTGGTTCTTTCATGGAAGGCTGGATTATTGGCTATGAAAAGGGCGGTCATGTTGTTGCATCAGAGGTACATGAGAAGTGACACCTCAATAGTCAGGACAGATCTAACCTACATCATCTCAGTGCTACCTTGTGCCATGGCTCTATATTCTGATTCGGCACTAGATCTAGCAACAATCGTATGTTTCTTACTTTTACATGAAACAATGAAGTCCCTATAAAAACAACAAAGTTTGAGGTAGGAAAAATCTGCATAAGCACATGCTGTAATTGTAAGGGATGTGTCTCTTTTGAAAAAGAGTCCCGTACCTAGAGAAGTTTTCAAATATCTTAAGATCATGTGTACATCTACCTGCCTGGGTTGCTCCATAAACTGACTAACTCTACTCATTGCGAAGGATATACCATGTATGGTAATGGTGGCATATAGATGTTTCCCCACACACTCTCTATATCGTCTCTTATCAACCTCCTCAGTGTCATCATCATAGAGTTTCACATTCGGATCCATAGGAGTAGTAGCAGTTCTACATCCTATCATGCCTGTCTCAGTTAGGAGATCAATAATAAACTTTCTTCGCATCATCATCATGCCACGCTGGTTCCTTGCAAATTCAATACCAAGAAAATAACAAAGATTGTCATGATCCTTGATCACAAACTGCTGTCCAAGGAAATCCTTAGTTGCATGAATACCTTTTTTCATCATCTCCTGTAGCAATCATAAACAAAAATAGCAACAATATCTCTGTGGGATCGCTGAACAAAAAGAGAACGATCTGCAGTCGATTTAACAAATCCATGCTGCTCAATCAACTCAGAGAGTTTTTGAAACCAAGCCCTCGGGCTCTGCTTATGGCCATAAATGACCTTGTGAAGTTTACAAATCATACGAGACTCCCCTTACAACAAAACCTGGTGGCTATCGTATGTAGACTTCTTCTTGCAAGTCACCATACAAGAAAGCATTCTTGACATCTAGTTGAAAGAAAGGCCAATCACGTGCCACCGCAATAGAAATAATGATCCACATTGTAGAGTGCCGAGCTACGGGAGTAAATGTATCCTGATAGTCCACCCCAACCCACGAGCAACAAGCCTTGCCTTGTATCTATCCACACTACCATCGGCACAATGTTTCACCATAAACACTCACTTGCTCCTTACAACAGATGCACTAGGTGGAACACGAACGACTCTCCATGTGCCACGAGACTGTAACATAGCCATCTCTTCCTCCATAGCAAGACACCACTGACTAATCGGTAATGCCTCATGATATGTTTGTGCTATGTTCGCGGCAGATAGTCCAACAACAAACCTTTGAAACTCCTCTGAGAGATGCGCAAGAGGAACATGGGAAGCGAGAGGGTACGCCACACATGTACGCCTCTGCTTCTGTAAAGCATGACCTCAAATTTCAACGAAATTCGGTCGAATATCGATATCCTTTCGAAATCAAAATTCAACTGAAATGGCTGAAATGATCGAAATGTTTTGACCATAGTACAAAAAATGACCGAAACGATCGAAATTTTGGTCGAAATTCTACCAAAATTCCGTTTTGACCAGTCACCGAAATGGTGACCGAAACCGACATTTAGGGCCTTGCTGTAAAGTAATGGGGCACATCAAGATCCTCAGCCTCCTCAGTAATCGAGATAGGAACATTTGTAGCCACCTACTCATCCTGTTGTAAATGCAAATCACCAGCGCCGTCAATAGTAACCAAGTAATCAGAACATACTTGGGGCGTGTTGGATGATGGAGGAGGCTCATGAGCACGAGGTCAATGCGTGTAAACCAGTGGCAAAAAGATGGAGGATGCTGGTGGAGGCGGTGGAGGAGGTGATGGTGATGATGGTGGTGAAGGTGGTGGTGATGGAGTGAGAGGTGTACTAGTCATAAGCATGGTAGACGAAACCGAAGATAGAGGCATGCATACCTCTTCTTCAGAATCTGAAGGAATCAACCTGTCACTTGTAGGAGAGAAAAACATAGTGGACTCAAAGAAAGTGTCGACACTAACATAATACTTCTGTCGGATATCATCAAAACAACAATATCCTTTTTGAGTCATGGAATACCCCACAAAACACACTTGACAACTCTAGGGGTCTGTTTGGTTACTGGGTTACCTCAGAGTAGCTTGGTTTACCCCCTCCATTCTTGGATTGGAATTTTATCACAAATCAATGCGACATCACATCACATTCCTTATTCCAATCCTCAACCCTCATAACCATCCAAATAGCTACTATTCATAGGAGGTTACCCTGACCCATTACATCCCAGTAACCAAACAAACCCTAGGAGAGAGTTTGTCATGACCAGGAGATGTATGATGAGCAAAGGCATTTTACCCAAACACACAAGGAGTGAGGGAGAAAAGATCATTCTTGAGAAATGCAATCAAGAACAAAATCTTCTCTCCTAACATAGACACGAGCATACGATTCACCAGGTAGCAAGCAGTTAGAGCTGCATCTCTCCAATAGGAATGAGGAGCACGACTCTGAATTAAGAGGGTTCTGGTGACATCCAAAAGGTGACGATGTTTGTGTTCAACCACCCCGTTTTGTTGGGATGTATATGCACAAGAAGTTTGATGTACAATACCAAGGGTTTTGAAGAACTACGAGAGCTGTAAGCTATATAATTCTAATGCATTGTCAGATGACTATACTTGACAATTGCAAAAAAAAATCTTTATTTCATCAATAAAGGACTGAATAACATGACTAGCATCAGACTTATTTTTGAGTAGAAAAACCCAAGATAATATAGAAAAATCATCAACCTCAACAAGATAAAATTTGTATCCCTGATGATTTGGGACATGACTTGGATCCCAAATACTAAGATGGATCAACTAAAAAATACTATGACTACTACAATCCTAATGACTTTGAAAAGTAGATCAGTGGTGCTTCCCAAGTTGGCAAGCCTCGCACTGGAAAGTAAAGCGAGGAGAAATCTGAGGAAAGATGTGACACAACTTTTGCAGAGGAAGGTAACCGAAGATGCCACATATAAGGGGAGACTGATCCCGTGCGTACGGTCGAAGCACCAACACATGGGGCCTAGACCAGTCTATAGAGACCTCCTTGCTCACGACCATAAAAAATATCCAATCACCCTTTTCGTAAGAATGTTCTGAAACATAAGAGAAGATGGATTAAATATGGCACGGCAATGCAAGTCTTTGGTGATTGACTGATAGATAGTAAATTCATAGAAAAATCAGGAACATAAAGAACATTCTGTAGACACATTACTGAAGTTAACTGCACCTCCCCTTGTCCAGTAATGGGAGAGTAGGTCCCATCTGATATAACTACAGAACTGCCTAGTTGAATCGATCTGTATGCACTAAACTGTCCTTTATCACCACAGAGATGGTGTGAAGCTCCTGAATCCATAATTTATTCTGACAAATCTGCTCTGTAACATCTAGCAAAAGCATATGTGGTACCTTATGTGCTGGTAGATGCTGACGCAGCTACCTCTGAAGATCCTGAACGAGCGCTAGACGACCCAGGTGTATGCATAATCTCTCTCAGTCGTGTCATAAAATCATCGAACCTTTGATCAGATGCTGGAGGAGGGGCAACAACTGGTTGAGTATGCTCTGCAACTCGATCTGTGGTAGTAAATGCACTGCTGACGGGGTCGACTACCCCCTCCCCTGCCACGGGTACCACACCCGTGGTACTGCGTAGAGATCCCTCTACCACAAGATGCGACCATAGTCGAGGAGGTTTGTGACTGCTGAGTAGCACCACTAGGTGCTATAGGGAGCTGACTCAATCTATGTTATGCCTCCTCTATTGGAGTTATAGTGGCATCAGTAAGAATCTGTGATCGAGTTGCATCGTATTCAGGATCAAGAGCTGCTAGAAATACTCCATTCATCATTGAATCTCTGTATGCCTTGAGCTGTTCTGGCGAAGCAGTCAAGGGAATGTACCTATAACGGAGGAGCTGCTGCGTCGTCAGTGGCCGAGGACCCCTCACGATGGCCGAGATCCTTAGGCCCTGTTTGGTTGGACAATAGGCCTTAGAATAAGGGGCCAATTCTCCTCCCAACACAGTTCCCAGTGGTACGACTATTCCCCATTATTCCATCTTATTTCACTCTTATTCCTATCTTTATCCCACCTTACCTACCTTTATTTCACCTTATTCTCCTTATTCCTATCCTCCAGCCTAACAAAGAATAGACCCTTATTCTCCTTATTCCCCATCCTTATTCCTTCTTATTCCCGAACTGAACGCACCCTTAGGGTTTTGATAGGGAAGGGATGGCTAGGGCACATGCTCTGGTCTAGGACCGTCGCTCTGATACCATGTGGAAAGGAAAAAAGAGTTGATGCATTCCATTGTGCCCTAGTTTCTCTTATATAGGAGAAAAGTCTTACGAGAAAATTACATAAAATAGATGGAAGAATAAGAAATATAAATAAAGAACAAATATAAACATCTATCTCAACAAGTACTATAGTTAATACAACTTGGAATGATCATATAATTAAAAAATATATATCACAACTTGGAATGATCATATATATAAAAAAATATATATCTAACAAAACACGCAGAAGAAACTTTATATATTAATTGATGTAATGATTTAATACATCATATGGTTATATATATATATATATCCTAAAAACTGAACATAGGAAGGACCCACTTGGTATGCAGTGTGCCTATCACCAAAAAGACTATGTCTATTTTGGTATATATTTTGGATCAGAGGTGGCAATTGGAAGGATGTGCTAACAAATCTATGTTATCCAGTTACTTTTAGTAGGTAATATATTTCGTGGATAATAGTTGAAGTTTCTTCCCAAGATTTCTTCACCATGATGCGCCTGTGTCTAAGTATATGACAGCACATCTATGATATCTTCATTGTATTTTCCTCCATTTCCCTTATAATGAGCCAGTATGTGCATATTACCATATATTGGTTGGCAAATCATCTATATCTATATAACTATTTAAAGCTGGGTTTTTCCCAGAAATGTTGACACATGGAGCAATATGGAGACAGCTCTTCCAACCCCACTTCTCGCTTCCTCTCCCTCTTTCTCTTTCTATGCGCGATCTTTATTATACAAACCATCTCCTTTTTTTCTCGGCACAAAGCTATCTTTCTCCTTCCGTCTCTCTCTCTCCCAAGTTACACATTATTTCTCTCTCCTTCACCAAAACGTGGCATGCCCGTTTTACATTTCCTTCCTATCTCTCTCCAAGCACTACTTATTTTCTCCCTCTATTTTTTTTACTCCCTATTTCTCTCTCTCCTTGATCAAAACGTGGCATGCCCATTTTACATTTCCTTCCCCATCTATCCAAGCACTACTTATTTTCTCCCTCCATTTTTTCATGTTTTGTTCTCATATCCCCCCTCTCTCTCAATGAGATATAGTCACAATTAAATTTTTTCCACTTATACAAATTCCATATACCTCCATCTGTGGACACTATCTTATTTTAATAAATTGAATAATTGTCATGCTAATAATATCATGCATAAAAGCTATATAAAATAAAAAAAAATTTATTGAAAAATATAATATTTAAATGGGATGAATTTAATAAAAATGACTTTCATAGGAACCATTAAATATTTGATGCACAAGACAATTTTAATAAAATTGATTGGAAATATGTACAACTTCAATTATAATAAATGAGCAAGAGGAGAAAATATAACAGAAATATAAAAGCAATTTGATATTTTTTATATTTATAAGGTTGACATGCAATTATCAATTTTCATTTTATATTTATTTATTTATATTAAATAAATATCAATAAACTTTTACTGATATTTCATTAAAGTAATATGTAAAAAAATTACACAGATAAGTACAGTAAAACTAAGAAAATAGTATTATATGATACACATACATATCGTAATAGACTTATTGAAGTCATATTTGATATGTGTATCTATATTAATTAAAAATTTTAAAATAAATAATATAAATTACAACTTTAATATTACATTATATATGTTCTCCACTCTCATGTCTCATCTAACATAAATATATTACCTTTTTCATTTATTTATGCATATAACCTTCAATTTTTGAAGTAAATTATAACTTACACTTAAATTTTAATTCAAGAAAATATCAAACTAATATGTGATTTATATTTACTTAGAATTAGTTTGTACCCACCATCGATAACTATTAATTTATTCAATCCATATTGGATTTTCTGATTTTTATTGGATTTTAATTTTTAAACTAAATATTTTCACCCAACATTTGTTTCAAATTGTAATATTATATTCTTAACAAATAATAACTTAGATAGAGATTACATTTAGATCATGTAAAAAGGAAAAATAAAAATGAAGTATATATTTATATTATAATTTATATACCCAACGGAGATGATGTTAAAATTTAACAATCAATTGTCAACAAGATATAATAAGAACACAAATAAATTGTAATATTTATTGTTATTATGATTGATTTGTTAGCATATTATTTATAACTTAACATTGGTAATAAATGAAATTGTAAAATCCTTATCTTTATATCTGATAGTCGTTGTAACGATGTAGACAATCTAATGTTAAGGCAACGTTGAATGAATTTGTCTTATTTTTAACGTTGTTACTAGAACTAGATATATGTTGAATGACATCTTTTGATTTAACATGTAAAACAATGTAATCTTTCTTTGTGCTTGAAGAGTATATCAAACCACATCTACTTGATGGTTATTTTATTAATATTAAACTATTGTATATAATGGGAGTAAAGGCAAATTCCTTCACATCAATTTTTTATACTTTAAAATTTTTAAAACAAATCTTTTAATATCAAGTAAATTTTTTTATATTTTTTTATATATTTACAAAGAAACAGAACATCTTAGTGCCTTATTTGACATCAAATCAACCCAATTTTATTTAGCTGCGAAGCGCGGGTTATATCTAGTTCTTATTAATAGTACATCAAGTCACCCTTTGCTTGGCGGCAGGTCGTACTCATGCATCTGTATATACATAACATATAAGAGAGTAGGCTACCGGCTAAACAAAATGACTTTCATTAAGGTAAGTAAAACATGGATGGCATATAGGAATATATAAAAATCTTATCAGCATGAGCCACACTTTAACGAAGCATCGCAACCGAACAGTATGCTAACTCTTTGAAACACGATTCCAAATTTACGTCAATGTCTGATTTAGATACCAGTATAGTAAGACATTATCCAACATCTATAAAAAGAACGTCTGAGGAAAAACTTAATGATCTTGACGCAGTTAAATATTCGTAATGGGTTGTGCTTCTAGTTTGTTTAAAAGTTAGTAGTTTTATATTTTGGTGATTTTGTGACTGTGCCAACCACCACACCCTCCCCCCATACCTTCTCTGAAGTGGCCTTTATTTAGCAGATTTTTTTCTTGCAAATGGTGTACACGGAATTGGCCTATTCAGCTTTTGATATTTTTAGTATTTTTTAGATTTAGGAACTAATGCATCACACTCTCGCGTCCGCCTTATGCTAGTCGTATTTTTGGTAATTTGGTAGGATATTTTTGGAAGATTTTTCTTGCTTTTGCTATGCAATTTTTGTTTGGGTGGCTTTGCGCTGCTAGTCTGATTTTTATATTTCCTTTGCTATTATCGATACTGCCATTACTTCTATAGCATGGCTTCTACTGTTTTTTCCATTAATTTTCAATCATGGAGTTCCTTCGCTTGAATTGCCATTATAGATGTGGTCTCAACTCTCAAGCATAGTTGCTGTGTCTTATAGTTACCTGAGTTCAATAATAAAAGAAGTTTGGGTTATATGAAATTTGCTTCTTAAAGAAAAAGTTCCCTTCTCCACATTCTGATGTAATATTTTATGACGTCTCTAAATTCTGTAAGGTGGTGGTCTTTAGGCCACTGGTTTAGGCTCATTGTTCCATAAGTAGGGTGGTTGTAGTGGAGTCTTTTGCTTGTGAGGCTGGGAGAAATTAGGTGGATGGTGTAGTTATTTTGGCTAGTGGCTACCATTTAATGGAGTTGCGCAAGTCTAAATATCCAGTTTCTAGAAGAAAGAGTTATATGAGTGTTCAATAGTACATTTGGAGCCATCATTTATCTGTCTCATAGAACGACATGCACATGGTTGCTAGAGTATTATAATTGTAGTGCTGATATACAAGAAAATGAAGAGGCATGGCTTTCCATGCTATGGATATTTAGTCTTTGGAATTGGTATTGTCTAGGTTGTACAATATTTGCACCAAGTAATTGCAATTGATACCATCAACTCATCTGACTGTTTTAGTTCCAATTGTCTTCTTGACACTTTCTTCAGCTTCATCCTTATCAATATCTCCGGTTTCAACTTTATAACCATCTCCATTTAGCTTTGCATCTGTTAGTATTTATCTGAGGCTTTCAGGCTTTAGATCCGATTTGAATAATGTTGCTGAAATGAATGGAATTGCATATAGTGCTGTTTATCTATCCATGCTCTCCCTGGGATGAGGAAGGATTGATGCTTTATCTATATATTTAGTTTTTCTACATTCGTGGAAATTAACCATTACGTGATCTGAACCCTAATTGAACAACTGTCATTTATGGACAATATTTTTACATTATGCCAGGATATCAGGATATGTAAAATTATGCAAATTGTAGTATTTGTAGTCATGGTTATAACTTCCTGCATATAGCTTGTAATCTAGCTGCTTTTGATTAATTTTCTAATGTAGGTGCGAATATGGAACATGAAGTCTGTGAGCATTGTATCCGATAAGGATCACCTAACACAGAAATTACTAGCTACACTTCGTGATCACTTCGGATCTGTAAATTGTGTGAGGTGGGCTAAGCATGGCAGGTACATTGCTTCGGGATCTGATGACCAGGTAATTCTTGTTCACGAGAGAAAACCTGGGCTGGGAACTACTGAGTTTGGAAGTGGAGAACCTCCAGATGCAGAAAATTGGAAGGTCGTTATGACTTTGAGGGGTCATACTGCAGATGTGGTATGCGATATTCACTTTTCTTGGTTTTTTTATCTTGCTTTGTTTGTCATTCCTTGAAAGTTGAAACCCTATTTGTGTCTAATCAACTTGTATTCTATGTTCGAAGTAGGTGGATCTTAACTGGTCCCCAGATGACTTGATCTTGGCCAGCGGTAGCTTGGATAACACAGTTCATATCTGGAATATGACAAATGGGATATGTACCGCAGTACTGAGGGGCCACTCTAGCCTTGTTAAAGGAGTTACTTGGGATCCAATAGGTTCTTTCATAGCCAGCCAATCTGATGATAAGACTGTTATTATTTGGCGTACAAGTGATTGGAGCCTTGCTCACAAGACCGAGGGGCATTGGGAAAAATCTGTAAGGATTTGGAGCCCCTTTTGGCCATGCTTGCACTTTATATGATAACTACAATTAGTTAAAAACAATTCTCGCCTACTATTTCTGCTTGTTTTTGACAGATTGCTCATCTTTTATATTCAGTTGGGTTCTACCTTCTTTAGGCGGCTTGGGTGGTCTCCATGTGGACATTTTATTACCACTACCCATGGTTTTCAGAAGCCCAGGCACTCTGCTCCGGTGCTGGAACGAGGAGAGTGGTCTGCTACATTTGATTTTTTGGGACACAATGCCCCAGTTGTTGTGGTGAAGTTTAACAATTCTATGTTCAGAAAGAATATTTCAAATGGCCACGAAGTGAATGGTACTGCTACAGGATGGTCAAATGGATCTTCGAAAACCGCTGCAAAGGAATCGCAACCCTATAATGTGATTGCAATTGGCAGTCAGGATCGTACAATAACAGTTTGGACAACAGCTAGTCCCCGACCTCTCTTTGTGGCCAAGCATTTTTTTTCACAAAGTGTTGTTGATTTGTCTTGGTAATCTACTCAAACGCTTTCATACTTTTAAGAGAATGTAGATTCATTTGAATGAACCTTTTATGTAATAATGATTTTTAATTGTCTAGGGGTCCTGACGGCTATGCTCTCTTTGCATGCTCCTTGGATGGAACCATAGTTGCATTTTTTTTTGAACCGAAGGAATTGGGAATCAGGCTGTCAGATTCAGAATTGGACGAATTGAAAAGGAGCCGATATGGTGATGTCAGAGGACGGCAAGCTAATTTAGTAGAGAGTCCTGCACAGCTGTTGCTTGAAGCTGCCTGTGTTAAAGTGTCTGCTTCCAAGAAGTCACCTACTCAGCATACTCAAATACCAACAAAATTATCATCAAATTTGGGCTCAACAGTTAATAGTCAGCCGATTATGAAGGTTCCTGAACAACAGGTTGACGATGGGAAGAAAAATGGAGGATTAGGTGATGTAACGAACAAAGTCGCTCCAGTTCGTGTCTCCAGTCCAGTGAAGCAAAGGGAATACAGGAGGCCTGATGGAAGAAAACGGATAATTCCTGAAGCAGTTGGAGTTCCAGCCCATCATGAAAATATCTCTGGAGTGAACCAAAATCTAGCTATTGATTTCCCTGCGGATTTGAAAAGCAGTGAAAATACACTCTGTTCGGATAGCAGGAAGTTCACTCATAGGGGAAATGATTACGCTGGCAAATATGGTAATGCTGAATGTATGGGGATGGCAGCTAGATCAGTCATCAATGAGAGTCTCATAATTGAGAAAACTTCCATAGCTAACACTGATGGTAGAATTGACGTTGAACCAACGGGTAGAATGCCAGCATCTGGTTCAAAAGCTCATGATGTTCTTGCTATCAGAATCTTTAATAATAAAGAGGGTGAAAACAGCGCACCAGTTTGCTTGGAGGCTAAACCTTTTGAAGGAGCACTTAGTGATGCTGTTGGTGTAAGTAATGCATCTTTGACAAAAGAAACTGAAATAATTTGTAAAACAGGAAGCCAGACTCTCTGGTCTGACAGAATAAATGGAAACGTAACTGTGTTGGCTGGAAATTCTAATTTCTGGGCTGTCGGGTGTGAAGATGGCTGTCTTCAGGTAAATATTGCATCAGTTTTTGCCTGTCATCCATTCGTTAAAATTAGCTTTCTACAATCTGTAGCGTAAATGATCTATTCTTCAATCTAAACATTGGAAGTTACTTGCAAAAGCTACGTGGTGCCCACCATTATCAAGTGTGTTCTGTGCTACTGAAAGAATTCGCTACTGTCATTTCTGACTTAACTTATATTGTCATTTCTGACTTAACTTATTTGACGGTCAGAATTATTTTTTCCTATTTGGTGGATAGAAGAAAATGAGCCGGCGAATTGGTGACATAATTTCAGGCCTTCCAGTCCATCTTTTGGCAATCGACAATCCCATCCCACAATCCGTTTGGAAAGAAATGTTCATACATGTTTTTCGGGTGTAAACTTAGATTTACCAACCAGACCCAACCAATTATTTTTTCGGAATGAAAAAGGACACACACAGAATTTTGCCATCCCCCGATATATATTAAGAAGAAACGAGTTGACAAAAGGAAGATACACGAAGATCCCTGGCCTGATTTACAACCAATGTTAAAAAATGGGGCATATTAATTCGTTTGGATAGGTGGGTTATACATGTTTTCATGTGGTATATTTTTTTAAACAAAAATAAAATGGTAGTTCATTATTAATTTTTCATTTTTTAAATAACTATAATCTTCCAAGATTAAATAATAAAGGTTAATATAAGCTTGTACTTTTAACATAAATTTTGATAATAATATTTAGATAACATACATTTAAGTATTATTCTCCTCGGTACTTATACAACTTATAATAACTATTAGTAAAATGAATATTGAAGTTTAAGTTATATATTAGCTCTATCTAGAATTTGGAATGAATATGCAGTTTATGCAATCGAATTATGGCTATGAGGATGATATGTGTGTGTGTGTGTGTGTATATATATGAAGGAAAAAGGGCTACCACTGTATACATGTATGCACAAAAAACTTCATCATTAATTATCATAAATAATTACAACCATGTTACATAAGGAAAAGGAAAAGCGAAAGGCACACGCTTAGAACACCAACTTTCAGCTAACATTCTGGCATGAGATACCACAATCTCACAATAAAAGCAATTCTGATGGAATAATACATTGTTTCTGGCTAGCTGGATATCTTATATCATTGCCACATGTCTCACGCGTTCTAGCCATGGCGTCAAATTTCAACAAAATTCCATCAGATTTCTTCGAAATTTTCATTTCTCTAGGTTATCGAAGCCGAAATGCTTTTTTATTTCTTTTTCTAGGATTTCAACATAATATCAGTGAAATGTCAGTGAAATTTCATCGAAGTTGTGTCATTGCAACAAAACAACAAAAATAAGGGAATCTACCATTCACTTTCATCGAAATTTGCATATATTAATAATTTCACTTATTTGTTCGTTGATGTGTTGAGTTGTTAGAGTGCTTTACATTGTATGAAGAAGTTTTTTTAGTTAGTTTCTAAATTTTATATCTAAATCCCAACCAAATTAGTTAGATACAAGATTTAAGAGTTAAATTCAAGTTTTAAATGAAGATCTTTATATTTTTTTGTTCTCATTATTTTTGAATATATGTTTTGATTAGTAGTTATTATATGTATCGCCTCATTCTTATTGAGGAGGTGATATCACGGCTTTGCTTCCACTTTAGCATATAATTTGACTCTAGGCAACACACTGCTCTTCATATCAATATGCGTGATAAATGATGATTGTGATGATAATACTACTACTTCAAAACTTATATTTACAGTTCTATTTTTCAAATAAACGTGCATTTCTATTTTATTTATTGACTTAGAAATATTAAAAACCTTAGTTTTTGGAAAAAGTTAAGTTTAGAGTCATTTCCAAGATTTCCAACAATTTCAACGAAATTATCCGAATTTCTCTTTCTGGACCTGGCGAAAAGAAATTGAAATCCAAAATTTAAGGTCTTGCTTTCTCGCGTCTTCTCTCTACTACAAGGAGTATATATGGCTGTGCGATTGATATGTTGTTAGCAACCTTACAAGTCTTGTGGTGGTAAGTATTTGCCTATTATCGGGTTGGATATAGATTGTGCTTGTGAATGGTACGCAATTTCTTGGTGTTAATTAATTTGTTTGTGATATATCATATATTTTACGATCACAAGCTATACAATGCATCTATAAGACATACATGTTAGAAAGATTCGTATTTTGCGTCTCTGTGTGCGTGTCTTATTTTATTTTTAAATCTTATATATTTTTCTTAGTTGAAAGTATTTTGGTTAGATAAAAGTTTTAAGCTATCATTTCATTCTTCAATTTCTTACATAAGATGCCATTTGCTAGTACTCTTTGTTGATCTATGTTTTTCTCTGTTATTATTACGCGTGTCACCATTCTTTTCATGGTATAGAGGTGAAACTAATGACTTCTAATTTCGGTTCCAAATTTGGTTCTGAGCGACATACTACTTTTTTTACCGTTGAAGAAAAAATTAATGTAACATTTCATGTTAATATTTTAGTATTTGCAATATAATATATTTATATCTCATTTATCAAGTTAAAGATTATTATAAATCTTAATTTTAGAAAAAATGGGTTTTCAAGTAATTTCCCATATTTCCGACCATTCCAACGAAATCCTACCGAATTTCTCTTTCCAGGCTTATCGAAATGAAACATAAATCCAACATTTAAGGCCTTGGTTTTAGCTCTGAACACCCGACCAACGTTGATGGGATCCCAAAAAATGGAAACCCCATTCACAGATATCCTGGTGTCACCAAACAACTCCCAAGACTCTACAGAGCTCCTGCACCCAAAGAACATGCGATTCCTGTTCTCCGCCTACTCGCAACAAGGATGACAGGTTGGGTCAGCCGTCTGAACAAACAAACAAATCTGTTTCCGTCAGCAGTCTTCCCCTTGAAAAAGCCACATAAACACGTTTACGCGCATCGAGATTTTCCACTTCCATATTTTCTTACAGTCAGCCACACATCCCCCGGGTCATACACCATTGGGCCCTTTATATCCCTATATGCTTTCCCCATCGAAAAGACCCCATCATACCAACTCCAACAATCCCGACCTTTCGTAGGTTCATCAATGCCTTCAGTAGCCTGTAAAGAATTACCATCTCAAACGTCTACCACAGAGCAGTTCAGGTCGGCCGCAAACACCATTAGGCATGAAAATTGAGAGCCAAGTGCCCCACCCTCGCTCCAGTTATCAGTCTAGAACTTGAAACACCTTCCATCACCCATTATCGGTCTCAGGATAGTTAAGATTTCCTAGGCCACCCCACATATGCCTCTCCAGAAAAAGGGACCTGGCCAAGATCCTTAGTGGTCGGAAGCGAGCATCCCACATCGTAGCTTTCTCTGAGCAAAGTACACATCTTGCTGCCATAATCCCGTCAGATTCGAGCAACCCACTTGCTGAGCAGAGCCTTGTTCATCTCCTCCACGCTGTAGACCCCTAGCCCTCCGTCCTTCTTTGAACACATCATCGTCCCCTAGTTTACGAGGGCATTCTGCTTGACCGCCAAGAAGACGACTAGAAGAACCGTCTCATGATAGCCTCCAGCTTCCTCCGAGTCACCGCCAGAAGAACCCTTGCCGACAAAAAGAAAATGGGAATTGCAAACAACATCGACTTCAATAACACCGGTCTACCTCCCCGAGACGTGCAAGTAGACCTCCAACCCGCTAGCCTTTGCTCCAACTTCTCAATCTTCGGTAACCACTCCGCTGCATGCATCCTCCCAACAACCAATGACATACTACGATCGTAAAGTTAGATCCCTACAGGGGGACCTCGGCCAATCCGCACATCTGCTAATCTCTTCCTCCTCCGGACCAATGGGTATTGTTGGGAAAAGAGAATGAGTTAATCTATTCCATAGCCCTAGGCTCTCTTATATAGGAGAGTAGCCTATGGGTAAATTACATAAAGAGAATAACAAGAAAATAAAATAACAAAGAGATACAATTATCTTATATGCGTCAACACTCCCCCTCAAGATGGAGCATAGATATCAATCATGCTCAGCTTGGACGCACACTTCTGGAGTGGGCCTCTAAGTAATGCCTTGGTGAAAATATCAGCAGTCTGATTCTCTGATGTGACGTGAGATGTAGCAATGAACCCCTTCTGAATCATGTCACGTATGTAGTGACAGTCGACCTCAATGTGCTTGGTCCTCTCATGAAAGGCTGGGTTATTTGCAATGAACAAAGCAGCCTGATTGTCACATTCCAACATCATAGGAAGAGGTATATCAAGACATAGATCTGCAAGTAAGGATTTCACCCACATCATTTCTGTGCTAGCCTGGGCCATAGCCCTGTATTCGGATTCAGCACTGGATCTGGCTACTACTGTCTGCTTCTTGCTTTTCCACGAAACTATAACATCTCCAACATAGACTGCAAATCCTGATGTTGACTTCCTATCCTTGGGGCATCCTGCATAGTCTGCATCCGCACATGCTGTGATAGAGATCTCCTTTCCTTTCTTAAACAGCAAGCCTGCACCTGGAGATGATTTTAAATATCTCAGAATCATGTGTATTGCATCCATATGGGCCTGACGTGGTTGCTCCATGAACTGGCTCACACGGCTCACTGCAAATGATATATCAGGTCTAGTGATCGTGACATACAGTAGTTTGCCTACCAGTTCTCTGTACCTTCTCTTATCCACCTCTTCTGTGTCATTATCATACAGCTTCATGCTAGGATCCATTGGTGTCGTAGCAGGTCGACACCCTAGCATACCTGTTTCACTCAGTAGATCTGTAACATACTTCCTCTGTGACATGACTAATCCATATGGATTTCTAGCAAACTCCAGCCCCAGAAAATATCTAAGGACTCCCAAGTCCTTGGTGACAAACTCGGTCCCCAGCCTTTCCTTTGCCTGCTTAATGCCCTGATCATCATCACCTGTAATCAAGATATCATCAACATAAACCATGATTACAATGATACCTCTCGCCGTCTTCTGTACAAACAAGGAGTGATCAGCATTGGAGCGTTTATATCCTTGTTTCTCAAAGAGGTCTGAAAGCTTCTGAAACCATGCTCTGGGGCTCTGCTTAAGGCCATAGATGGCCTTATGTAATCTGCAAACCTTGGAACACTCCCCCTCAACAGCAAAACCAGGTGGCTGTTGCATATAGACTTCCTCTTGCAAGTCTCCATACAGAAATGCATTCTTCACGTCCAGTTGATAGAGTGGCCAGTCTCTAGCAACTGCAACTGATAGCAGGATCCGTAGAGTGGAATGACGCGCCACAGGGGAGAACGTGTCAAGGTAATCTACCCCATATGTCTGTGTGAAGCCCCGTGCAACTAGGCGTGCCTTGTACCTGTCAATGGAACCATCTGCATTGTGCTTAACTGTAAATACCCATTTGCAACTCACCGGGCTAACATCAGGAGGTATAGGAACCAAACTCCAGGTTCCTCTAGACTGAAGTGCCGCCATCTCTTCTTCCATTGCTAGCCTCCATCTAGCATCCTGCAAAGCATCATGGTGGCTCCGTGGAATGTCTGTAGCTGAGAGTGCCAATGCAAACGTCCTGAAGTCTCCAGATAGCCTCTCAAAGGACACAACTGCTGATAATGGATATTTGGCACAGCTTCTCTTGGGCTTGCGTAGAGCTATTGGAACATCCAGATCATCTGTGTTATCACCATGCTCCTGTAATGCATCCTGCTGAGAAATGTCGTCAGATCCATCATCATTAATATTTTCATTACATACCATAGGCGAGCTAGTTGACGGGTCAGGACCATGAGCTGGAGGAAGCCTGCGGGTGTAATGGAATGGTAGCGGGGTTAGTGATTGTGGTGGTGGTGGTGGTGGTGGTGACGGTGGTGTTGTTTGTGGCAATGGTGGTGGTTCCATGAATACGGCATCAGGAGATATAGGTGGTGGCTGCATGTTTCCGGATTCTGAAAAATACATAACAGATTCAAAAAATGTAACATCTGCACTGATCATATACCGCCGACGCACAGGATCAAAACACTTGTACCCCTTTTGAGTTCTGGAGTACCCCACAAATACGCACTTGACAGCCCTAGGAGAGAGCTTGTCAGTACCAGGTGACAACTGATGGACAAATGCGACTGACCCAAACACACGAGGAGTAAGAATGAACAAATCCTTGTCAGGGTAAATGAGTGAAAAAGGAATTTGTTCATTCAAGACAGACGAAGGCATACGGTTGATAAGGTAACATGCAGTAAGGACTGCATCACCCCAGTAGGAGTACGGAACATGACTCTGAATAAGAAGTGACCTTGTGACATCAAGAAGGTGACGGTGTTTTCTTTCAGCAACCCCATTCTGTTGAGACGTATGAGCACAAGATGTTTGGTGAATAATTCCTTTTGAGGAGTAGTAATTGGCTAGAATGTTGGTGCACAACTCTAAGGCATTATCACTTCTCACAATCTTGACAGATGTGGAAAAAACATTTTGAATTTCGTTTAGAAAGTGGATAATAATATTTCCTGCTTCAGATTTATTTTTCATTAGAAAGACCCATGACGCTCTAGAGTAATCATCCACAAATACAATATAAAACCTGTGTCCCTGATGATCGGGAACACGACTCGGACCCCAGACATCAACATGAAACAACTCAAAATTGGAGTTACTACTCCGACATTGACTACTGGGAAAAGTCGACCTGTGATGCTTTCCCAACTGACATGCCTCTCACTGGATAGGTGTGTGAGAGAGACCATAGGGTAGAACTAGACGCAACTTCTGAAGCGGTAAATGACCAAAACGCATATGCCACAGGAGAGGAGATACTTGTCCAGCAGGAGAGGATGTGTTTCCAGCAAATGGGGTCTGGTTCAGACGGTAAAGGCCTCCTTGCTCATAGCCATGACCAATCACGTTGCCCGTACGGATGTCCTGAAAAATCAAAGAAGATGGATCAAAAATAGCTCGACAATGGAGATCCTTCGTAATCTGACTAATTGACAACAGATTCATAGAAAAATGTGGTGCATGTAGGACATTCTTCAGCTGCATAGAGGGTGTCAATCTAATCTCCCCCTGACCAGTGATAGGGGAATGTGTGCCATTAGCAATTACTACTGTCCGTCCTGGAGGGATCTGAGTGTATCCTGTAAGTAGACTCTGGTCGCCACATAGATGATGTGTAGCGCCCGAGTCCATGATCCATGGCAGTATATGAGATCTACTACTGTGGAGTGCAAGTGTACTACCTGAAGTACTGGTAGATGCAGAAGCAGAGGCAGAAGCAGCAGCATCAGTATGACTCTCTGTAGTCGGTGCTGGACCAGATGGTGGTATGATGCCCCTGAGGCGGGCAACTAGATCATCAAATCGTTGATCCAGGGTAGCAGCAGATGGCGGCTCTATCTGCTCAGCGGCTCGTGCAGATGCAGGGAATCCATGCTTTGAATAGCATGTGTCTTCATTGTGCCCGACTCGGTGACAATATGTGCATGTTGGCCTAGTGCGACCACCCCTTCCACGAGGAGTACGTCCACAGCCCTGGTGATGAAAACCGCGGCCTCTGTTGGCCGCCATAGCTGAGGAATTCTGACTCGCAGATGCTGAAGGCACTGTGATCCTACTCAATCTGTGAAAAGCTTCCTCCATGGGAGGAATAGTCGAGTCCGCTAAAATCTGAGAACGTGCTGCCTCATATTCTGGATCAAGTGCAGCGAGAAACACACCCACCATAGTAGCATTCCTGTATGTCTTCTGCTGCTCAGGCGTAGCTGTCAAGGGCATGAAGCTATATAGCTTCTCAAACATCCCTCTCAGTGATGTATAGAGAGAATGTAGCGGGCGACCATTCTGCTTGATGGTGAAGATATCATGCTGGAGTTGCAGGATCTTTGTCTCGTTCTTCGCCTGGGAGTATGTGGCCGCCAGAATGTCCCACATATCCTTCGCTGTGGGTTGATGGAGGATATCATTGGCAATCTCAATTGCCAATGTGCCACATAGCCAGACCTTGGCTTATGCGTCGTCAGCCTCCCAGGAGGTATAGGTTCCAGTCTTCTCAGCAGGCTCTGATTCGGTAAGAATATGCTTCTTACCCGTAGACTTCATCATGCTCATGAACTGCATTGCCCACAGTTCATAGTTGGTACCATCCATCTTGTCAATAGGCGCCAGACCACGGAATGCGCCAATAGATGGGATATCTGCCTTGCTCTCTGACATATTGCAAAATAAAGACTGGAACGACTGACAAACGATATGTTTTGTCTACAATACCATAGATGGGGGTAGTTGCATGTGTAGACTTCAAGCAACTATCCCCATGAAGATGTTTGTGCTAAGACCTACACGCACGCAGAAGTTGCGCACATGCCGCACAAGAGATGCGCTGGTACGCACGGCTGAGACGCACGGCTGAGGCGCACGGCAGGGGCTGCGCTCAGCGCACGGCTGGTGCGCGCAGGGACTGTGCACAGCGCGCAAGGATGCGCAAGGGGCTGTGCACGCAGGTGCTGCGCGTGCGGCACGCTAGGGCTGCGCGTGCGGCACGCTAGGGCTGCGCGTGCGGCACACTAGGGCTGTGCAGGGGCTGCGCGCACGGCACGCTAGGGCTGCGCTGGGGCTACGTGTGCGGCAGAGGCGGCGGCGTTGGTGGCACGCCGATCGAGAGAGAGAGAGAAGGCCGGCGGGTGGGGTGTTAGGGTTAGGGTTTCGAGAACTCCGGTCTAGGACCGTCGCTTTGATACCATGTTGGGAAAAGAGAATGAGTTAATCTATTCCATAGCCCTAGGCTCTCTTATATAGGAGAGTAGCCTATGGGTAAATTACATAAAGAGAATAACAAGAAAATAAAATAACAAAGAGATACAATTATCTTGTATGCGTCAACAGGTATAAATCCCGACTTTTCCCTTTTGAGCTTCAGCCCAAATACCTCGTCGGAAATGTCAAGGATCACGAACATACCCCTGCAACTAAGGGTGTAAACGAACCGAACCTGAGCGAACCTACCCAGGTCCGGTTCGGTTCGTTTATTAGGTATATAGGTTCGGGTTCGGCTCGATTTGATAATATTAAAATTATGTTAAGGTTCGGTTCGATTCGATTGAGGTTCGCGAAGGTTCGGTTCGGTTCGTTAAAGGTTCGATTATTTACGAAGTGAATGGGCACAAGTTAAGTCCGTGAAGGTTCGATTCGATTCGTTAAAGGTTCGATTATATTCAAAGTAATGTGCACAAGATTGCAATAAACGAACACAACAAATGCCTAATTTCAAGCACAATTTAGGCTTGTGTATATGTGAAGTGTGTCGTCTCCTTTTCCAACCTTTACCTCTAATTGAAAATAATAGTCCCTCTACAAATAACATTCCCATTATCTCTACAAATAAACATAGAGCTGTAAAAAATCACAAGATGAATTGAATTGCCAGAAAATCATAACTCAGATATGTGAAGTATATACCATTCTTTGCATTGTTTGTGCCAAAATCATAAAATGCCGCAAAACAATCCACAAACAAATAAATGCATCTCTGCATAGTATCCTCATTCCTCATAGTAAAGCAACCATAAAATGTTATAATATCATGATATAAAAACTTCACAAATGGTACCATATAAAAGGTTCATATGATAAAAGTACTAAAAAATGTTTCTTCCAAAATGAGCTTCATAGTATCCCAACATATGGATGACATCTACTTGCATTTAACATCATCAAATGATCCACAATCCATGCTCTGATGAGTGATTTTTTCATTATCAAACACCTGAAAAAAGAATCAAAATCAAAAGGGTTACCAAAAACAATATAAACCTTAAATTTAAAATGTTATAATGTCATGATATAAAAACTTCACAAATGGTACCATGTAAAAGGTTCATATGATAAAAGTACTCAAAAAAGTTTCTTCCAAAATGAGCTTCATAGTATCCCAACATATGGGTGACATCTACTTGCATTTAACATCATCAAATGATCCACAATCCATGCTTTGATGAGTGATTTTTTCATTATCAAACACATGAAAAAAGAGTCAAAATCAAAAGGGTTACCAAAAACAATATAAAACTTAAGTTCAAAATAGAGCTTAAGAAGATATTTGACTATGTTATCATTTTGTATTATACCTAAACATCAGGAAATATGGCGCTAAAGTCATTTGGAAAAGAAATTTCCAATTCTTCTTCTTCTAAGTAATCTCCCTGTCAGAATAGAAAAAAGAATTACCCTTAAGAAGATATTTGACTGTGTTATCATTTATAAATTGTTAATTTGGATTGAGTAGAAAGAGGTTATAAGAACTTACCGTTGGATTAGGAGCATCTTTCATACCTTCCCGGATCCAACTACCAGTGCAAACTAGTGCCTCAACTGTTTTGGGGAGTAGGGAGCTTCTATATGAGTCAAGAACACGACCTCCCGCACTAAATGCAGATTCTGAAGATACAATTGTAATGGGGATGCTCAAAATATCACGTGCCATTTTTGATAAGACACGGTACTTGATTGAATTCACCCTCCACCACTCCAAAACATCAAATTCCTGTTCGCTGAGCTCATTTTCTGCAACATAAAGACCTTCCTCCAGGTATATCGCAAGATCTGATTTTGAAGGCTGCTTTGCATCATTCCTAACAAGCATGTCAAACATTTCACGGCCCTTTAATCCGCGCTTCTTCAAAAAGTCATTTGATTTCGAAGGACGAGTACAAACTTCTTGTGGAGCTTGTTTTGCATAAGAGTGATAAATCTCACGGAGAGCATCTGTAACCAGCTGTAAGTTGTGATCCACCTCATGCTCAGGATACAATAAAGGAAATGCAAATTCAACAAATCGCATTTTATTCCGTGGATCCATGATCGTTGCAATTGCCAACAACAAATTGCAATCTGCCCAGTATTTGTTCATTTTCTCCCACATTGCAGAAGCCATGTCTCTCATAAAAACATCTTCAGATTGAAGTTCAACAAGCAATAAACATTTCACTCTACACATCTCTAGAAAGAATAAATTAGCAGTTGGATATGTAGCTCCGGAAAATATGGTTGTGACATCATTAAAAACCTCCAAAAATTTGCATATTTTTTCAACCATCCCCCATTCAACAGCAGTTGGAAGCCACTTGTAATTAGCATCCCGTAGAGCATATTGACTAAAGGCAAGTTTAAAGGTCAATGCATGTTCCAACATCAAATACGTGTAATTCCATCTCGTAGGGCAATTAATCTGCAAACCCTTATTGGTAGAAATGTCAAGTTGTTTGGCAATCTCTCCAAATTTGAACAAGGAGAGGTAGATTTTTTCAGATACTTGACACTTTCTCTTATGGAAGTAATTGCATTATCAATGTGTCTAAGACCATCTTGCACCATGAGATTTAAAATGTGTGCGGTACACCTGACGTGGAGTATCTTTCCTTTCAATTGAAGCTTATTCCTTGACTCAAAATTAGCCTTTAAAGACCCAGCAACAATAGTGTTGTTAGATTTAGATGCATTATCCAAGGTGATTGTTTGGATTTTATCTTGAATTCTCCACTCTTGAATGCGTCTAGCATTGGCATCACCAATTACAACACCTGTGTGAGGTGGTTCTAAATCACAAAAATTGATGACACACCTTCGCAATTTCCATTTGGGATCAATAAAGTGTGCGGTCAAACACATATATCCAATAGTTTGATTGGATGTCCAGCAATCAGATGTAAGAGAAATACGATCAACCGCCTTGAAAGCTGTCTTCAATTTTTCTTTCTCGTCTTCATAAACTTTGAGGCATTCATTTTTAATGGTGTTTCTAGACATCTTTTCAAATCTTGGATTCAAAGTTTTTGCAAACATAATAAACCAAGAATGCTCGACCATCTTAAATGGATATTCATGCATCACCATCATCCTTGCAAGGGCATCTCTAACTTTCTTTGTATCATATGGTGCACTCATAGAATAACCGACTATCTCACCCTTCTCCGCTGGATTAAAGGAAATTGTGGACTGCTTCTGTTTTTTGTCACAACTTTTGTAATATGGGCACACATTAAGCAAATGTCTCTTCATGTGACTGGTTGTCCCACTCTTGGGTTTAACCAAGACCTCGCCTCAACACTTGCATTTATTTTTAATCAGCACTTCATTAGCAAGTTTAACACTTACATCTTCAAAAAAAGACCACACAAATGATGTCTTTCTTCTAGATCTTTTCCATTTTTCTCCTAAAACATATTCGGTATCACTAACTTCGACCGTATCCTCTTCAGTTTCATCAACAATATTAATATTTTCTTCACCATCTACTTCATTTGCTAACACAATCTGATCAATTGATTGTTGGGAGGATGGTGTATCTAAAATGACATAATCAATATGTTAAAATTTAATAATTCTTAACAAGTAATGTTTCACATACTACACATTCATCAAATTTATATTTTACGAATCTAACAACGATATGAAGCAATATACAACAACAACAACAACCAAGCCTTTTCCCACAATTAAGTAGGGTCGGCTACATGGATTCTTCGCCTCCATTCAGATCTATCTTGGGTCAATCTCGGACTTATATCCAAAAAGCTAAGATCCCTTCGTATAGTCTCTTTCCAACACTTCTTGGGCCGTCCTCGCCCTCTCTTAGCCGGCTCAACATCCCAACACTCGCATCTCCTAACCGGTGCATCAGTTGACCTTCTTTGCAAATGACCAAACCATCTTAAGCGGTTTTCTCGCATCTTATCCTCGATCGGAGCTACACCAACTTTCTTTCTAATTGCATCATTCCTAATCCGATCTTTACGTGTATGTCCACACATCCATCTTAGCATTTTCATTTCTGCTACAACCATTCTCTGCACATGTCTATGGTTCACAGGCCAACATTCAGAACCATAAAGCATAGCAGGTCTCACGGCTGCTTTGTAAAACTTTTCTTTAATTTTTAAAGGAATTTTCTTATCACAAAGAACAACGGAGGCTCCTCTCCACTTTAGCCAGCCTGCATTTATTCTATTAGTAACATCTCCATCAATTTCTCCATCATGTTGCAAAATAGATCCCAGATATCTAAAAGAATCTCTCTTCTGAATGTTATCGTCACCAATCTTCACCTCGATTCCTTCATCATTGCTTCCATCAAAGGTGCATTCCATATATTCCGTCTTAGCCCTACTTATACGAAAGCCTTTAGTCTCCAATGCATGTCTCCAAACCTCAAGCTTCTCATTTACTCCATCTCTAGTCTCGTCAATCAACACAATATCATCAGCAAATAACATACACCAAGGTAACTCATCCTGAATGTGACTTGTCAACTCGTCCATAATCAAAGTAAAAAGGAATGGACTCAAAGCTGAACCTTGATGTAAACCAATGTTGATATCAAAATAGTCAGTCTTCCCCGTCGGGGTCCTTACACAAGATAAAGCCCTATCATACATATCCTTTATGAGATTAATGTATAGGACATGTATTTGTCTCTTCTCCAAAACTCTCCATAGTATCTCTCGTGTGACGGAATCATAAGCCTTCTCCAAATCAATAAAGATCATATGGATATTCTTCCTTTTAGCTCTATAAATCTCCATTGTTCTCCTCAACAAATGAATGGCTTCAATAGTTGAGCGACCTGGATGAATCCGAATTGGTTTTCTTTTACTTGGGAAACTTGCCTCAACCTTCTTTCGATCACACGTTCCCAAATTTTCATAGTGTGACTCATCAGCTTGATACCTCTGTAATTTGAACAATTTTGAATGTCTCCTTTGTTCTTATAAAGAGGCACCACGATACTCCTCCAATCTTCAGGCATTTTCTTGCTTCGCCAAATAACTTTGAATAGATTCGTAAGCCAAGTCAAACCACGCTCACCTAAAACTTTCCACACTTCTACAGGGATGTCATCCGGTCCAACACCTTTCCTAGGCATGGAAGGACATATCGATATCGATATCGATATCGGTACCATGTCGATACCGATATATCGCTGATATATCGGCGACATATCGACGCCATATCGCCGATACCGGGATTTGGTCAGCCTTTTTTGAATGTCGATACCTGATATCGGACATATCGGCGATATATCGGTGACCTGTCGATACCGATATATCGCCGATATATCGACGATATATCGGGACACGGCCTTCCATGTTCCTAGGTCTCAGATATGAACCCGGTCCAACACATCCGGTCCACACTTTTATTATTATTATTATTATTTTTTGATATAAAGCAATATAAAAAAAATAAAATGTCAATACTTAGAATGCAAACCTTGAGAACTCATCATTCTTGTCGATGCGGATTGCTGTTGCTTAAAGGAGTAGGATGGACTGCGAGGGTTGCTAGACCGAGGAGGAGATGCTCTGAAGGGGGAATTGCTGCGGTCCGCGGAGGGCACGTGGAGAGGACGAGCAAGACCAGCGGCTGCGGTGGCCTGGTCGTGCCGAGAGGAGCAGCACTGCGGCCGCGTCGCGCAGCGAGGACGACCGGCACCTGCGGGCTGCGGTGGCACGACGAGGACGAGCAGCACTTGCAGGCTGCGGACTGGAGAATGGCACCTGCGGCCGCGTCGCACGACGAGGAGCGGTACCTGTAGGCTGTGGTCACGGCGTGCAGAGGGGGGAGAGGTATCGCAGCTGCTTCGCGCCGATGGGATGACCTGGAGTCGCGTCGCGCGACTCGGGTCACGTGGAGGGAGGGGAGCCGCACCCGCGCCTGCGTCATGCGTAGAGAGGGAGCGTCGCGCGCAGAGAGATAGCCGCGCCCGCGCCTGCGTGTCGTACGTAGGTGCAGCCGCGTAGGAGGCTGCGCAGCGGCGGCGTGGAAGGTGGGAGGAGGGATCAGGGATGCGGGCGGCGGGTTGGCGTGGAGTTGAAGAGAACCGCAAGTCCGCAGGTGGCTGGTATGTGGGGGTCCGTAATAGCCTAATAGGGATTAGGGAGTTTAGGGTTTTGGGGGGAAAATTTCATATTAAATCCCTTAATTTTTGAAAAGTGAACTACAAGTTATATTAGTGGTACTTGTGACTTGTGAGTGTGAGATTTATATGAGGCCTCAATTCCTAAATCATATTATATAAGTATAATTATTTTTTTATTTATATATTATTTTTATCGAACTATTAACGAACCGAACCTGAACGAACCTATCATTTCAAGGTTCGGTTCGTTTATTTAAACGAACCCAAAGGTTTGTTAAGGTTCGGTTCGTTTATGATCGAATCGAATCTTTATCGAATCGAACCTGAGCGAATCTCGAACCTGAGATTTTTTTGACAGCCCTACCTGGAACTCTCCGATCCACCCTTCGCAAAGAGGATTGTGTCGTTCGCATATTGGAGAATAGGGACCAAAATCTCCTCCTTGCTATAACTGCTGCAGACGTTGCCTGACACTGCATGGTCCACCATAGCAGAAAGATCGTCTACCGCAATAACAAAGAGTAAGGGCGTAAGCGAGACCCTTGACGCACGCCTTATTGAGGTTGGAAGAAACCCCCTTTAGGTTGCACATTTACCAACACTGCGTATGAAGCAATCATCACACATCGATTGAGAAAGCCTCTCCTATATAGAGATGCCCACAAGAAGCACCAGTCTACATTATCACATGCTTTTGAAAAGTCGACCTTACAAACCACACCCTTTGCTCTTGTCTTCTTTTAATCGGCCACGATCTCATATGCAAGAACAACACTGTCCATTAGTTGGAAAGAAATTCCTAAGTAACGTACCTACAAATAATTTTTCTTCGAATAAGCCACCAAATTTTTTTTTCTCTGTATAGTGTAGGGATATCGCATATCTTCTATGCGCTATAGAATAGCGCAGCTATTGTATGCGTTTTCTCTAGGTAACGCAGAGAAATCCTGCGCTATGCATGTAGCGCATACATTTCCTGCGATATACCCTTAAGAAGAAATAAATTACAGAGAGCGAACGAAGGGTCACTTACGCAACCCTTCGTTCGCTCGACTCTTTCTGTCTGTGCCCGAACCGCGAAGCCGCGAACTCCTCCGCCCCGAGCATCTCCTTCTCCGCCCCGAGCATCTCCTTCTCCGCCGCGGTTGCCACAAGCCGCGAAGCACGTCCCCGCACCTCCGCCAGGCGTCCCCGTACCTCCGCCCAGGCGTCCCCACGACCTCCGGAGGGCTTCTTCCCGTCCGCTGCCACCACTGCTTGCGAGGGTAACGATTTTCTCAATTTTTTCTTAGGTTTCTTTATCTGTTATGCCTCCCCACGACATTGTGATTTTGTATAACCTAAGACCATGTGATTATAATATATAGGATGTCTATGGATTCCATATTTTGCGTGTTTGAGTTGAAGAGTCATAATGAAGACTCTTGTTCTACTGTGAAGCGAAGTCTGCGATTGAGAAAATCCATGTCGTATGACGAGTTATTGGATTTGATTTGTAAGAAGTTTTCATTGGATAGGAACATATACAACGTGAAGATATTGCAGTGTATTGGAAATGGTTCAGTGATGACGTCCATTGAAGATGATGATGATGTAGACAATATTTTTCTTTACGCTGAGACTTATGCAAAGTCGTCTCCCGTAGAGATAGTTGTAGAAACATCTTTGATTGAACTTGGAATCGAGCAGCACGCCTTTGAACGTCACAGTGACGAGGTACCTATTATGGATCACAATGACGAGCGAACATTTATTGGCGAGTCTCTGATGAGGGAAGTGCATCGCGTTCTGAATGATTGTCCTCCAGAGGTCACTGATGATGAGATAGAGAATGAAACCGATGAAGCTGAAGATGTCGGCCAGGATGTAACAAATGATTCCGAAATTGTCTCTTCAATACCCTTCTTCAATGTTTTAGGCGGTGACGGCCTTGCAAATTTCGAAGACAATTTTCGAAAGGAAAGTGCCATTGACAGCATTAGTGATGAACTACGAAAGGGTCGCACTTTCAAAACGAAAGATGACTTTGTTTTTTGTGTGAAAAGGTACCACATTTTCTCCCATTACAACTTCAGTATTAAGGAATCGACCACATTGGTTTGGTCCATCTCGTGCGCGATGGATTCCAATGGGTGCAAGTGGTTTTTACGTGGTCATTACCGTAGATTCGATGGGATGTGGGTAATATCCAAGATTGGTGATCCCCATTCATGTATCAATCCATCCGTTGGTCAAGATCATCCCCAACTTGACTGCAATTTCATGGCACGAGAAGTTCTTGACTTTGTGAAGGATAGCCCAATTGTTTCGGTTTCAACTCTGAGGACCCATATCTACAAGGCGTACAAGTATTTGGTTACAAAGAAAAGGGTGTGGGATGCGAGACGAAAGGCGATTGCAATCATTTATGGTGAATGGAAGAAATCCTATGCGGAAATGCCACATCTCTTACATGCTTTGAAGGATGTCATTCCAGGGACAGAAATAGCTATTACGCACACGGTCCATCCTGATCCAAGGAAGCCACATTGTCGAAGATTTCAGCAATTTTTTGGGCGTTTGGTCCATGTATTGAAGCGTTCAAGTATTGCAGGCCACTGATCAGCATCGACGGTACACACTTGTATGGAAAATATACACAAAAATTACTGATTGCTTGTGGGATTGCTTGGGCGTGGGAGCACTTTCCCCATATAGCCCCTGTCATTAGATTGAGGCCCCAATGGCACGGGCGACCATTAGGTGTTCGGTGGAGGGCGGACTTTGAGAATAGACGGCAACCAACACATGTTGTTCGCCCATATCGTGATGCATTTGATATGCAATCGCCCGACCAGGTATAAATTTTTTTTGGAAATTTAATTCTTTTCAATTATCCATAGAGTAATGTAATTCTGGTATGTGCAGGTTTTGTGGATGCCATATGGGAGTGACATCTTGGAAGGGCTTCCAGATTATTGCCTCGATGGTCAGCATGTTTGGACGTCACGTGTACCACTTATTTACTTCCACGTGGTCGAATACTACTTTCCGGACCGTGTCGTACGCCAATTCGGTGGATGCCAGAGTATTCCAGCTCCCTGCGACACTGACGAGGTGCTACATGCGATCGATCTACGGGGTAAGGTTGATGTGGATTGGAGAGAGAAGCATATTGACCACATCAATGCTTGGATGTCTCGACACGATAGAGTCCTCCACATAGACCAATCAATTGGGGTTAGCACAACTCCGGATTACATGGGTTGGTATCTCCGCATCACCAGAAGATACGTGGGGAGATTAGGTGCAATCCTAGCCTACAATGTAAGTATACATAACGCAAATATATTTCGCTTACTTGTTATTATGTAAATAACATGTATTCCAATTTTTCAGATGCAAAGATGGGATCTTGTTATGAATTTAGGAGGAAGAGATCCTGGCCACTACCAGTATAGAGACATAGCACAAGAGACCAAGGCCGAGATGGAGCGTTCATTAGCAACTCAATTTGTAGATGCTATGATCTTGAACGAGGAGTACACGCAGCAAGAGGACATCCAAGATAGAGGAAGAGGACGTGGAAGAGGTAGAGGTCGGGCTAGGGCACAACAACATGCTCATGGACGAGGTCGGGCAAGGGCTAGGGCACAACAACAAGATATTGCACATGGCGACAACTTGGAGGAGGGACACCAAGATATGGATGACGTTCCCGACTTTGTTTTAGAGACACAGTTTGTCACTCCGCCTGTTGAACCTCGAACCGGCGAGATGTCAACTCCACAAGCTCCTGCAAGGAACATTCGAGGTGAGGAAGCTCAACATGCATATGCTACATTGACACCGCCACCTGCGCCCACCTTTGAAGAGGAAGAAGCCATTGAAAGTTCTCAACAACAAGATCTTGATCTCAGATTTGGAAGGACTGCATACCAAAGGAGGAGGAAGAGATAGATATGTAATGTAAACAATGTAGTCTTACTTTTTTGTATTGTACCCCTCATGTACTCATTTTCGAAGCAATGAAGACTATTTATGGACGTCTATTCAAACATTCTTCAAATTTTGTACATATCTTATGGATGAAGAAGTACAAGCATTACAATTCTTGGTGTTGTTATGTTCTGTCCACCTTGTTCCTGACTTTATTTTTTTTTGCCGCATAGCAGAGTAAATCGCAGCATTTCTATGCGCTATATGCTTTCCTTTATTTTTTTGGCCCGGTAGCAGAGTATATCGCAGCTATTGTCTGCGCTATAGACAGAAAACGCAGACAAAGTATGCGCTAAGGTAAAGCGCATAGATTAAATGCGTCTCCCTATATCGCACAGATTGTCTGCGATATGAGTACACTATTCGAAGAAAAAATTTTTTTTTTGGCTTAGTTGGAGACTAATGTTTTCCAACTACGCCTCTTAGGAATTTTTCTCCCATTAGTTGCCTGTCAGGTAGAAAGGCCCTCTATGTCGGAGAGATGAGGTCACCCAACAATCCCTTCAGCTTTTTTGCGAACACCTTAGCCCCGATCAAATATATCGCATTGGAGAGTGCAATAGGTCAGTAATCCTCCGCCTTGGTGGCCACATCCTTCTTCGGCAATAGAAATATCAAAGAGCGGTTGAGATGATCAATTCTCGAGATGCCCTCAACGAAGTCAGTAATCAACTCCACACTTCCCCAACGACCATATCCCAAGATTCACAGAAAAGAACACATGAAAACCACAAAGGTCGGGACACTCGTCCGGATGCAGACCAAAGATCGCCGCTGCAATGTGCTTTACTCCTAACCCTAGCCATCTATACCTACAGTACGGAGCTCACCTGCTCAAATCCTTGAAGTAACTTGTCACCGCTCTCGTAATCTCCTCCTCTCCACTGAGTACATTACCCTAATATCAATAGAGTGTATGATATTCCTCCTTCTCCGTCTGCTAGCCACTGCATGATAATATGGTGTCAGCATCACCCTCCTTCAACCATTTCTGTCGTGACCACTGCCTCCATTCCACCTCACGCTACCTCTCTTCTTCCTCCAAGATTTTTTGCACCACACTGCGACTTTCGAGCTCCTCTGTTTCCAACTCCCTAAGATTCTCTACCAAGTCCAGTCGTCCTACAGCTTCTGAAAGAGTCTCACCGTAGCTGACCCACTCACATCCAAGTTAGTCGAATATGAAATTACCATCTCACAAAAGCCATCTTCAAGCATCTAGCTCCGACAAACCTGAAATAAAATGAGAGCCCTCTACTACTACAAGTGTCCAAGTACAATGGTGTGAGCCAAACTGAAATCCTCTAAAACCTCCACAGATAGAAGAAATTTGTCATTTTATGACATAGCGGATGAGTTTCTTCAAGTGTACTTGCAATTTTCTTCATTGAGAACATCTAAGGCAAGCTCCTGCACCCCTTCGGTGAAAAGTCCAGAACCTGGATCCTGCACATCTCTCCAACTTGGCCTATCCTTTGATTAAAGTGTGACATTAAAATCACCACCTACAAACCAAGGTACCTTTGGGAAGCTAAACCTTCACCTCACGTAGCCCCCCATAAGACTGTATTTCATGATCCATACATAGCACCATAGACTGATGTCATAAGTAGCCATGATCGATCTCTCTCTTTTTAGGACCATGAACATCGAATGCACCAAAATCACTTCTTTAGTTAAATCGAACACTTCATCATCCTAAATGACAACAATCCCCCTGCACTGCCAATCACATGAGAAGCCTTGAATTCTGTGAGGTAGGGCCCAGGGGTTGAGCTCCACCGCACTGAGTCCTAAGAATCGATCTTCATTTCTTGTATACACACCAAATCTACCTTCCAAGAAGTTAGCACCAATCGCCATCCTTTTTTCGGGTTGACCCAACTCGCGCACATTCCAGGTTAATCACTTTATTAAGGAACCATGGGGGAACCCCTCGCCACCTGAACACCTACCATCTTAGATACCTCCAAATGAAATGTCCTGCTCTTCTTAGGCCCTTCAAATACTCCTGGAACCGCTCCTCCCTCACATTCTTCACTGTCAACCGGCACTGTTTCCCATGCCTCGTCCCCTTCCATTCCCACATTAGTTCTCCCTTCTTGACTCCCCCAACTTCTCCAAATTCAGCAAAAAAGCCCTCCTTAACGTTACTCTGCAAGAGCAGATACTACCAATCACAAGGTTCCGCCCTGCGCCTCTTTCGAGAGAAGAAAATCAGTGATCGGTGCTCCTCCCCCACGGAACAAACACTGCCAGCCCCACGGGTTCTGGAGATCGTGCCTAGGCGACCTGAATCTTCCCCTTCACCATGCGAGCCCTCGCCGTCAACCTTCTTGCTCCGTTTCTCCCATACCGAGGGCAATCACTACAACGCTTCGCGTCCAGTATCCCTCCGCTAAAGAACCCCTTTTTGTTTTCGTGTCAAGATCGTCACCACCCTTCGAACTATCAACCTCCTCGGTCTGAAGACTCACGTACAGAGTATTGGAGATGACTTGAGCGAAGGGTTCACCAAAGTCGCATCCTCCTTCATAGCTTTCTAAGCGACATGACCACATGTAAGCTTCCAAATTGGAGCGTCGGCATGCAGGAGGCCAAACTAATGAAGGAAGAGGGAGCAAAGCCATTCGGGTTAGTCGACCGAGGGATCCGATCTTTGGATCTGATCCGAGTCTTTTTAAGAGTTTAGGGGCCTAGTGAGGAGGTCGAAACTTGAGCCCGATCCTGAGATTCGAAATCCGACTTTTCTTCCCTAGATCCAAACCTACGTGGATCGACGAATCAGGTCCTAGTGGCATCATAATTGGATTTCTAATTGAACCCTAACCCGAGGCAAATGAATTCGAGCCTCAAAGCGCCACTCCAAGAAATAGCAGGAGGCAAAAGTTTTGGATGCCAAAAGGCAACAGAGCATCCTCCTCCTTCCCAACATGCTTCAAATCCTGCGATCTCCGGCATCGCTTCTGCCCCCGTGCCAGGACCTCTAGCCACCGTTACCGCTGCCATCCTCCAGCCACCGCCTTCATCGGAGACCTCACCATCGGAGCCGCCTATGCTGTCCTCCCCCAGAATAACCAACCGGAGAGGAAAGGTTCTCCGCCCAACCTTCAACTTCGTACGAGAAGGTGAGGAGAGTTTCTTCCCTCGAATTAAAGGCCGCCACCTGTAATCCCTCACCCGCTCTCAGCCCTGTGCATTGCACTTTTTCCACCTCTCCCACATGAGATAGGGTCGGTCAAAGACAATCCATATTCTAGCAACACAGAGGAATCCCTACCACTTTCATCTTCCACGATGAAACCCTAGACCCGAAAGCACCGTCCAAGAATCCTGGCGCTCTACCACCACACGAGCCCCCTAAGTTTCGGAGGCACACACTCCTCCAAGGCCCCCTCCAACGCCATATGGACGCCTTCATCGGACATCCCTCGAATATAGAGGGTCCCCCTGACAACCAGATCGTATCCACTAAGATGCCTGCCTCCTTTGCCCACCCCAGTCTATTTTGAGACCTCTTGAGGTCCTCCGCCTTCCTCTCCCTCACGTTCGCACCATCCAACAGACGCTCGAGCTCCACCTTCTTCAAAAATCTCCCTACCAACTCGATAACTTTCTATCGGACAAAAATTCACAAGACTGCTCATTAATATGTTCTTTAGTAGCCATCTTCTTCCTCGGTGAAGCGCCTCTTTCACCACAATCGCATCTCCATTTACCTGGTTTTTCACATCCGAAACAGAGCGGCTAATTAGTTGAGAAGGATTTTGATAGGTGGTCGTGAGTCCCACCCCTGAAACAACAAGGTTTTGCCCCTCCCTGGGGCTTAGGATTGCGTACCTTCTTGCACAGTGCACTCCAAGGTCCATCACTGGCCAAGTCTTCCATTGTTACTTCGTTGAAACCCTCGACTTCTTCTTCAAGACCGACAAACGCCTCTTTAGTAACGATGGCCCTCGTTATCTCTTCTCCCCCACTCCCGACGTTCCCCTCCTTTCCCCTCGAAACCGCCCCCTCCACTCCTCCGTACACTCCGCGCTCATCTCTTTCCAGCCGCAGACGATATATGCGATGTAAATCGCATACTGCACAGTGAATACGGTTTACGCCACCTACCGCATAGGCATACATGGCCCACATATGTGGTTCTTAGGGGGTATTCCTTAGCAGTATATACAACATTCTCAACACATAACCTCTCACTATGAAAAATAGCAATATTATGACAAACTAATTTTCCCATGTAAGATAAAGAGTCCTCATCCAGTCCTTACAAGATCGATCAACTCGAGCAAAACCAAGGAAACTCTAGAAGGTTATCAATGAGAAATCGAGCCACTTAATGGAAGCCTCCCTTCGGATCTTTGTAGTTCAATCACATGTAGAGATAAAGTATTCCATATCTTAGATTTTTTTACACAATGAGCAAGCCACATCTATATCATGGAGAACTTTGTCCAATGAGTCTCCATCATAAGTCGCATCTGTCTTAGTAGCCAAAGAAACACTTTCACACTTATTGGTGTTTAGAGTTACAATTTAACTTAAAATCCGGTTTTTGCTCACCGGGATCGAAAACAATGGGAGCTGATAGGGTCCTCTAGGCCTTCTTGGCCAAGAAATTACATTCCTTCTAGCACTAATGGTCTTGGTTACAGTGTTCGGAAATGCGGTCCATGCGGCCGCATATGCGGCCGCATATGCGTATTCGATCACTTGACCGAAGCGCATATGCCATATGCGGCAGTATGCGGTCAAAACGCATATGCGGTCCGCATATCTAATAGGATTCTTGTTAATCCATGGCATGTTGATGATACATTAACTCGATTTTGTTCCGAGCAATTCTTATATCATCATTCGCATTGATGCATCTTTTCATTATTCTCGTATTTGTTGCATTTGAGAATATAATCTAGGATACTTTTTCTCTTATCCATTTTTTCCATTGCTCTCAACAATTATTAATGAATTATTTACTACTACTTTTGAACTTTCTATATAATGAAATTCATTCTAATTCTTCAAATAAAACATGAAATAATTGACTAACATTCTGACACTTTACATTTTTGTATTTCTAATGAATTTTATATGCAAACAATCTTCCCCTATATTTTGTGTCAACATATTTTATCCCTTGGAGATACATATATGTGTATAATTTTGGGTGTATGTACCTATGATTATTCTTTAGTTTTTGTTATCTATAGGATCTATATATACATTAAATGTTTTCTTATAGAATCATGTATTCCCTGTTGTATCCAATTTTGTATATGTATATATGCATTAAATTCAAAATACACACTAAAAAATAATCATATATCTTATTGATTATATTATCTTATTTGAAATTTTTGATTTTGAATTTTGATATATCATCAACTTTTATATATAAACATATTTTAATATTTATTTTATAATATTTTAAATTAAAATATTATAAACCGCATGAACCGCATATACTTCCGTATACTCTTCCGCATATCCGCTTACTCGCTTTAGACCGCATGACCGAACGAATACCGCATACCGCATTTCTGAACCTTGCTTGGTTAAACGAAGGACCCTCAACGGAGTCAAAATCCACAACCATCTATAAATACATGCAATCTTTCTCAATGGAACCTAAACAAAACATCTGATATGTTGAGATATTCAGTTGTGTGAAAGCGCTATTAATCGTGACAATCGATTATGTAGCATGTGAATCGCATCATAACCACACAAATCACACGTAATAATGTCTAATCACAAAGAAAATCAGGTAATCATAAAGGTAATAAATTAATCACTAATAGATACCATTTTTTTAAGGAAACCTAGTTAGGTAAAAACCTTGATCTGATTCGTTCGGGCTCGTGATGTCAACTAATCGAATCACTCTTTCCTATACAAGAACATTCAGAACTCTCCGTCATTAGCTTCTTATCACATCCTCATCATATATTTATGTAAGGTTTATTCTTTCTTCTTCACGAGCTTTGAAGTAGCTTGTAGTTTGTCTTTGTAGTTGGCATGCTTAATGTACTTTGATCACTCATCTGTCATTGCTTCAAGTGCTTGCTTCACGAATCTATCATGCTAATACAAGAAGACATTTTTGGCATCAATAGAATGTGCTTGTTATAGTGCATGCCACCAACAATCTCCTCTTTTGATGGCACAAAACTAATTTGAAATGTTTAATAGAAAGAAAAGTGTGGCGTGTGATAAAGGATTCTATAAAAAATTGTTCCCTTTTGGAAAAAATTCTTTGTATACTTCTCTCCTTTTTTGACATTATAAAAATGAAGGTTATTAGTTCTATATTTTTTTAAATAACTTCTAAATAATAAATATATCTTGTTACCAAACAAAAGCGTTTTTCATGGTTTTGTTTAGAGCTCCTCTTTTTTTGTTTGCTTCGGAGAGGAATAGAGGGATCATAGTCAGTATTGTGCATGAAAGTTCTAAACTGAAATGATAAGAAGTCATCTAGTGTTCTTGACGAAGATGGACTTCTTCAAGCATTAAATCTTCTCGGCGATTGCTTCTATCAATTTTCTTAGGTCAGATGCTTCCTTTAGTATTGTGACCATCTCTAATGGTGTAGTTGGATGTTTGACCTCCCACTTGTTTTTATCTTGTGGACAACTATAGTTGCAAATAAATTTTCTAATACCTTTGTGCTTTGGGTTATTGTTGTTACGTTGTAATTTATCATTAGGCACATAAATTTGAGTTACTTTCTTCTTTATAATAGATATAAAACCAAAGGAATTAGAATTAACCTTTTCTTTTAATGGAGATATATATTCGACTTTGAGCTTCTAGTCCTATTTTTTAACGAATAAATTTATTCTTAATTTCTAATTTTCCCTACGATTATTGCCCGATGCTATTCCCACAAGATCCTCCCCATCTTTGCCGCAATAATCGTACAAAGGTTCCACTTTGATCAAGCGACAGCATCTTTTTAGTCTTGATGTCTGGTCCATCACTTCTGACTTCGCGGCGGCATCTCCTCCGCCAAAGCTTCGAGGCAAATCGTAATTACTATTCCTCCAACTTTTAGCTTCAATCGCCTTGAGCACGAAACTGCCAAACTCTCCACCACCACCACTATCGTTGACAATACCTCTTTTGGGCTTGATCCATCACTGATGGTCTCTACTACTGAACTCCCAAGAGCGGCATTTCCTTGATTACTTCCATCGATTTACAATGAAATGGGATGTCCGATACTCGAACCTTCCATCTCATCCCAAATTTAGATGCACCATCCTTGTGCATCTTGAACATCTTGTACGCGCATGTGAGCATATGAAATCAAGATTCTTTTTCCCATTTGCATGGGGACATTCCCAAATCTAATGGTTGTCTTGAGATGAGATATATGATTGAGTTATGCATCCAATATAAGGGCATTGATTGCCATGAATTTAGACCCATTTTAGGGCTCCTCCTTTTTCGTTTGCTTAAGAGCCATCCTTAGTTTAATGCTTAAGGCTTCACATAAAAGATGGGAATGGATGCATCGTGACCAGTGCTATGCATGGGTTATCTAAACAAACATCAGAGAGAAGACGAGAAGTAAGTAAGACATCAACCTTTTCTTTCCCCTTATAGCTAGTTGGTCTCACCATGCATCTCTCCCTTGTCCGCAGGTCAGTCTTAGGGTAGGAATGAAAGATCGAAAGGCATGCCATTGAAATGATAAGAAGTCATCTAGTGTTCTTGGCGAAGATGGACCTATTCAAGCGTTAAATCTTCTCTACGATTGCATCCATCTACGTTCTTAGATCGAATGCTCCCTTTAGTATCGCAGGTGCCATCTTTATTGATGATGTAGCTGGACGTTTGACCTCCCATTTGTTTTTGTCTTGTGGATCAAGATGGATGCAAATAAATTTTCTGCGACACCTTTGTGCTTTGGGTTATTGTGGTTACATTGTAATTTATCATCATGCACCTAAATTGAGTTGCTTTCTTATTTTTAACAAATATAGAACTAGAAGAATTAGAATTAATTTATTCTTTCAATGGAGATCCATATTTTGAGCTTCTTTTTAATCTCATTTTCTTAACAAGAAAATTCATTCTTAATTTCTATTTCTCCCCTCTATTATTGCCTGATGTTGTACCCACCGGGTCCTCCCCCATCATCCCCCATCTTCGATTTCCCACCGGCATCACCTTCACCCAAGGGTTCGAGCCAGATCAAAATTATCGTTTTGCCAACTTTTAGGTCCAGCTACCTTGAGCTTGAAGCTGTAAGGCCCTCCACCGCCTCCACCACCACCATTGACAATGACTCTTTTGTGCATGATCCACTACTAATGATCTCTACCACCAGTACATCAGAGCGACATTTCTCTGATTTCTTTGATCCATCTACAACAAAATGAGACGTTTGACACTCAAGTCTTCCATCTCTGATTTCTCTGATTTCTTTGATTAGAGGCATTGCCCTTGCACATCTTAAACATCTCATACTCGTGTGTGCTCATATAAAATCAAGATTCTTTGACTCGTCTGCATTGTGACATTCCCAGATCTCATGGGTTGTTTTGAGACGAGATATCTAATCGAATTCTGCTTCCGAGATTGCTCAATATAAGGCATTAACTGCCTTGAATTTAGAGCCACTTGCGTCATCTCTACATCGGTGTTGCCTTCAGCTTATTCCTCGACAAATTTGAAAGGTTTCTTTACTATGTCGTATTTAAATCATTTGATTCCAAGAAGGCCATCATTATCGTCTTCCACTACGATTATTAGTGCTGTTGAAGTATGGTGATCGGGCTTCTTAATCCGCTGATGCTGGCTATTGCACTTGGATTTTGTTGGTGGAAAAGAGAGAATTGTTATTCCATAGAACCCTAGGCTCTCTTATATAGGAGAATAGCCTATGGGTAAATTACATAAGAGTCCAAAGAATAAGTACTAAATAGGAAACTATACATAATATCATAACATTAGTCTCTACACTCCCCCTCAAGATGGAGCATAGATGTCTATCATGCGCAGCTTGGAAGAACATCTCTGAAAGGGTCCTCTGAGCAGCGACTTGGTAAATATGTCGGCAGTCTGATCCTCTGAGCTAACATGAGTCGTAGATATCAAGCCTCTCTGGATCATGTCTCTAGTGTAATGGCAATCAACTTCGATATGCTTTGTTCTCTCATGAAATGCTGGATTGTTGACAATAAACAATGCTGCCTGATTGTCACACAGAAGCTGCATGTGTAAAGGTACAACTATATGTAAATCTTCTAGCACATCTCGAACCCACATCATCTCCGTGCTTGCTTGCGCCATGGCCCTCTATTCAGACTCCGCGCTGGACCCTGCCACAACAGTTTGTTTCTTGCTTTTCCACGAGACCAGAGAGCTCCCAACAAAAACGACAAATCCTGACGTAGACTTTCGATCCTTAGGATACCCTGCATAGTCTGCGTCTGCACATGCTGAAATAGATAAATCCGTGCTCTTTCGAAATAGCAACCCTGAGCCTGGAGAAGACTTCAGATACCTCGGTATCATGTATATGGCATCCATTTGAATTTGTCTTGGCTGCTCCATAAACTGACTCACCCGACTTACTGCAAAAGCAATATCGGGTCGAGTTATGGTGATATAAAGGAGCTTCCCCACCATCTCTCTATATCTTCTCTTGTCGACTTCTTCAGTATCATTGTCATACAGTTTCATGCTCGGGTCCATGGGAGTACCTGGTGGTCTAAATCCAGCCAAGCCTGTTTCAATCAGAAAATCTGTGATATATTTCCTTTGGGTCATCACCGGACCCTGTGCATTCCTGGCAAATTCCAACCCTAGAAAGTATCTTAGGGTACCAAGGTCCTTTGTGACAAACTGACGACCCAAGAATGCTTTTGCCATCTCTACTCTTTGAACATCATCTCCTATAACAAGAATATCATCAACATAGACCATGATGACAACCGTACCTGTAGAAGTCTTCTGAATGAACAACGAGTGATCCACATTTGATCTTTTGAATCCCTGTCGTTAAATAAGTTGGGAAAGCTTCTGGAACCATGCTCGTGGACTCTGCTTAAGGCCATAAATCGCCTTATGAAGTCTACACACCATCTGACTCTCCCCCTCAGCAGTGAACCCTGGTGGCTGCTGCATGTAGACTTCCTCCTGCAGATCTCCATACAAGAAGGCATTCTTGACATCAAGTTGAGCGATAAACCAGTCACGTACCACAACAACCGATAGGAGAATGCGAAGAGTAGAGTGATAAGCCACTGGAGAAAATGTATCCATATAGTCCACACCATAGGTCTGTGTGAAACCTCTCGCAACAAGTCGTGCTTTGTACCGATCAAGACTGTCATCTGAATGGTATTTAACTGTGAATACCCACTTGTAGCTAACAATGGATGCGCCAGATGGAGCATTCACCAGGCTCCATGTACCACGAGACTGTAAAGCACACATCTTTTCTTCCATAGCCAATCGCCAACAATCAATCTTCATAGCTTCCTGATAGTTCCGTGGTATATCCACGGAAGACAAAGCTGTAGCAAACATCTGAAAGTCCCCTGTAAGATGGTGAAAGGACACCTGGGAAGCAAAGGGATAAGACACGCAAGTCCGTTTCTGCTTCCGAATAGCAATGGGAACATCAAGATCGCCATCCGCTATACTAGATGGTGCAACCTCCTCCTGCACTGAAGAATCCTGCACATGTACAATATCTGACCCATCATCTCTCATTTTTCAGGACATACTCACGGGCAGGGTGATTGGCTGTGGCTCTGAGCGGAATGGCCTCTATCATAACACAAGTCTCTACAGATTTGTTACATCATTTGTGCACTCTCTGCTCTAATATGAAATGATATCTTGAGATATATGGTAGGTGCAGAAGCATTACTAATCGAAACAGTTAATTATGTAGCATGTGGGTCAGACAAACAAACCACGTGGAACCTATCTAATCGTAAAGATAATCAAGCTATCATGATTTGACACAAAGTTCTTTATGGGAAAGCCCAACCAGGTAAAACCTCGACCAAAGTCGTCTCGAATTTGATTTGAGCCGATTGGATTATTGATCTTATCCACTGGACATGCTCCTTTCAACAAGGCAACTCCTCATTTACACCTTACAATATCAAGGACCCCAATATTAGACTTCTTTTTCAAATCCAAAGAGAGGCTTCCTTATCCTGGGCACCATGTATAGTATAATGCATGAAATAAACTCACTACCTCAAAATATATGCAATTCAATGATAGATTCAGATGTCGTGGCATGCCATAAGTATGCTGGCGGCACGTGCCCTTTCGCCAACTTTTTCGGAATCGATATTAGTGGAGTGCCCCCATTCTCAAATGCGGTGGCATATCTAGCAGTATGTTGGTTTCTTTGATGATATATGTGAAATGAAGGGGGCATTTCTTTTTAAAATTGGGTTAGTATATTTAAAAATACTCTAAAAAATCAACCAATGTAGGTGATATGAGGGGGCATGCCTCAACACAGACATGCCTAAGACTGGGACATGTAAAGAGCTGATGCAACTTTGGTAGGAGGGTTTTTTTGTCGACCCCTCAGGATCCGGGTACCCGTTTACGCGCAATTCGCATGATATCATTCACAATTATATCGCACAAGTTGTAACAATTCAGGGAAAAATTTTTTTTTTCGCGACTATGACATTCATTCTAAACACATGACCACAAGTAAAAGAGACAGACATCACCAAAATTTCCTTTCATTAATATTCATATCCATTTACAACATATATCCCAAAATGTGACAAAAGAGATAGCATTTACATCATCATCTGAACAAAAACTAAGGCAAAGTAAATCATACCGTCGGGTATACACTATATCTCCTGGAAGCATGTATATACTGAGCGGCTACTAAACTGCAGGCTGTTTGCCTGCCACACACAATAGGAAGAAAAGGCGTCAGCGGTTGCTGGTACCTCCCAAAAACTGATATAAAATAACGGCATTTATTATTTACAAAAGAAACAAGCAGAAAGGCGAGAGCAACTCAAATTAAGATTAAATTCTACTTGCAAATGAAAACGGTTTTTCAGGTTACTTGTAAGCATCTCAAATGTTCGTAATGCATTTCTAATGACTTTCCCCTGAACCCGGCATTTCCCATATGTAACATTATTTCGATAGCAGTTGCGTAATCATGAGTGTGTGAGGGGGAATGCATATATCATTTTCCTTAGAGATCATGTTGGTTAATGAAAAATGGAAAAGTTGAGATTGTAGAGATCTATTGATTTATTTAAATTCTTGGGTAGAGAGAATGGTCTTTTGATCTTAACTTCTCAATTCCTCAACTTCAATGTTTCAGATATAACTCCAGATGTTGTAGATGTAGATATGGATGATCTAGATATAGAATCGCCAGTCTGTTGGCGAAGTAACTCAAGCGGTGAAGAAGCCTGCAAATGGCTCTTCCGTCTCGCCCTCTAATTGGAAGTGCGGTCCAATAGAGGGATAGGTCTATTCTCCAACTACGCCACTGAGACGAGTGAGAGAGACTTCCTAGGAAAAGTCGCTCTAGAAAAACAGTCCGACTAGTACGGACAACCGAGCTCGTACGTAAAGCTGAAAAACCAGGATCCCCCGCCTGGGCATCCTAAAACAGGGTCAGTGGAACTGGTCTAAAGTCTGGATCCCAACGAGGGCGTAAAAACACTGCGAGCTCGCGTAAAACCGAAAAGGGACTGGGATCCTAGACCCGCGCACTTGGCGGCCGCTGCCCAAACTGAGCTTCCTATTCTCCCGCCCAGTTGAGGGTCACCGCGCCCTCGCACGATCAAGTGTAAAGGTCACTATGATCGGCACTTTACATTCACATTTTTGCTTCTTACTCAACCATATATGATCCATTAGATTAGATATATGTTTCACAATTCCTTGTATGGTTAGTTTTACAGATCACGTGATTGGTCAATAATTATCACTCTTCAGAAAGTGATATACTTATAGCGGATTTAACATGTTGTTTTATGAATATTATTAATTCTAAATCATAGACCGATTTAAGCATGCAAGTCATTAAGAATATATGAATTTCCATGCTATTAATCCCTGTTATTGTATTAATACTATTCTTGGACCATTTAGACTTCTAAGCCTTTAAGTGCCATACTAGACTTGAGTATGTAGGACTCTAATCATGGCATTCAGTTGATAAGTACATTTGCTGACATCTCTTGAGCTTCCCAGATCAACCTAGAAATGAATGTTATTATTAAACTTAGCCTGGTCGGAGGTGCAATATGGCATGGCCAATTACCAGTAAACTCTAATTTTACTATTACTGGTAAGAGAGAGAATGTTCAACTTTCGAGGCTGGAATCATATGATAAAGGATTACAAAGGCCATACAGATTTGACATTAATTTTGATAGCAGCCGCTGATTTTAAATTAAAATTTGTATTTCTAATCCATTTTTTTTTATACCAAATGCATAATGCCTACTCCATAAAATTATGACTATTACTTTAATATTTGGAATATGCCTATAGAAAATAGTTGAAAAAAATCTAAATCACTAGATATGTTGTACTGGCTCATCGTATCCATGTTTTGGATAAAAGATCAATTCAACCAACATTTCTCAATTGGTATAACGTGGTCTGTCATTAGAAGGTGTGATGCAATAATATTATATGGATAATTATTTAGTCAAACTATTTCTAGTTATAACAGAAACAAGTGAAAGTCTTAATAAGACCAACAGTGAAGTTTTCCTAGAAACTTTGAATTGATTATTTAAATAAGTATAGATAATATTCTCTCTCTGCATACGTTATAAATTCTAGTAGACACATAATAGGTAGCACAAGTCATAAATTCTTTCGGTATTTCAAATGTTGACTTCGTTCTGGTCAAATGAAATTCCATGAGCGTCTCCTATATTATAACTCACAAGCCATGTGACCTCAGGAAGAATATGGTAAAATAATTTAACTAGAAAGGGATCAAAATATATAAAATCATATGCATGGCAGCCCTAATAGCGGCTACAGATTGTACCACAAGAGATTTGTATGCATGAGATTTTGCATTTTTTTCTTAAATCAACTTATATCTATCATTAAAATTCATAGAAGTATAAATCTGAACTGGATTTCACCAATGACAAGTACGTTGTGCACTACTCACAGCAACAAGAGGAAGATGCATATAGCAACAAAAGGGACACGGATTTATCATGCATGGCATTTAAAGGTGGCTTGATTGAACATGCATTGGCAGCAATTGAGGGGGAAAAGGACTGTACAAACCATGTATAATAAATATGTATGGCAACAATGAGGAGGGAGAGAAGGTACCTGTGATCTCTCCAATTTGGAGAAAAATATATGCATGCAGTAGCTGCAGCTGGAAGGGTTTGGAGGAGAGCAGCAATAGCTCAATCAGTCAGGGAAAGTAGCAACAGAATTCCTCCTGAGATCTTCTAGACAACAGGTTCTAATTGAGTGAGATGGGATTTTTCATCGGTGAATCACAAAGAGAAAAAAAAATGTGGAGACAAGAAGAGGAGAAGAAAGGGAATTGGGGCAGAATCTGGGGACCTTTACGGCTGAATTGGAAATAGCAAGAAAAGAGCAAAGGAGTGGTGTTATTTATACAATGGGAGAGGGTGTTAGGCTTTGCCAAGTGGTGCAAGTGGAATGTCAAGTGGAGGCAAAAGGGAAAACTAGTGGCTACGAATGTTAATGTAATACAAATGTATTTTATACATATATTGCTGCAATCGGTAGTATTTGCCACCGTGTATTGCTGAATCAAAATTAGATTAATACTTTTTTTTTTTCCAGAACAGTCTGTTACAGTAGAGTAGCAGAATTTATTTATTATTTTTTTTTAAACCAAAATCTCTTATTTATTTAATGTACTTAAAGTGAACCATACGTGCATCTCGGGTCTCGGAACTTGACGCACAATATCTTGTTTTGACCGTCTCTGAACACCGATCAAAATGAGTATAATATTGCTATACTTCCGGTCGAGTTTTGAACCCCCGAAATTTTACGGATACGGATTTTGTTTAAGGTTAAATTTTTTTTTAATCTAAAATATCATATGACCTCCGATTGACGAATGGTCGATTCCGTTGGTCTCGTGTCGTCGAATCGGATCTAATGATGGTCTTGGTTTATTTCGCGGTTTCCGAATTTGCGTCGCGGCTTTTCACGGCGCGCATTACGAAGGGACCGATTTTCGGTCGATTTCACCCGAACGACTTTTGATTCACTATCAATTGGTCGTTTTAGGTTGGTTTGTATTGACCGACAATGTTTTTGGGTTCGTTAGACCCAAAATCGGACGACTTCGGGTTTGATTGGAAACCGGATGCTACAATTATAAAAACCTCAAAGGGAGTCTCGTCCTCGAGACTCGAGTCAAGGCTATTTAGCGACTTGTTTAAATTTCATATGTCCATAAAAACCTCAAAGGGTTTTTGAACCCATAAAAACCTCAAAGGGAAAACAAGCCATATATTTATAATGTGTCTAATTACAAAAGCTTGTGTTGACGATTACATCAGAATAGCTGCGGATATCGTGCCCGCATGTCGGCTTCAGACTCCCATGTCGCTTCCTTGACGCCGTGTCGGTGCCACAAGACCTTGACCAATGAAATCTCTTTGCTGCGAAGCTTCTTCACAGCACGATCAAGTATCCGGACAGGCTTCTCCTCATAGGTCAGATCCGGCTCTACGTCAAGATTCTCGTAACTGATGACGTGCCGAGGGTCGTGGACATACTTCCTCAGATTGGATATGTGGAAGACATCATGAATAGCAGAAAGATGTGGAGGAAGAGCTACTCGGTAAGCAACCTTCCCCACTCTAGCCAGAATCTTGAACGGTCCAACATATCGCGGCGCCAACTTGCCACGAACACCAAATCTCTGCACTCCCTTCATGGGAGATACTCGCAAAAATACCCAATCTCCAACCTATAATTTATAGGATTGTCATTAGTATGGGATTAAGTTGAACACATATATATCAAATTGAGTGGATGAGGAGAAAATAATTAGATTACCTGAAACTCTAAGTCTCTCCTCCGACGGTCTGCATAGCTCTTCTGGCGGCTTTGTGCCGTCAGAAGCCTCCGCCTCACAAGATCAACAGCTCTCGCAGTCTCCTCCAAGAGATCCACGGAATAGAGAGCATGATCACCTACCTCACGCCAACTGAGAGGTGTGAGGCATCTCCGCCCGTATAGGGCTTCGAATGGTGCCATGCCAATACTGGAGTGATAGCTGTTGTTGTACGTGAACTCCACTAACGGCAGATGGTCCTTCCAGGACCCTTTCCACTCCAAAGTGCAAGCACGAAGCAAATCCTCTAGTGTCTGAATGGTGCGCTCACTTTGACCGTCAGTCTGTGGATGATATGCAGAACTCATCTTCAGCTCTGTCTGTAGTGCTGACATGAACTGATGCCAATAATGAGATGTAAATCTCGAATCCCTGTCAGACACCACCTCTCGTGGTATACCATGCAGCCTGATAATGTTCTGCACATAGAGCTTGGCCAATCTGGATGGAGTGTAAGTCGTGTGGACAGGTATGAAATGGGCTGACTTGGTCAACCTATCAACAACGACCCATATAGAATCATGGCCACCTGGTGTCTTCGGCAGACCTGTAACAAAATCCATAGAAATGCTCTCCCACTTCCACTCGGGAATGGGGAGAGACTGCAGTAATCCTGGTGGTCTCCTGTGCTCGGCCTTGACCATCTGACAGGTCATGCATCTGCTAACATGTAGCGCCACATCGCGCTTCATCCCATCCCACCAGAAATGTCGACGCAGATCACGGTACATCTTCGTACTGCCTGGATGGATAGATAACCGTGAACTGTGTGCCTCATCGAGAATGTCTCTACGAAGCTGCTCATCTTTGGGTACAACGACCCGTCCCGCCTTCCATAAAATAGACTCCATCACAACAAAGTCATCAAATTCGTCCTTGACGGCGCGCATGTATCTATCATGAATCCAAGGATCGGTCTTCTGTCCATCTACAATACGATCCCAAAGACTGCTGTATCGTGGAGGCACGGTGGTAGAAATGGATGCGCTCTCCTGGGGATGCCAATCACTCAACGCTGCAAGTGTATCCCACGTGTATAGCCAGTTCGCCGTACCCTCTGCATGTGCTCTCCTGCTAAGTGCATCAGCCACCACGTTTCCCTTACCGGGATGGTAAGAGATCGTGCAATCATAGTCCTTCAACAGCTCGAGCCATCTGCGCTGCCTCATGTTCAGCTCCTTCTGATCAAAGATGTACTTCAGACTCTTGTGGTCTGTGAAAATCTCGAAGTTCACCCCATATAGATAGTGGCGCCAGATCTTCAAAGCGAAGACAACTGCCGCCAACTCCAAGTCATGTGTGGGGTAGTTCCGCTCGTGCGGTCTCAACTGTCGTGATGCGTAAGCGATCACCTGTCATCTCTGCATCAACACTGCTCCGAGACCTTCTCCAGATGCATCCGTGTAGACTGCATAGTCCTGAGTGCCTGAAGGAAGAGCAAGAATAGGCGCTGTGGTCAACCTCTCCTTCAGTGTCTGGAAGGCCTGCTCACATGAATCGTCCCAAATAAATGGAACTCCCTTCTGCGTCAATCGTGTCAATGGACGGACGATGCGTGAAAATCCGCTGACAAAGCGTCTGTAATAGCCCGCTAATCCGAGGAAGCTCCGAATCTGAGTGACTGTCTTGGGCTGCTCCCAAGAAATAACTGCATCAATCTTCGCGGGATCAACCGCAATGCCTGCTCCAGAAATGATATGCCCGAGAAATGAGACCTGGGATAACCAGAACTCACACTTGCTCAACTTGGCATATAGCTTGTGCTCTCGTAATGTGTCTAAGACGATCCGCAGATTATTAGCATGATCCTCTTCATTTCGTGAATAGATGAGCACATCATCGATGAACACCACTACAAACTTGTCCAAGTATGGACGGAAGGTACGGTTCATCATATCCATGAAAGCCGCAGGTGCATTGGTGAGCCCAAACGGCATCACCACAAACTCGTAGTGTCCATAGCGAGTCCTGAAGGCTGTCTTCGGAATATCCGACTCGCGAATCCTCAGCTGATGGTAGCCTGAGCGAAGATCGATCTTCGAGAAAACCGAAGATCCCTGGAGTTGGTCGAACAAATCATCAATGCGCGGCAAGGGATAACGGTTTTTCACCGTTCTCTTGTTCAGCTGCCTGTAATCGATGCATAACCTCATGGATCCATCCTTCTTCTTGACAAATAGAACCGGAGCACCCCAAGGTGAAGTGCTCGGCCTCACGAATCCCAAGTCAAGCAACTCCTGCAACTGCACCTTCAGCTCCCTCAACTCGGCTGGTGCCATACGATAAGGTGCCATAGAGATCGGCTGTGTATCTGGCAGCAATGTGATCTCAAACTCGATCTCTCTCTCAGGAGGAAGCCCTGGTAGCTCATCAGGAAAAACATCTGGATATTCAGATACTACTTGGATGTCTTGTATCATCGGTTCTTGATCAGATACCTCCCGAACAAATGCAAGGTAAGAATCACAACCCTGGTTAACAAGTCGCTGGGCTCGCAATACTGAAATGTACTCCATGGTGGAGTTATGTGTAGTACCCTCAAAAGTGAACTCGGGTAGATCGGGAATCCTGAAGACAACGGTCTTCCTAAAGCAATCAACAAGTGCATGATGAGTGGATAACCAATCCATGCCCAATATTAAGTCGAACTCATCAAGCTGCAGAAGTAGGCAATCTGCGGTCATCTCATGACCTCCTATCAGTATGGGCAAGTGCCTGACTATCAGAGATATGACAAATAACTGGCCACCTGGCCCTCGGATGTGATATGGAGACGATAGCGTCTCTGCAACTCTATCTAAAGAAACAAGCAATCTCGAAGCAAGGAAAGAGTGTGTCGCGCCGGAATCGAATAAAACATGGAAAGGTCGGCCCAAGACTGAGACCATACCTTTCACCACAGTAGCCGCTGAACGTGCCTGCTCCTCAGTAACGGCATGTAACTGTCCCTGCCTGGCTGATGCAGCACTAGAACCTGCCACACTCTGCGTCTGTCTCTGCTGCTGCGGTCGCCTGAAGTTGGAGTTCCTGCCACGGAAACTCCCTGAACGCTGTGTCTGAGGCTGTGGCTGTGAAGGCTGTGGCTGAGGCTCGCCAGAAGCCTGTGGGCACTGAGCTCGGTAATGTCCCCACTCGTGACATCGGTAACACCGGACTGGTCGAGTAGAGGGAGTAGCTGTGTCCGTGCTCCGAGCTGGTCCTGCAGGTGGTCTATCTGCTTGCTGCGACCCAGATGGTCGAGTGAACTCTGTACCTCGTCCGGCAAGTGCTCCTCCTAGAGTAGTCGATGGAGAAGAGCGAGCACTGCCAGAGAATGTCGAACCTGTAGGTCGGAACCGTCTGGCTGACCTCTGCTGCTGAAACGGTCGACGTATCGGCCCAAAATATCGTCGCGGTCTAGGCGGTGCTCCAGACGAGCTCCCGTAACGTCTCCCTCTGATGTCCTCGAACTTCTCCGCAGCATCGGTAGCCTCGGAGATAGAAGTGATGTGTAATCCTGCCAGCTTCTCCTGCACCTCCTCGCGCATGCCGCCAATGAACTTCTCCAGATTCTCCTCTGGAAATGCGCCAGCTGCTCGTGTGTGTCGTGACAGCTCTGTGTATCTGATAAAGTAATCCCGGGCTGTCATCTGTCCCTGACGAAGCTCTGCAAACAGTCGGCGCTGGGACTCCCTCCACTTCGCAGAAAAGAAGTGGGCTCTGAACTTCGTCACAAAATCGTTCCAAGTAGGCTCTCGGCCTAACTCGGATACTACTGCCATCCACCATCGCTCGGCGAAGTCTATCAGTGAGTACTCTACGAAAGATAGCCACGTGTTTCGTGGCGCATTAATTGCCCTGAGCACTTTCATTACTCTCATCAGCCACTGCTCAGCGTCATCTGGTGGACCTGTGCCCTCGAACAAGGGTATGTTGGCCCGCTGATAAGAAGTGAAGACTGACTGGTGCCTGTGAATGGCTGCAAACTCGTGTGCATCCTCGTCAGCGAAGTCAACAGGGTCCTGCTCCCTGCCTAAGTCTGCATCCTCCTCAGCTCCATGCTCTGGAATGTCCTCTAGTGGATCATCAGGATGAGGCTGCTCCACCTCAACGGACTGGTGCTGGTCCTGTCGTATCCCATCCTGAGATGGATGGTACGTGAAATCTGACAGATCCTCAAATCTCATCTCTATGTCCGTCTGCCTGTCAGCAATCTCGGTCTGCTGGGCCAATATCTGCTCCTGCTGGCCTCTCATAGCAGCCTGCTGCTGCTGAAGATCAGTAAGTGCGCTCAGTATGCGTGCCAGCTGATCAGAAGTATCCTGACCTGGTCGAGATGCCATGGCTCTGCATGAGAACCATAATTAGTCATAAGGATGCCCTAGACAGATATTAATCATAATGCTTTTCTCTTCTTGGGATATAATATGAAAATTAATGAACTTGGTGACGTCTGTGGTTATTGAATATGAATGTCATATTTCCCTTCTCGAACTCACGACAAGTCGGAAGACTGTCGCTATTCGAGAACTTAATGCGATCGGAATTGAAATACTGCGAATGTGCATATCGGGGTACCACGGCTCTGATACCAAACTGTCGACCCCTCAGGATCCGGGTACCCGTTTACGCGCAATTCGCATGATATCATTCACAATTATATCGCACAAGTTGTAACAATTCAGGGAAAAAATTTTTTTTTTTTCGCGACTATGACATTCATTCTAAACACATGACCACAAGTAAAAGAGACAGACATCACCAAAATTTCCTTTCATTAATATTCATATCCATTTACAACATATATCCCAAAATGTGACAAAAGAGATAGCATTTACATCATCATCTGAACAAAAACTAAGGCAAAGTAAATCATACCGTCGGGTATACACTATATCTCCTGGAAGCATGTATATACTGAGCGGCTACTAAACTGCAGGCTGTTTGCCTGCCACACACAATAGGAAGAAAAGGCGTCAGCGGTTGCTGGTACCTCCCAAAAACTGATATAAAAGAACGGCATTTATTATTTACAAAAGAAACAAGCAGAAAGGCGAGAGCAACTCAAATTAAGATTAAATTCTACTTGCAAATGAAAATGGTTTTTCAGGTTACTTGTAAGCATCTCAAATGTTCGTAATGCATTTCTAATGACTTTCCCCTGAACCCGGCATTTCCCATATGTAACATTATTTCGATAGCAGTTGCGTAATCATGAGTGTGTGAGGGAGAATGCATATATCATTTTCCTTAGAGATCATGTTGGTTAATGAAAAATGGAAAAGTTGAGATTGTAGAGATCTATTGATTTATTTAAATTCTTGGGTAGAGAGAATGGTCTTTTGATCTTAACTTCTCAATTCCTCAACTTCAATGTTTCAGATATAACTCCAGATGTTGTAGATGTAGATATGGATGATCTAGATATAGAATCGCCAGTCTGTTGGCGAAGTAACTCAAGCGGTGAAGAAGCCTGCAAATGGCTCTTCCGTCTCGCCCTCTAATTGGAAGTGCGGTCCAATAGAGGGATAGGTCTATTCTCCAACTACGCCACTGAGACGGGTGAGAGAGACTTCCTAGGAAAAGTCGCTCTAGAAAAACAGTCCGACTAGTACGGACAACCGAGCTCGTACGTAAAGCTGAAAAACCAGGATCCCCCGCCTGGGCATCCTAAAACAGGGTCAGTGGAACTGGTCTAAAGTCTGGATCCCAACGAGGGCGTAAAAACACTGCGAGCTCGCGTAAAACCGAAAAGGGACTGGGATCCTAGACCCGCGCACTTGGCGGCCGCTGCCCAAACTGAGCTTCCTTTTCTCCCGCCCAGTTGAGGGTCACCGCGCCCTCGCACGATCAAGTGTAAAGGTCACTATGATCGGCACTTTACATTCACATTTTTGCTTCTTACTCAACCATATATGATCCATTAGATTAGATATATGTTTCACAATTCCTTGTATGGTTAGTTTTACAGATCACGTGATTGGTCAATAATTATCACTCTTCAGAAAGTGATATACTTATAGCGGATTTAACATGTTGTTTTATGAATATTATTAATTCTAAATCATAGACCGATTTAAGCATGCAAGTCATTAAGAATATATGAATTTCCATGCTATTAATCCCTGTTATTGTATTAATACTATTCTTGGACCATTTAGACTTCTAAGCCTTTAAGTGCCATACTAGACTTGAGTATGTAGGACTCTAATCATGGCATTCAGTTGATAAGTACATTTGCTGACATCTCTTGAGCTTCCCAGATCAACCTAGAAATGAATGTTATTATTAAACTTAGCCTGGTCGGAGGTGCAATATGGCATGGCCAATTACCAGTAAACTCTAATTTTACTATTACTGGTAAGAGAGAGAATGTTCAACTTTCGAGGCTGGAATCATATGATAAAGGATTACAAAGGCCATACAGATTTGACATTAATTTTGATAGCAGCCGCTGATTTTAAATTAAAATTTGTATTTCTAATCCATTTTTTTTTAATACCAAATGCATAATGCCTACTCCATAAAATTATGACTATTACTTTAATATTTGGAATATGCCTATAGAAAATAGTTGAAAAAAATCTAAATCACTAGATATGTTGTACTGGCTCATCGTATCCATGTTTTGGATAAAAGATCAATTCAACCAACATTTCTCAATTGGTATAACGTGGTCTGTCATTAGAAGGTGTGATGCAATAATATTATATGGATAATTATTTAGTCAAACTATTTCTAGTTATAACAGAAACAAGTGAAAGTCTTAATAAGACCAACAGTGAAGTTTTCCTAGAAACTTTGAATTGATTATTTAAATAAGTATAGATAATATTCTCTCTCTGCATACGTTATAAATTCTAGTAGACACATAATAGGTAGCACAAGTCATAAATTCTTTCGGTATTTCAAATGTTGACTTCGTTCTGGTCAAATGAAATTCCATGAGCGTCTCCTATATTATAACTCACAAGCCATGTGACCTCAGGAAGAATATGGTAAAATAATTTAACTAGAAAGGGATCAAAATATATAAAATCATATGCATGGCAGCCCTAATAGCGGCTACAGATTGTACCACAAGAGATTTGTATGCATGAGATTTTGCATTTTTTTCTTAAATCAACTTATATCTATCATTAAAATTCATAGAAGTATAAATCTGAACTGGATTTCACCAATGACAAGTACGTTGTGCACTACTCACAGCAACAAGAGGAAGATGCATATAGCAACAAAAGGGACACGGATTTATCATGCATGGCATTTAAAGGTGGCTTGATTGAACATGCATTGGCAGCAATTGAGGGGGAAAAGGACTGTACAAACCATGTATAATAAATATGTATGGCAGCAATGAGGAGGGAGAGAAGGTACCTGTGATCTCTCCAATTTGGAGAAAAATATATGCATGCAGTAGCTGCAGCTGGAAGGGTTTGGAGGAGAGCAGCAATAGCTCAATCAGTCAGGGAAAGTAGCAACAGAATTCCTCCTGAGATCTTCTAGACAACAGGTTCTAATTGAGTGAGATGGGATTTTTCATCGGTGAATCACAAAGAGAAAAAAAAATGTGGAGACAAGAAGAGGAGAAGAAAGGGAATTGGGGCAGAATCTGGGGACCTTTACGGCTGAATTGGAAATAGCAAGAAAAGAGCAAAGGAGTGGTGTTATTTATACAATGGGAGAGGGTGTTAGGCTTTGCCAAGTGGTGCAAGTGGAATGTCAAGTGGAGGCAAAAGGGAAAACTAGTGGCTACGAATGTTAATGTAATACAAATGTATTTTATACATATATTGCTGCAATCGGTAGTATTTGCCACCGTGTATTGCTGAATCAAAATTAGATTAATACTTTTTTTTTTCCAGAACAGTCTGTTACAGTAGAGTAGCAGAATTTATTTATTATTTTTTTTTAAACCAAAATCTCTTATTTATTTAATGTACTTAAAGTGAACCATACGTGCATCTCGGGTCTCGGAACTTGACGCACAATATCTTGTTTTGACCGTCTCTGAACACCGATCAAAATGAGTATAATATTGCTATACTTCCGGTCGAGTTTTGAACCCCCGAAATTTTACGGATACGGATTTTGTTTAAGGTTAAATTTTTTTTTAATCTAAAATATCATATGACCTCCGATTGACGAATGGTCGATTCCGTTGGTCTCGTGTCGTCGAATCGGATCTAATGATGGTCTTGGTTTATTTCGCGGTTTCCGAATTTGCGTCGCGGCTTTTCACGGCGCGCATTACGAAGGGACCGATTTTCGGTCGATTTCACCCGAACGACTTTTGATTCACTATCAATTGGTCGTTTTAGGTTGGTTTGTATTGACCGACAATGTTTTTGGGTTCGTTAGACCCAAAATCGGACGACTTCGGGTTTGATTGGAAACCGGATGCTACATTTTTACTGTCCTTATCGATTCTCCACTTCCTTTTTCTTATGCCTGTCTTCAAATTTTAGACAAATATCAGGGTCTTCTTACTTATGTAACCATCTTTGTTATTACTGTTCATTTATTGTTAAATAATGTACTAATCTATTAACATGTATGTTTAATATTTGAATATTTAAATAATGTTTTTTGTATTATGAAATTTTGATATAATAAAGGTACATGATTAAACCAATGTTCAGAAAGGTGTTCCCGGCAGTAGCATATGCGAAGGTGGACCCTATTGCAAGCCACACACTATATAATTGTTGCATATGCTGGAAAAATGACTAATTAGGCCGAGCATACCGTATATGCGGTGCGGCCCACTAATGTATATGCATTAAAAGATAAGCTTGCCTAAACCTAACTAAACTGCATGGCAACTTAACGATGAGCTCGAGTATCCTTGAGTAGACCCTCGAGTTCCCCCCTCTCCGCTTCATTGCTCCAAGGAAAAATGGCAACCTTAGCTCATCCAATTGCCCTCCAACACCTTTGATCGCTGCCGTATCGCATCCGCATCACCTTCAATTGCCTTCCAGCTCTCGCGTTCAGGTTGGGTGACGATTTCTTTGTCAGGTGCTGCTCTCTTTTGACAGTTCTCTCTGAGCTCTCTTCGCTCTCTCTTTCTCAGCTCTTTCCTCGCCGCCACGCTTGTCAGTAGCAAACACCTCACCACCAGTTCCCTCCCTCCTGCCTGGATTTCCAGGTCCCATCTCCTCATAACCACCTTTTGTGATTTGCGAGGTTTTAGACATTTTATTTTGCATACCATCTCTGGAACAAATACTAAACAATACTATTTGCGAGGTTTTATTGGAATTTATAATTGCAATGGAAGTTGGATCAACAGCTTCAATTTAGAATTTTGGCAAATGTAAAATCGATATATCTTTAGTATTGCAATTGATTAGTGGCCTCAGTTTAGATATAACCCACAAATTGCAATGCAAACTTCAAATAGATTATATCAATTTTAAGTTCGTCCAAGGCCTGTAGATTTTTTGAGACAATCTGTTTGCGATAAAAGTTCGAACAACACCAGTTTTGATTTGGGAGAATTTAAAATTGATATATTTTTAGATAATTAAATTGATCAGTGGCTGGTATAGATTTAACCCACAAATTGCCATGGAACCTTCATTATATTATATCGATTTTTGAGCTCATCCAAGGCATATAATTGCATGAAGTTAGATTAGTTAAGTCTGCAAAATGCTGGATTTTTTATTTACCAGATTAACTAGTTACAATCAAATTCTTAGGCACCTATGATATGAAAGAGATAGAATAAATTGTGGGCATATGCTTATGTTGATTTGATCTTTTATTCACCACTGGCATATGTTTATGTTGATTTGATCTTTTATTCACCACTCTCTTAAGTTCATAACAATGATGTGTACAGATATTAACAACTTCAAAATATAGCTGTCTTCTTTAAGCCGATTTTGTTATATATACGAGTAGAATGTAATTTTGCAACAAAAAAATCATTATTATAAACATGCAGACATGCCAAAAAATATTTAAATTTTGCAATATTATAGGTCAAATTTTTAAGTATTTTAACTATTTTTTTATAAATATTACTCAAGTTATCACGACTTTTGAGCCCACACATGTTGTGGGAGATGTCTTTTTTGTTCCACTTGGATTCATTGATCCATGTTGGAAATATGTTTATCTCATGGAGAAGACATGGAATATTGTCACTTGTCGCTTGTGCGACAAGGTCCTGAAAGGAGGCATTAACTGTACGAAACAACATCTTGAGCACATCAAAGGGAATTGCAAATTACGTCAGATGGCTGATTTCGAGGCGCAAAGGAGAGATTCAAGATTATATTAAGGCACTTATGAAGAAGAAGAATGGGGAAGCTGTTTATTTGAAAGAATTGGGCAAAGAGGTGGCGATAAGAGCCATATGTTTCTTCCACCACTTAATGGGAAGGAACATGCGCTGGCAAAAGACTACACTTAAGGATGATGCTTCATTTGGCAAAAGACTACACTTAAGGATGATGCTTCATTTGGCACAATGCGTCATTCAATTATCAAATAAATATTTGCCAAGGAGGAACCACCTGTGCAAACAAATAGTTATAAAATTCTTCTATGATCATGACTTTCTATTCAGTTTTGTAATAAAGAACTCCATCCGTTGTAATCAAGAACTCCATCCACATGTGTGAAGCAATTGGACAATACCAAAGTGGATACAAGCCTTCATCTTTTTATAAAATTGCAAAAACTTTGTTGAAGGATGAAGTTGAAGAAACAAATGAGTTCTTGAAAAGACACACTCATAGAAGAAAAGTAGATGTTCAATAGTGACATATGCATGGACTGACATGAGGAAAAGAAGCGTAATGAGCTTGTGTCTTAACTGTGAGACACAAGTTAAAAGATATTTTATCCTAATTTGGACATTCGTGATACCGTCACAATAAAAGAAATGGTTCTTTATAAAAAAAGCGAAGGTGCATTCGAAAAACCATTAGCTATCAAGCAAAGATTCGTCAATGATGACGATTTCAATCCATGTAGTAGCATGTTTTTTTAATATACACTTACGCATACATTACATGGCATGGAAGGAGTTGATATCGCAATGTTTCTTGCAGCTAATTGGTGGTCGCCTTTATGGTAGTAAGACACTATACATGAATGAAATGGTAATGAAAATCTTAAAGCAGACATCATTTTCTTTTGTATGTGAGGAATTTGTGTTCTTTTGCAGAGATATATTTCTCACATTTGTGATGTGGGACTAGACTAAGATTGGTGTTTATTCAATTTAATTAATCGACATTTCATATAAATACACTATTGTGAAATTTGGTTAGATGGACTGAATATTTGGATCGATTATTCTATTCGGTCAAAATTCTATCCAACTTGATTATTCTCGAATATTTGATTTGATTATTTAAGTCTTCGGTTGAATATTACAATGTACTGCTGATTTTTTTTATTTTTTATTACTTTTAAACGTTCCCATTTATCTCGATATCACTATAAATGTTAGAGCTCCATATATATATAACTTGTTAATTGGTACTTTTATCTTGGATTCTTATTGATAGATGACCATATATGTATACTTATATAAGAATATCTATTGGACATAATTTTTATATTCAAAATAATTAAAAATACATAACCGAATAGTTCCCAATACTTTCTTGAATTTCAAATATTCTTTATTTAGTGACCCCTTAGATTGAAAATCGAATACCGACTTATGCAATAGTGTATAAATATTTATGTTGCTGGTCACACCAGAAAGAGGAAAGAAACTTTAAATCGAGAGATTGAATGACTTGGTTTTGTGAACTTAAATTAAAACTTAAAGCGCATCGATCTTAAAAAGGAAGAGATTCATTTGTTTCAAAGGATAAGACTAAGTGGGTGGATTGGACCGGAGGATGGAAAAAGAGGCTTTCCAAGGCTCAAGGTTGACTTGGTATTTGGTGGCTGAAGACAATGGAGTTTAAAAGTTGGTGGAGCATAGGAGGAGTCAAAGGAATGTTGGTGCATTACCAAATGCAGATGAAGATGAAGAGTTTATCACATATACTGATAATAATGATGAACAAGTTCCTCATGTTATTTTTCAATTTAGATTATGAGTTTGGTCATTTGTGTATGGAATTTTTCTTGAAGTAACATTCTTATATATTTTGTTATAATGATCAACTTTTTTTAAATCTAAATGGATGCTTTTTAAAATGTTTTCGTTGAATACCATCATAGCAAAAGCTCTATGCTTTATATTTCATCTATATTATATTTTTTGAAACACAAATTGTTAATAATTGAATCGTGAAGGGGAATGGTGAAGTACGTGGGGCTGGGCATGGGGGGCGGGTGCATGGCTTGAAGGCGTGCCGCTTTTAGTGTAGGTGGAGTCGTGGGAGGAGGATGGGGGATTGGCGGGGTCTGAGTTTGCAGGTGAGGGTCGAGAAGCGAAGGTGTTGAAGCGTGAATCTGGAGTGGCCCGAGGAGTGGACTTGGAAGTGGAGGTGCTGAGGTGTTTGGTTGTGGTACCACCAACGGGTCGTCCAAGGTTTGCCAATGAATTTGCTATCATGGAATGGCATGGGGCTGGGAAGGCCAGAGAAAAAGGCAGCGGTGCGGGAGTTGGTATGGGGACGGAGCACAGATGTGGTCATGCTTTAGGAGACGAAGGTTTCCAACGGATTGGGTGAGATGTGGAAGGATATTGGGGACACCAGGTTGGCTGAATGCAAAGGTGTAGAGTCTGAGGGAGAATTCAGAGGAATGTTGACGGCATGGAATGCGGAGAACTTAGAGCTTAAGGGGACTGAGCAGTGCGGAAGGTATACGTTACAACTCTGTTGAGGCAGAAGGCAGATGGTCTGAAGATTTTGGCTACCAACATGTATGGCCCGTGCAACGGGATTGGCGTGGCCCGCTTGGTGGAGGATTTGGTTGAGGCCAGGGAAGTGGCGCATGGTACCGCATGGATCATTGCGGGTGATTTTAACGTAACTCTGTAGTCAGAGGGCCACCCGAGGGGCTGTGGAGGTAGGGACAGTGGTTCAACGGTGTTAAGAGAAGGGCTGGATGTGCTTGGTATTCAGGTGGTCAATGCTGATGGATGCTTGTACACTTGGAGGAATGCGAAGTCGAGCTCTCGCATTGACTGATACTTGTTGTCGACCGAGGGCGATTGAGTTATTTCCTTAAGCGAGGGCAAAGGCGCTGTCAAGGGTGCACTTGGATCATACTCCGCTCTTGTGGTCTTCCAACGAAGGGGTTCATCCGCGACCGATCTTCCGTTTCGAGCGGGCGTCGCTCTTGGAGGACGGATTTCGGGAAAGTGTGGTGAAATTCTGGGATGGCTGCAAGCCTGAGGGTTCGAAGACCAGTAGGTTGGCTTCTATGAGGAGATACCTGTGGGATTTCGGTAGAGAAAACAGGGCGCATCTGCGCTGTAGGAGGTTATGGGCCCATGAGGAGGTATGTAGGTTGGATAAGATAGAGGATGAGAGGTCGCTGATGGTGGAAGAGCTTGCAGACAGGGACACCCACCTAGTGGAGATTCTGCTTGAAGACAAAACAGAGGAGGTGGAGTGGAGACAGAGATGTAAACAACGATGGCTATGAGAGGGCGATGCGAATACAAAGTTTATCCATGCAATGGCTAGTGGGAGGAGGCACATGAATTTAATACATTCGATTTCTGTGGGAGGGGAGGTGGTGGTGAGCGACAGGGAAGTGGGGGCTGCCTTGAAATCACAATTCCAGGCGTTCAACAGAAGGCGGAATCGTTCTGGGTGGGGGTGGAAAGGGAAGGGTGTGTTGCGGATCTCAGAATCGAAAGCTGAGGAGTTGGTTAGGGGGTTCACGGAGGAGGAGGCCAAAAGGGTGTTGTTCCAACTCTATGCGAATGGTGCACCAGGACCAGATGGATTCCCGATATCTTTCTACAGGGAGTTTTGGGAGACGGTCAAGGGGGATGTGTTGGATGTGTTGGAAGAGTTTCGCCACGGGAACATGGGTTTCGAGAGATTGAATAGGGCACTCCTTTTCGTGCTGTCGAAGAAAGATGCGTCGATCAGGGTGGATGACTACATACCTATCGCTCTTTCTAATGCTATATATTTGTTGGTGTCAAAGATCTTGGCTAACCAGTTGAGGGGTGTTCTGAATAGGATCATGTCTCTTGAGAAGATGGCTTTTATTCCTGGAAGATCTATGGGGGATGGTTTGGTGATGGCTTCAGAGGTGGTATGACTGGAAGAGAAGCAAGGCCAAGGGGGTGCTCTGGAAGGTTGACTTCTCTAAGGCATATGACTCTGTGGATTGGAGATTCCTGTGGGCATCGTTCGAGAGAAGGGGTTTCCCTGAGACGTGGATTGCTTGGATCAAGCGATGTATCACAACATCATCTCATGTGGTGCTTGTTAATGGTAGACTGGAAGGTGGATTCTTCCAGCCTCAGAGAGGGATTAGACATGGGTGTCCGCTCACCCCACTTTTATTTGTCATTGTGGCGGATGTTCTGACGGTAATGATGAGATTGGCGGTTCAGGCAGATTAGGTTTCGAGATATCTGAGGACGCCATCTCCATCCCTATTCTTCAGTATGCAAATGACACAATGCTCTTCCTGGGAGCTGAGAAGGAGAAGATTCGAAGAACCTCGGGTATCATGGGCATTTTTGGGGACATCTTTAGGCTTCAGATTAACATGGACAAATCGGTGGTGGTGCCTTTCGATCTTGTGGAGGAGGAGGTGAATCATGCTTCCGGGGTGTTGGGATGTCCCATGGCAGCCTTGCCAATTCCTTTCGGGGGCTGCTGCTGGTGGCTGGGAAGCCGAAGGCGGAGGAATGGAGGACGTTGTTAGAAAGATTGGAGGAGAGATTGGTAGGGTGGAAGGCGAGGTTGCTGTCGAAGGATGGGAAATTGATTCTTCTGAAGCATGTTCTTTCGACCATTTCAACTTTTTTGTACCATGAGATCGCTTCCTGCAGGGGTAGGCGTTGATGAGGAAAATTTTCTGGTCAGATGGACGACAAGGCAAGAAGGGGATCCACCTGGTTGAATGGGCACTCTAACGTCTATTAAGCGGAATGATGGATTAGGACTGCTGCGGATGGGTGAGATGATAGGGCTCTTTTGGCAAAATGGGTTTGTTCGAGTGTGGGGAACTCAACGACTTGGTTTGCCACTTGATCAGAGGTATTTATGGGGTTACCATGTCGTTGGATGTCATCCCAGGGAGGCTTCCATCATCGTTGTGGAAGAGGATTATTACATTTATTCCGAAGATTGCTTCTGGCTCAGGCCTGTGCTAGGCAATGGCACAAGATTTCGTTTTTGGAGCAACTGGACATGGGATGCAACACTGGGGGACCGGTTCCGAAGACTTATGAGGCTGGTTGGGGACAGAGAGGTGTCAGTGCAGTAGGTGTGGGACCGTGGAGCTTGGTCTCCGACGTTTTCGTCATCTTTATCTGAGCAGAGGGGTCAGGAGTTCTTGTCATTGCAGACTTGTTTGTTACAAGGCAAGAGTCCATTAGCAGACTATGATCATCTCGCTTGGACTAACGAGAGGCTCACAATGCGGAAGGCATATCGCTTCTTGTTGGAGGACGAGGAGGAGGTGCAGGAAGAAATGCATGTGGACATGGATTTGATATGGAGGAGTAAGGTTCCCGATAGAATCAAGATTTTCTTATGGCTTTTCATGCTCAGTAGGCTGCTTACTAAGGATCGTCGGGGGCGGATTTTAGGGGTAGAGGATGTTGCATGCGATAGATGCGATGGGGTAATGGAGGATGCTAATCATTTGTTCTTCTCGTGCCCGCTCTCTGAGGAGGTCTAGAGGCAGACTAACATCTCATGGTTGGAATCGAGTGATTGCAATGCATTCTGGAGGGACTTCCGCTCGGTCTGCGGGTTCGGACATGAAGACAACTCGTAGCTTGTGTTGGTGTGGTCCATTTGGTGTACAAGGAACACGACCATTTTTGAGGGGGTGGGGTTTAATCATATAAATATAATGGGACATTGTAGGGCACTGTGTAATTTGTGGCAAGCATGATGCAAGGTTGCAAAAGTCGGTAATCAGTACTCGGTCGGTCGAATAATTGACTATGGATTAATTGGTAGTCGGGAGACTAATCGGATTTAGTCGGACTTTAATCAGCTTTGAACTTTTTTGATTAGTTTAAACATGTAACTCATTTTTATACATATATTTATATAGATTTTTATTATACTATCATAATGAAATAAAAGAAGTAATTGAATTTAAATAAAACGTTAAGCATATCATAATAAGTTTGCTTTTAAAAAAGCAAAACACAAGAAAACCAAGCAAAAATTGGTTGACTAGTGTGCCTAGTCGGAATTAGTCAGTACTCGGTCAACCACCCCATTGACTAGAGTAGTTGGACCTACTAGTCGGGCCAATTGGGTGACTTTACAACACTGGCGTGATGTGATGTAATGTAACACCTTTATTATTTTTTTCCTTTTTTTACCTTTTCTTTTTTAAATACAAAGAGTTACGGCGGTGGGTTCCAATTGGGGCGCCACCCTTCTTCCAAAAAAATGAATCTATTATTATATTTTTAGTTTTTTTAATTAAAATAATACAAATAGTATAATATACATAACCTTGTATTTTACATATCTACTTCTCTCTAACTCCAAAACATAAGAGGATAGTAAAATTGCATCATTTATACGTTTATGAACTTACATAAACCTTTTATTTTAAACACCCACTTAAATGGTTTGGTGGTAGTGCAGTGTGACTTCCACCCAAAAGATCAAGGTTCAAATCTCCCTTTGTAGGGATTGCGTTAGGTAATTGACATCCATCGTAAAAAATAGTCAACTCTTTCAACATGGATTTGAGCAAGAATCCGTGTAATCGACCCTACTTATAGTGGGAGAAGGCTTTGCCAATTTTTTTAAAAACTTTTTATTTTGAAATTAATTGAATGCACTATATTTCACTCGATTTCGGGATCTCGTCGACATGCCATTGGCATTTTTTGATATTGGCAAAACGACATCGGTATCAATACCTAAAATCTTGAATTCAATACAAGGTGAGATAAAGGATGTTCTTAAGTATCTTTAAGGTGCAAGATTACCGCTTGAAGCATGATGCGAATAGCTTCTTCTTTCTCACAGAGGTCGTAGTTGAACACAAGTTAGAAATTCTCACTTTAACATTTAGAGAGTAGAGGATGTTGATGTAGAGCAAGCGAGTTGAGTGAGTGTAAATTAAAGGAAATATGTTTTCTTTTATAAGAATCAAAAGTAGTCATTTTAAGTAGGTAATAAACGTTAGTAATCAAAAGAGTGAAGTGATTGGATAAAGTAAGTTGTCGATAATCAAAATGAGTATAAACGTATAAAACTAGTTGATTGAATTTTTTTAAGTTAGTTGATGCTAGAATAGTTAGCTGATTTTAGCTAGTTGGTTGTCCAAAATTCATTATTGGTCAAGTAACCATTGTTGGGTCGACTGTCCATCAAGTAGTCGACTGATCGAAAGCATCATTTGACTGAAGCAAGCTCAATCGACTAGAAATAACCTTTTTTTATAAAAACTTTATTTGAGCTGGAGTTATATTTATGAACATGAATGATATTTACCATCCAACTCTCATAAAATAAATACGAAGAACTCCTTATACTTTATCTTTAGCTTCTTATCACGTCTTCATCATATCTTCATACAAGGTTCTTTCTTTATTCTCATAAATTTGAAGTAGCTTGGTCTTGATGTGGGCATGCTTTATCTAGCGCAATCACGGTTTCTAGGCATGTTCTTTGATAGTGTATGCTATCACATGCTTGCTTTGAAAATCTAAAGAATAAGAATTTCTTTTTTTTTCCTAATATAAAAAGGTGTCATATTGTAAAGGCGGGCACCTAAAAAACTTCACAAGTTATGCTTGAAATTACAAAGACAGATTTTCATAGGATCTTGGCATGTTTAAAACATTCTCAAGATAATACCACTCCCATGAGAAATAACACCATTCCTTATAAGCAAGGTTATCCAAAGAAGCAAAGAAGGAAAGTCGTTTGAATCTTTTTTATGCATCAGTGAGGCCTCATATGTTCCAATAGACATCCAGAAATCAAGGGCACCTATGGTAACAATATTAGAGGCGCTGACCTCTATCATTAATCTCGTCAATGTAGGATAGGAAGGAAAAGGTGGCTACTGTCCTTTGTCTCTTAGTGTAATGTGTCAACCCCCTGGAACAACCTAGCTCTCCGCGTACCTATCATCACATGTCCTACTCGAACAACCAGAGGAAAATTTTGGCCTACTATGGATCCTTTAGTTTTAGATTTTCCCCAAAGTAGACGCAACAATCCTTGGGTCATAAATCAACGACCAATAGAGCTCCTTGTAGGTCTTCTTCGCTGTAAAATTGCCATTTGCTAACATCTGAATTTCTATCCAACCGAGGAACCCTCCTCTTGAGAGGGACTAAGCCAATGCCAAGAATGCCACCATGCATTGATTCGAAAGCTCATAATGGAAATGCAGAGTCTAGACCTTACTATTCCAAACCTCACCCACCTACATCTCCTTATCCACTATCAAAGCAAATAGATGGGAAAAAATCACACATGGTTCCGTTAGGTGTCCACTCATCCTGTCACTAATGAAACACACTTCTATCTTCCAAGACATGCCTCAAGCAAGGGGAAATGTAGGGGAGAATAGAGAAACATCCCTACAAAAGTTCAAGGTTGCACACGCCAGTCTAGACTCAAGATAGACCTGCTAAAACACCATAGATTCTCCTTCATGAAGAACAAAGCATGTCCGGACTATTACCCAAGATATATGAGTTCCACCTGTCAAGAAGAGCCATGTTCATCACATCCATGCTTAAGACACTCAAACCCCATCATTCTCCGTCAGCATCACTGCCTTCCAGCTAATTAGGGGCACTAACATCATCACCTTGTAGCTAACCAGGGGAATTTCTTGTGCACCATCCGAGCTATACTAGAAAACCAACCCATCAGATTTTCTAAGCGATCACGAACATCAGATTAGGTAGGAGGATAAAAGAAGAGAGAAATCGTAGAAAGGACCACTTTTAAAAGCACCATGCGACCACCCTCAGCAGGCAGGAAGCTTGCCATCCTGCGATTCGAGTCTCTCCATCATGGGTAACCGGTATGATTGTCGAAGATGACTGCTGAGTAAAGGTAGACCCAAATAGTTGAATCAAAGCGCCCCCCCCCCCCCCCCCAACCTCCTCCTTAGACAACTCAAAAGGGACGAAATCCAACTTGCCACCATTGAGCCTGAAGCTTAAGACAACTACAAAAAACTTATAAACCGTTGCGAGCCCATCCACTTCACGAGACCCCTTCTAGAAAGAAAATGGTATTGTTTGCATATTACAATTTTGAAGTCGACATCGTCCGAGCAGGAAATCATCGTCACATACCTTTTCATCCAATTAATCCAATAATTAAGGAAACCACGTAGGGAAGAGAAGCTCAAATTAAAGCTCGAGCTCATGCAATCATATCGTGTGGAGAAGTCAACTTTCCACCACAAGCCCTTGCTCTTCCTCCACTACAAATCAACAATGATCTCTGAGGTAACGACTACATATTCTATCTTGTGTCTCTGCTAGGAACAATAATTATATGTGAGGTACGGTGTTAGAATCCGAAACCTCGTGGAGTCAATTCGTGAAGTCTTTTGTTAAAATGGGAGTAATGGCATTCAAGTGGGCTAGAAGGTGGAAATCCTCCATATGACTTGTCACCATGGCCTCAAATTTCAGTGAAATTCGGTCGAATTTCTGTCGAATATCGATATCCAGTAACTCTAAAAAAAAAAAAAGAATATCGATATCCGGTCGAAATCGAAATTCGACCGAAATGACCGAAATATGGGGGTCCTAGTACAAAAAATGACCGAAATGATCGAAATTTCGGTCGAAATTCCACCGAAATTCCATCGAATTTCTGTTTTGGTCGGTACCGAAATGGTGACCGAAACCGACATTTAAGGCCTTGCTTGTCACATTCTTTATAGGTAAAGGAACGATTAAAGAATGGTCCAATCTCTCGAAGTCATGGTTCTCTACTTACATCTCCCCAAATGTCAACGCATCCAGCTCCTTCGGATCCCAAAACTCTTGAAATCAAAAATGGAGGAACTATAAGATCGATGGGATCTATCGGCATTTAACTTGGAGACAATTGTAAAACTATTTGTAGAAGTAAAATTTTGCACTAATTCAGTACCTTAGGCCTTCGACATTCGGGGCACGTCCCTACCTAACTATCTCACACCGTTAGAGTGAACCCTCATGCGTACCTCTCTCAAGTGGCCAACTACCACAATCTGAATGGCCCACTCACCCTCCACATGTAATCAGTTCACATTGACAGAGCGGATAAAATTGCTTCGCCATCTGCTACTAGTTGTTGCATGGAAGAATCCAATATTCACATTCTCCTTCGTCAGTTATATGTTTGCTTGGAGCGTTGCCTTTACTCTACCTCTCACTTCTTATCCTCTTCCAGAAACGTTTTGTGCTGCTTTGACCTTGTAACTCTCTTCTAGAGCTTGGGACTTCACCCCCTTTTCTTTTAAAAAAGAACTCTCTCCTCCATAAGCTCTTTGGAATTCTCATGGTGGTCCAATCTAACCACCTCATCTTAGATCCTAAGCCCTCCATTTGTCTCGATGAGCATGGATATCCCTATGGAAAAACATCATCATCTTGTAAAGGCCCTAAGGTGAGCCGAAACGTCCCTAGTGATAGATGCAGTGAACTGGACACCTCACCATTATTGAGCTATACAATCTCGAAAACCATTTTCCAACATCCACGGGCGCTTGAATCAAAAGGAATTTGCTTACACGATTGGAGTATGATAAAGTTGGGGCTGCGACAAGGAACTCATCATTGTTAAAGGAAAAGCCTCCAGTAGTTACACTAAACTAAGGATGGTCTCGAGTGAACCCCTGACTGCTGGGACATTCGAAGAGGGTGTGTGAAAGATATCACATGCGAGACTTTATGGGATAAGGCATATGAGTAAGCTGACCAATGTCACTATAGCCTGCTACTTATTGAAAAGAGAGTAGGTTGAAGATTCGATGTGATCACCAACAGCCTAGACTTTCAGACCCTGTAAGCAGTTCTTCTTGCAAGTTCAACCCTCTCTTTGATACCCGCCCGCACTCACGTTCATCTAGGCTTTGCCAGGCTTTTCTAGCTCACCTACATTTCTCTTTGGATATCAATTTTCTCTCTTTCAACGGTTTGTCGACTTATGAGAAAGCATATAGTTCCTAGCTTAAAAAAAGTGAAGAGGTCTGTTTAACCACTTATGTTTAGAAGTGGTCAAGACAAGAACGCGACAAGATGTTCCTCTAGGTATATTGGGAGTTCAATGCATTCAAAATCTTCAGGGACATGTCAGCTACAAAGTCTAGAAAATACACGGGAACTAGGATCATGTCCACCTCAATTATGGGGCCAATCTGCAGTTAACAAATTGACATTAAAGTCACCATGATGAGCCTTGGAAAATCTAAGAACCTCGAGCGGGATAACTGCAACTCCTCCAACAATACCGAGCTCGATGTTGTGCCCGTATGGTGATATACTGAAGAGTATAAGAACAACATGTCATTTGACTTGTAAAGCATCGCCACAATCGATTAGTGTTATGCCTCAACAGAGTCCTCCAGCTTTAGAATATCATCATTCCACCCAACCGGATTCCTACCAGAAACTCAATTAGGGGTAACCGACTTGAACTCTAACAACCTGAGACTGACCCTCAAGGTCGACCTCTAAATATAAGGGTCCCATGCATCTAATTTCGTCTCATGCAAACAGACCACATCCGCACGCCATGCATCCAGAAGAGATCTAACAACCCTATGCTTTCTGGCTACCTAAGTCCCAATTCCAAGCGATACACTTCATTTGGCACTAGAGAGGGCTACCCTTACGAACTCCACTTGCACGCAAAAGCCACTCGCTCCTGATGAGACCCACCCACTAGTAAATCCCTAGATGTAGAAGCTATTCCTCCATCTTCTTGCTGGAACTGGCCAACCCATCACCTTCAACCAACCCTCATTCCAGTCTCAACATTCCATGCAATATGTGGGCCCCTAGAGTAGGCCCCATGCAGGACCCACACAGAAACATCCAGCCAGACGCCCTGCCCTCCTCCCAACTTCAAGATTAAGCAAAGTCCATTTAAATCATTCATTTATGCTGCTTATGCGAAAATGTGTTAGCACCACATGCGAACCATCCTCGACAATCCATATACTATGTACACCCCTTCTAAACCACCTCCCCCCCTTTCTCCTTTTTCTAACACCTCCGCCGTTTACCAGTCCCTTACTCCTTTTACTCAGAAAGGTAGCAACCTCCTCACCATCTCCCCCTCGCACCACACAAACACCACCAACTGAAACATCCATCATTCAACTAGACTCTAGTTACATGAATGACCCAAAATCAGTCGAAGCTTCAACAACGATAGTAGTTGAATCATGACGATTTATCATTTGAATACTCATGGGCACACATCGTAAATAAGCGTGAAGCCAAAAATGTGTTAGAGTTGAAGTCTAGCTTGGATCCCATTCACGACATGCTGCAAAATAGGATTCAGAATTGCAGTTGCACCCGCCCAAAATAATCAAGTTTGATGAGTAGATCTGACCCACTACTAACCCATTCGAGCTTGACTCCCTTAGAAAAATCTTTAGACTCCTACAATTCCCCTCATTCAACTCCAGAAGAGGAAGTAGGCATATGATTAGGGCTTGGAATTACACTTGTGCCTCACATCTTCTTAGTTGTATCCTCGACATTTGCCATTGTCCTCTTGAGACTAGCCTCGTCTCTCGTATCCTCACATGACGCATATAAAGCTTCATCGACCTCTCCCAATCCAAAGTAAAGGTCATGCAATCGACGACAAATGACGTGGCAAGAGGATCGAGTGTAGTGGTTTGGACCTCCATCAACACATCTAGATTTGCACCGTGTAGAAGACCATCACAAGGCAAAACAACAAGGTCACATTGATGCCAAAATGTCGTGCATTAGTCCAAATATTGGCACCTTAAAAGGACACCCATAAATGAAAGGAATTTTCAAACATTTAATCGAGTTGTACCCTCACGGAAGGAAGATATGCACCATCACTGAATACACAAAGGTTAGACCTCACCCTTCAGCAGATGCTCCTATTCATGTATCGAGAGTCCACACGCATACATGGAGCGGTTTTCATGCTTGATCACATCCCCCTCAAACTTAGAACCCAAAATTAGCCACAAATCCTTGGTCTCCTTCAAGATGTTCCCATCGTACCCCTCTAACACGAGCATGGAAGGCCGTATCGCGATATATCGGCGATATATCGTCGATATATCGATTTCGATAGGGTAAGGGTTTCAATTACCCAGTATCTCCTTTTACAGGGATATCGACGATATATCGGCGATATATCGCCATATCGACTCATATAGGTCAAAAATGACTGGATTCTGTAGAAAAAATACATGATATCGATCGATATTATCGATATTTCACCGATATCTCTATATATCAATGCTATTATTCATGCAAGATTGATTCAACTACTTATCTAGCTACACCCAGTATTAAAACACATATATCTAGCTACACCTAGTATTAAAACACACAATGATTTATATATATTTTGTTTCGGGTCGGGGGCGCCGCCCCCGCACCCCACGCAAAGGGGGCAACCTGGGTATGGTGCGATAGGAGAGTGCATACAATGGTTCTTCAACTTGGTGTATGTTTACAAGTTATTTCATGTTGTAAGACTTGAATGAAATCGATTTCCAATATCTATAAGTCAATTCTTCAAAAACAAAATATCTATAAGTCAAGAATCAAACATTAATATCGATATGTTCAAAATGATCGGTATATGCGATATAAGCTTCATAGATTGATCGATATGTGTGATCTAAGAGTATATTTGTAAGCTATTTAATAATCTAAGAACTTGGATGAACTCCATTTTCAATATATATAGGTCAACAACTAACAGTACCAGCGATATGTTCGATATGATCGATATGTGCTATATAAGGATCATAGTCTTCACAAATGATCTATATGTGTCATTTAAGTATATATATGTAAGTTGTTTAATGTTATAAGAACTTGAATGGAATCCATTTCCAATATCTAAAGGTCAGGAATAAACATTAACATCGATATGATGATCGATATGTACGATATATGGTCTATAAATGACCGATATGTGTGATATAAGTGTGTATTTGTAGGTTATTTGTTGTTCTAATATCTTTGATGATCTTAATTTCTGAAAAAATGCCAAAAAAATTGGTTTTTTTGAGCCATTTTCGACATTTCCACCGATATCGTCGATATATCCCGATATATCCATTTCCGGGCCGACCGAAACGATATCGATATCGATACGGCCTTCCATGAACACGAGATATTTATCCCTCACAACAATCATCATAGGCATCACTAGTGGAACCTTAAGGGCCAGATACCATGCCTCGAGCACTCGCTTCTCTGATGCCTCGACTTGTTGCGCCAAAGGTACACAATATCACAAACACATGGCTTCGCAATATGCCATCCTCATCACACCAAAAAAATGAAAAGACCTCAGCGATCGGCACCTTTATCTCCTTCCACAAGCTACTTGAGACTAGACTGATCGAGCATGTCCTCAACCTCTGACATTTGCACATCTTCTGTATCTTTAATGGCCCTCGTCTCATTGTCCTCATCCCTCTCTTATCATCTGACTAGACTTCCCCTTCGTCGTGCTCCATCTCACCAATCTCAAAACACCATTTTTATCATCAGTAAATTATACATGTAAGAGTCCTTGTCACAAGCAACTGAGGGCACTAAGCTTCATCATTACAATCCTCTATAATGCTTGTCTTTATCAATGCCAACATAAAGAGCCTCAGAAATTAATATCATATAGATACTTTGTCATTTTAATAGCCCAAATGAGTTCTTTAAACATATCACAAATTAGCAGACATCTCTAGAAGAACCATGACCTCAAATTTCAACGAAATTCCGTTGAATTTCTTCAAAATTTCCATTTCTTTAGGCATCCGAAATCGAAATGCTACATTATTTCTTTTCCAGGTTTTCAATGAAATATCACCGAAATGTCAATGAAATTTCATCGAAAATGCATGTTGTTTCGGTGAAACAAAAAAGATAAGAGAATCCACCCTTCGTTTTCATCGACATTTGCATATATTGATGGATTTTCACTTATTTATTCGCCGATGCGTTGAGTTGTTAGAGTGTTTCTTTTATTTGAAGAAGTTCCTTTAGTTAGTTTCTAAATTTTAGATCTAAATCCAAACCGAATCAGTTAGCCACGAGATTTAAGAGTCAGATTCAAGTTTTTAACTGAAGAGCTTTATTTTTTGTTCTTTCTTTATATTAATATATATATGTTCTGATTAGTAGTTATTATATGTGTCATCTCATTCTTAATGACAAGGTGATTATCATAGCTTTTGCTTCCAGTTTAGCATACAGTTCTGACTCTAGGCAACACGTTACTCTACATATCAACATGTGTGATGATTATGACAATAATATTACTTCAAAACTTATATTTACAATTCTATTTTACAAACAAGTGTGTATTTTTATTTTATTTATTGACTTGGAATGCTAAAAACCTTAGTTTATGGGAAAAAGTCCAGTTTAGGAACATTTCCAAGATTTCCGACGATTTCACAAAAATTCTCTAAAATTTCTCTTTCCGGACATGGCGAAATGACATACAAGTACAACAACAAAGCCTTTTCCCACAATTAAGTAGGGTCGAAATGACGTAGAAAACCGAAATTTAAGGCTTTGATTCCTTGTGGCTTCTCTCTACTACAAGGAGTGCGTACGGTTGTGTGAGGGCTAGGCTGTTAGCAGCCTTCAAAATCTTGTGATTGAAGTATTTGCCTACTATCAGGTTGGATATAGATTATGCTTGTGAATACTATACAATGCATTTATTGGACGTACATGTTACAAAGATTTGCGTTTGTGAGTGTATGCGTGTGCCTTATTTTATTCCTAAAAGTAGATGTTTTTCTATGTTGAAAGTATTTTAATCAGATACAAGTTCTAAGCTATCATTTCAATCTTTAATTTCTTACATAAGATATAGTTTTGCTAATACTATTTGTTGGCATATGTTTTCTCTGTTATTGTTGCATGTGTCACCATTCTCTTCATATTCAAAAGGTGAAACTAATTGCTTCTAATTTCGGTTCCAAATCTGATTTTGATTTTGAGTAGTATACTACTTTCTTATTGTTAGAGTGATTGGATGGAAATTTAGTTTAACATATCATGTTAATATCTTACCATTAGCAAAAAAATGTGTATTCCTATCTCATTTATTGAGTTAAAGAATATTAGAAATCTTAATTTTAGAAAAAAAAACGAGTTTTCAAGTAATTTCTCGAATTTTCGCCCATTTCACCGAAATTCTCTTTCCAGGCTTACCGAAACAAAACCAAAATCAGATATTTAAGGCCTTGATAAGAACTGAGCAGATATCCTTCCAAGAGGAGACAGAGGAAAGGTTTGTACAAGGCAAAAATGAAAGTTGAGAAAGGTCTCGTAAGTCCCTCCCTACCGTGCACATTAAATCATCATCTTTCCCACAAAATTTGTCCAACCACTTTGTTAGAGAGCTTTGTTCATCTCTTCAAGTCTCAAAACATCCAACCCCCATCGTTCACGGTCTACATGGTATACCCAAGGTTCGAAAAAATGAAAGGCGGAACGAGGCGTTTTCCCTGTAAGCGAGGCGAGGCGTAGCCTCGAGGCGGTTGAGGCGTAAGCCTCAGTTTTGTATAGAAAAATAATTATAAGATATATAATAAATATATTTATTGGTGAAATAATATAATCTGACAATATATAACAATGTAATATATGATGATATTATGAAGATAAGAACATGAAAAAAGATATGTCAATGACTCAACGCCATAAACCTTTCTAAATTTCTACCTAATCAAAAGGAAATCATTGGTTATAACTTATAACTATCACGAAAAAAATATCCAAGTTGTCATAAATATCCAAGTTGTTGATATGAATTATATGATTTGAATCATAACTATATGTTCTGCTACACCCAGGTGAAGAACGGTTGTATGCATCCCCCCTGTTGCACCATGCCCTACCATCACTAAAATAATTTGGCATGTTAATGGTAAATATGAATATGAAAGAGGTCAAATTCAAGCATATGAATATGAAAGAGGTCAAATTTAAACATTCATTTTGCATAAATTAATAGTTAGACATAATTAATAGTAAATATGAAGCAGTTTGCTGAAATAACTACACATAATTAATAGTAAATATGGAGTTATGGGTACGAAAGAAACATCAGATTTATGCATTTAACTTGTATAATCATTATCCTAAACAAGTATATATTTATAAGCTTCTCAAACCACCATGTGAACTATTAAAATCATAAAAAAATCTTAAAGAACATAAAAACGCCTCGACCGCCTCGAGGCGGAACGCCTCGAGGCTACGCCTCAGCCACTCGAGGCGTGCGCCTCACTGGACAAGGCCGAGGCGTACGCCTCGAGGCTAAAAAGGCCACCTCGCCTCGAGGCATACGCCTCGACCGCCTCGAGGCGCGCCTTTTAATACCGTATACCCTCAAAACTACCTAAAGATTACAGTTGGTTTTCCTTGGAGAGCTAGCCCTGAAGAATCTCCTCGTTATTGAATCTCCTCATTACTGCCTCAAGGAGATGTGAGGCACTAACAAGTAGCAACTAAGTGAAAATGAACACATGGATCGTCAAAAGAAAATCTTTAGGAACATCATGCACCCACCAGTGTTGCAGAAGACGGTATTCGGTATTCAGTCGGAGGGGTCACTGAATAGAGAATAATCGGTATTCGGGCGACTATTCGGAATTATTCGGTTTTGTATTTTTTAATATAAAAATCATTTATAATATATATATTCTTATATTTTTATACATATATGATCATTAGTTAATATGAATCCAAGATAAAAGTACCAATCAATATAATAGATATATAGAATATGACATTTGTTGCGATACCGTGGTAAAATATAACCCATAAAAACTGAAAATTTAAAATAAAAAAATAAAAATATCAAAAGTCAAACTCCAGTCGCCTAATAGTCGGGCTAGTCGGCCGAATAGTCGGGCGACTATTCGGTCGGGCCGACTATTGACCGACTGGAGGTCTATTCAGTCGGGGACCCCCCCGCACCGCATAGTCGGACCGACTATTCGGGATAGTCGGCCGACTATTGCAACACTGGCACCCACCATTAGAACAACGTGAGCCTTTCAACTAGACAACTTGCGTTCCATTTTTTGCACTAAAGACAACAAATCTACATACATAAGTCTCCCACATGGTAAGGGAAGCCCTGCATGGAATAGAGATAATCTCCCACGAGTTGCAGAGATAGAGCCCTCACCCATCCATCTTCACATCCAAAAGGTCAAAAGGAATGGAAGCCATTTTAGCAAAGTTATCACGAGACATTTTGCTCACCAAAACTATCGAAGATTGTGGAAATGCCTCTAGCCTTTGCCACACTCCCGTCAACGAAGAAAAAGTATCATTTCCATATTAACGTACATGGATCGAGATGACATTCTGCAAATATCCACAAATAACAACTCCTCTGAACAACCTGGCCAATTATATTTGTCATTGCATCCACCACAATAATAAAAAAACACGGGTAAGGGTGTATCCCATCCGGACACCTCTTGCCAGCTGAAAGATTCCCTCTCTAGATGACTGTACACTGGAATAGCTGACGGTAGTTACTATTCTCTTCATCTATGTAATCTAGATATCCAAAGAACTTTTCTAAACAAAAGAAGCTCGCAAAACATCTTCTCCCCATAGTCACATGCCTAATAAAAAAATCAACTTTCCATACCATATACTTGACCAATCAACACTTCTGATTTACCACTATCTCTGTAGTCATCACAAGGTTGTCCATCATCTCTCTGTTTGGAATAAAACAGTCTGGATCAGAGATATAGTATCTTTCATAATCAAGCGTAGTCTGTTGGCAAGCACCTTCACCATAATTAGGTATAGATCATAAACAATGCTATGGATTCAAAACCCTATGCTCTATTTGGATCCTCCTTTGGTAGCAGAAAAAGACGAGCCTTGTTCACATCTATATAGTTTGAGTTACTCGCAAAGAACTCAATCAGCTCCATGACATTTACCTGCACAACCTCAGAGGGTTTTCCATAGATAAAGATTGGGAGTCCGTAGGGACTTGAAGACCAATATGCATTTATCCCGGATTCCAAAGTAGTGCAACTCGAACCTCATCCAGCCCAAACCCTCAGAATTATGGTCTTTCATGTGCTCCTATTGAAGCATGGTAATGTCATATCCAACCATTTTCACCCATCACATATGACTCTTCTCAACTTATGGAAGTGCTCCACCAAAACCCTGTTAATCTCACAAGCACCATGGAACCTGATCCCATCCATAGATAGAGAACCTGATCCCATGATTCCCATCCATAGATAGAGAATGAATAAAGTTTAGCCTTCATCTTCAACTTGCTGCAATATGGAAATGCTTCATATTATTGTCACCCTCCTTGAGCCACTTCTGTTGAACCTTACACTTATTGTCCTATTCCATCACCGCTTTCTGTTGAGCAACATGCTCTACAAGCTCGTCTCTGATGAGATCTCTCATCCTCAACCCTATGTAGTTTGGAAATCTGATCTTGAGCCTCTTGATGTTTCAGAATTTCATGGACATGTAACTCATTTTTTTGCACTCAATCAGCTTCTTCTTAAGGATGCCAGCTTGGACACAACCCGTTCCATAACTGAACCATCACAATGGAAATTCATCCAATGGCCATTCACCAACTTCATGAACACATCCTCCAACCTAGTCTTTTTTCACGCTGGGAGGGGCTAAATATTAATTCATCATCTTAAAATTGCTAATTGGGTCGCACTTAGGTTTAGGTCCTAGTAAGATAATTTCTGGTAGTTTCCTTCGGCCTGTCTTTGGTCTTCCTTTAAAACTCAACCTGCAATTTTTACTACTGACTGGGGCATCCAGTTGGCCTTCTTTGAAGATGCCTAAAGATTCTAAATCACTAAAAGGAGATCCTTTCATTTTTTATAATGATAATTTCATTTTGCATGAAGTTTAAATACCAATCTCCTTTAAACAGAGCTTCTATGTTTTCAAGGAATCTTAGATGAAATGCCCAATCAAATGTATTTTGTGCAATTTTCTACTAAATCAGTATGCATGTTGTTTCTATTTAAAGGTTTACACAAAGCATGGCAGACGAGCATTTCCAGCCATGATGGTGGGATCTGCTGCAGTATTCATAGATTGTGATGAATCCTGGAACCTCCTGCTTGTTACGAAGAGGGGGGTGCTATATGTGTGGGATCTTTTTAAAAGGACATGCCTTCTGCATGATTCTTTATCTTCTCTTATTGTCCCAAGAGAGGATTTATCAGCAAAAGATGCAGGTCAGCTTCTGCTATCTTTATTAGATTAACAAGTGACACTGTATTTTAAACATTTTTAGGAAATAATATATCCTAACTTAATTTTAGTAAGATTAATTGTCATGAAGGCTAATTTCACTTTGAATAATCGTGATTCATAGCAGGCAGAATCAAAGTTATATCTGCAAAATTTTCTAGTTCTGGCTCCCCTTTAGTCGTTCTTGCAACACGCCATGCCTTTCTTTTTGACATGAACCTGAGGTGTTGGTTGAGGATAGCTGATGATTGCTTTCCAGCATCAAATTTTGCTAGTTCATTAAATCTGAACTCTGTTCGAGGTGGGGAATTAGCAAGCTTGCAGGTTGATGTTGGGAAGTTTATGGCAAGGAAACCCAGTTGGAGCAGGTCTGTTATGTGGAGCCATTTTCATGAATTCAAGAATGCTATAGTATTATTTTGTTATTTCCACAGCTATTTGACTAGTCTATAAATAATACTTTTCATAACATTAAGCTTGATTTGCATCACAGGGTGACAGATGACGGGGCGCAGACACGTGCTCATTTAGAAACCCAGCTGGCATCGTCATTGGCTTTGAAATCTTCTAATGAATACCGTCAATGCCTCCTGTCTTACGTACGATTTTTAGCAAGGTATAAACTCTTTTCTTAATTTTCTATTTGTATGGTTCTCATCTATTATGAATAGTTAACTATTGTAACATGCCCTTGAAAGATGGTGTGGTGGAGATGTGAAGTACTAGATATTCTTTTGCGATTTTACGGGGATGGTGTGGGATGAATTCCCAATGTTGACATATTCTATTGGTATGATTATTAGATCTCAGAAGAAAGAGAGGGAGAAGATAGAGCGGAAGACAAGAGAGCGGGAGGAACATAGGGGGATAGGTGGACGCTTATCCAACATCGGTGATGCAACAAGGACTGAGGTGCTGTCCACGATGAGGAGGGGGGTGCACTTTGGATAACCACACACACGAGGATATTTGCTTTGATTGGATGAGCTATGGGCACTGGACGAAGATCGTCGGTGACAAATTTGGTGTTTGCATTTTCTATGGATTAACCACAGTCTAGTCTCATGCTTGGTGCATGCCACAATGATGGAAGATGCTCGTGCGAGGTAGAGGTAGGCTGAAGGTGTGATGATGAAAGGGGCTCATGTTTTAAGGCGTCCAGAGCCTCCGTGATTGTTTTAGTAGAAGAGGTAGGAAACCATTGTTGCTTTCGAAGGATTGGTAAGTGTTTGTTGGTTTCATTATGGAGGAGGAATTTGTATTGGTGTTCAATATATTAGGGTAAAATGGCTACTCACATTGCTGCAGTTTTTGACCGTAATTTCATGGGAATTGATAAAAAAATATTGGGTTGGATCGTAAGTTGCTGGTTGCAAACCTTGAATGACCTAGTGGAAATTGCAAATGAAAAATCGGGTACCCAGTTGGGTATCATCCCACTTTAAACATTGCTCACATTGGGCACACTCAACATCTTAGGATCCTAATTCCCTTTTCGTTCATGAGTAGGGTTTTCTCTAAGTGCCTCGCCACCAGTCGAAGCCCTCCTCCATGCCTCATCCCTTGATGCTTCCTTCCTCTACGATTTGTGGCACACTGTAGACCTTTTCTGTGACTCGTTCAACCCATGACATTACCCTCCTGTACGCTTTATTTCCGTACCCGCCATGAGAAGTGTGGAATCGTTTTTTAGAGAGAATAAAGGGCCTCTACCATATAGGCGTGTGCCCATAAACTTCACCATTTAATCACCAAAAAGTAGTTACATGCTAATTACATGGAAAAAGTAAAAAGCATGCTTTACACACTCCAGGTGTCAACTAACACCCTAGTGTGCGTCACCGCATTTTCATCATAAAAACGATCTTGGCAGAAGACCACCCCATTTCTAGCCAACCAATGTGCCCAAATCATTGTCACACAACTCACATGCTCCTTCTCAGTACCATGCCAGTCCTCACCAATGGGCTCCTAGACCCTCGAGACCCCACCAATAGAAACCATGGTATTTCCAAATAGCTCCCAAGGGTGGTTCGCACACTCTATAGTCTCGTAGCAACGACAACAGATCGAGTCAGTCGTCTGAACATACCATGCATTTTGGTGAAGGTTTTAGTAAAGGCTTCATCAAGGGGTGGGAGAAAGCATATGATCTTATAATGGCAAGTTGTCCTAGATAAGTTATTGGATGAGCTTGTTGAGTCCGGCGTGGAAGATGTTGAACGAGGACAGGGCTTTAAATTTTGATTTCGATTTCATTTTGCCAAATCCGAAAAGAGAAATTTCGGAGAATTTTGTTAATTCGTTAGAAAGCTTGGTAATGACTCTAAGCATGACATTTCCAAAGACTAAGGTATCCAATATTCCTAAGTCAATGAATAAAATAGAAACACACAATTATGTATACAAATATAAGTTTTAAAGTAGCACTATCATCATAATCAATATACATGTTGATATGTAGAGCAACATGTTTCTTAGAGTCAGAACTGTATGCTAAACTGGAAGCAAACGCCATTATAAGCACTTTTTTAATAAGAATGAGGTGACACATATAATAACTACTAATCAAAACATATGTATCAAAATGAAGAAAGAACAAACAAAATATAAACCTCTTAAGTTAAAACTTGAACTCTTAAATCTTGTGTCTAACTGATTTGATTTGCTTTTAGATTTAAAATTTAGAAACTAACTAATGAAACTTCTTTCAAGCAATGTAAAGCACTCTAACAACTCAACACATAGACAAATACATAAGTGAAAATTCATCAATATATGCAAATTTCGATGAAAGCGAATGGTGGATCCTTTTATTTTTGTTGTTTCGCCGAAACGACATGCAATTTCAATGAAATTTCGTTGACATTTCATTGATATTTCGTTGAAATCGTAGAAAAGAAATATGGTTGCTAGTAGCGTTTCAATTTCGGAGACAGAGAAATGGAACTTGGAGAGAAATTCAGTGGAATTTCGTTTAAATTTGAGGCCATGAATGAGGATAGTTGAGATAGTGACATGAATTCGAAAGGTTGGCTAGCTGGTCGAAGACCAATGGGTTCATGAGCTTAGTTGTGATTAAGGTAAGAGAAGCTTTGGCGATGTTGATGCATGATGATTTGCCATGACCAGATTGATTCGTGATCTTGTTCTACAAGGAATTTCATTATGTTGTGAGGCATAATATGAAGCAAGTGGTTGTGGGTTCCTTGAGTGGAACTTTTGGTTCAAGAGGCTCATCTAGTTTATCATCCTCTTACTACTCTATAGAGTGACTCAACAGAAGAGGTTAAAGATTGCCAATTGATCGTGCTATTTGATGCCGCTTACATGATCTATTGTGAATTCTTTGGCTTTGTGGTTAGGCTATCTTGGATAGCACGACGAGCTCGATTCAATATGCTTTTATCTAAAGGTTTTTAATGGATGATTTTTTGCGGCAACATGAGTGGTTTCCAACTAGGTATGGGACTGCAAAATGCTTCATTGGGAAGTTGGACTGTGTATAGGCCTATGACATAATAGGTTGGACTTTTCTCTTGTGGATGGCTAAGGAGAGGGGCTTTGCATTTGTTTAGTGTGGATTTCACGAATGAAAAGGCATATCATGATGTGCTCTTTTAGTTTTTGCGCACGATTGTGATGAACGCCAAATTTGCCTCTTTAAGAATAGATAATTGTCGTAGTATAGGAGGCAAATTTGGTTGATCGAAAACCGCAATTTTGAATGTTGTGGATTATTTTTACTTGGTAAGTCTACCAAGGTCGAACACTGGACACGAGCTACTCTATTTATTTATCGAATTTCGATCAATTAAGAGCAAGTGTGAATTATTTCTCAATTTCAGGTCTTCATGCAGATGCACAATGTAAAATGCAGAATAATACAGATATATTATGCATGCACTTTTTTTAGTTATTTTTCAATGCAAATGTAAGAGTATGCATGAAAATAATGCAATGTTAAATGTATGCACGTGACTATTACAAATATACCCCAGAAAGATCAATGAATTGAGCAACAGAAAGTAGATTGAAATCCGGGTCCTTTTGAGCATAACATCATGAGAAAACATCTATTTCATGACAAGGCATTGGAGCAACAAACATCATCTAACATTAAAAAAATTTCACTTCATTTAAAATGGTATCAGATGAGAAAATTAAATATGCCATGAAGTAAATCGGACCTACGATGCTCAAGTTATGAAGAAAACAATGCAAAGGCATAAATGTAAATAAAATACAGTAAATAAAGTGATAAATAATTACAAATAGGTCTCTAGAAGGACCTATTTGCAATTTGCAAAAACCGGCAGGGGTCCTCTGAAATTTTCCCATTGCGCATAGGGACCAAATTGTAATTCTGTAAAACCTTGAAGGCATTCCGGTAAAATACACAGGTGCACACGTAACACACGTGCCTGGGGACCAAAGTGTAAATTCTTAAACTTCTCAGGTCTTCCATGCAAATTACCCAAGCCCTCACGTGCTGGGCACGTGAGGGGACCATACTCGGGTCGCTCGCAGGCTCAGGCTGACGTGGCGTTCGTTGGTGGCTCGGGTCTCGGCTCAGACTTCCCGACCCTGCTGGTTCTGCGTGAGGTTTGGACTTGCCACGTGCCCTCATCTCGACCGTCCGATCGTGAGGATCAGACGGTAACTGCTGCTTCATCATCCACCGTGTTCTGCTGGAGGAGGCTGTGCTCCGGCGACCTCCCGGTGGCTCCTCCGTGCTCCTCCGTACGAGCAGGAGGTCCAGGGACCTCCGTGACACCCAATCGAAGATCACAGAGGCTAGATGGAGCTGCCAGGGTAACAGAGGATCCCAGTTGACGAAGCATCATCAGCGACAGATTTTGAGGTCGTAGATGATAGGCGAGCTCTAGCCATTGAAGTGGCTGGTACCTGCAGAAGTTAGGTGCGAATAGCCGAAGCGTGCGAGAGTTGCATGAGTGATTTGGGAGTGAGTTGGAGGCCATGGAGGCGACGAGAGGTGGTGGCCTGAGTTCCTTCTCCGGCGAGGTGGAGGAGGAAATGAGTCGGAGCGGGGGAGGTTGTGGAGAAGGGGGAAGAGTGGTCGGAGTGGTCCGCGAAGGTGGTGTTTGTGAGGCGGAGCTTAATGGATGGTCAAGTGATGGTGAACGACATTGTGTGCGATAGTTTAAATCGGAGAAAACGAAAGAAACGCACGGGGAGGAAGTACCTGAAGATTGGGAGAAAATGGCGGTCGGGGAGGCTTTGGGTGAGCTCCTTTGGAGCTCGGGTCGTCACACGACTCACTAAGCCTATCGTGAGGTACTCAGCGGGGCAAAGCCACTGCAACACGTCCATGGTGACTGTGGGTCGACACCGGGGAAATCACCCATTGTCGCCAGCCAATTCCGCCTCCTCTTGTCACGAGGAGGGGAAGGCGGAAGAAAGCCCGTAAATGGTGGACGATTAGAGCTGGAGGCGGAGGTTGAGTTTTATAGGAGGGGTCGACGACGGTTTCAGGTGATGGAGGTGTTTTTGAATGGGCGTCTTGAAGGATGGGAGCGATGGCGGTTACGCGCGAGAGAGGGACGAGACAGCTACACAGGGCGGTCTTAGGAGAGGAGCGCGGGCGAGGTGCCTTCCAAAATAGGAAGGAGGCGGAGGTGGTGCGAGGGTAATAGCTGGGCTGGAGGTAGGGGACGAAGCCTTAGCCGTTGGATCTAGCGATCCAACGTCTAGGATGATGGCACAGATGGAAGGGTAAGATTAGATCAAAGATTTGATTAAACGGCGAAGATTGAGGTGCGGATGGATGTCTAGGATGGCATCCGGGGTTTCATCCTACGGCGGGAGGTGTGGGAATGACGTGGCGAGATGTGAGGCGTAGGATGAGAAGAGATCGGATGGTTGTGATTGGAGTGGAGGGGAGCGGCGGTGATCTGATCTGAGATCAGATCCGACGGCTGGAGATGAGGCGGGAATGGACGGTCGAGATGGATGCGGTTTTGTGGAGATCGAATGGTCAGGAGGAGTGCTGGGTGTCGAGGAGAGAAGCGGGCCGCGTGGCCCAATCAGAAATTCAGAAAATGTAAAAATAAAGAAAAATATAAAAGAAATAGTTAGAGGCAAAATGAGGAAAAAGTCAAAACATGAAAGTTGTAGATCTCGATGAGATCTACAAGTTTCATGTTGGACTAAAGGTCAAAAGAGGTCATTTATGCAAAAAGTATTTTTGGGGGTATTTTTAAAGGGCTAAAAATATTGATTTTTGATTTTTGAGTTGTTTTTGTAGTTTTTAGTTTTTTTAAGAGTCAGGAGCTTATAGACAATTGATCAATCTAATTTTTAGGGGTTTTTAATAATAAAAGAATTACAAGGTAATTCAATACAATAATTATAGGTTAAATATAAACAATATAGACAATATAATAATGAGGAATTATTGGTGAATTTTAGTGGTTTATTTAAGCCAGGGGTTTAATTATTGACTTTTAGCATGATGAATACGAGATTCATTAGATTGGGGCGAGGGGGGGGGGTGCACTCAACCTAGAAAGTGGTAATGCAATGATGCTTGTTTGCTTTATTGTTCATTTTGGCAGTGGAATTGTTGGCATCGATTCTTTATTGAGCATGTACTGGTGGCTTGTCAGCTGATTTCTCTAGGGGACAGTATGGCTCGTAGATTTCATTGTCGCAGGCCCATAGTATGTGGAAGGCACTAAAGTTTGCGTATTAGACATAAAAATGTTCTAGTTGGATCAAAATTGTCGGTAGAGATTTATGGGAAGGCATTAGGTATGATGGTCAATGAACAAAAATCCACTCCATCATTTTTAGCATAATGAATTGGAAGTTTTGATGTGTTAATGGTGTTGACTAAATAGTTTGTACAATTGTTTGAATTGAGGCTTTGGTGGTATGGAGGTTGGAACAACTGCTCATGGATTAGTTGAAGCTCCTATCTAGGAGACTAGGACAAGTTGTTTGTCCATTCTGAGTTAAGGTCAGTGCTCTTGACATTACCTTTGTTCAACATGCATGTGCTCATGATATCTATGAAGGAGGAAATTTATGGAAGTGGGTGTGTCACACTTTTGGTTAAGTGGAGGGTGTGTAAACCCAATGACCCATGCAGATTGTCTAGGTTGGCAAATCCCCATCATTTACCCTCTTTGGAAAGAAAGTCCCATTGGTTATGGAGCCACAAGCTCGTCCGACCTCGAGGACTGAGGTCGGGATTGAACGTTACGTAGTAGCTAGGTAAGATCAGGGGAGAAGAGAGGGAAGGATTAGGTTAGAGCTAGATCCATCCTCTACCGTTGAGGCATGAAAGCAATAAATATTCACATATATAATCTTCACAAACTTCACCCATTTCTAATAAAATCACAACTCCAATTAGTGTGAGACCATCTTTTTTTTAAAATAAAAATAACCTAAATTAGTGATAAATCTCATGAAAATGCCAACATGTATATATGTTGAATAACCTCAACCCCTAGTTCTTACTTCTCAGAATGCTTGCACAAAAAGCTGAAATCTTGAGCATATAGTAGACCTTTGAAATTTAACCACCTTTAAAGTACTCTAAATTGATATCTTGAAATTCAGATCTCTTTCAATGGAATCAGAGTTCATTTGTAAAATTGGTGTTTTGGGACTATTATGTATATTGTACAATTTGTACATACAAGATCTTATTCTTTTATTTATATATTTTATTCTTATGTTTTCCTCATTTTTAAATATGTAAATATGTTTTATAGCCTAACTAGTTATCGAAAATTCAAAACCTAAAAAATTGGCAAAATATGAAAAGAACAAAAATGGAATCATTGATATGATGGTACTTTAGACTTGTATATAAAGCTTTCTTCATTTTCTAAATGTTAAAGATTACAATAGATTGTATTTAATATTCCACTGTAACTCCACGAGGGTATTTATGTACTTCTCTCTTTTTGAGCTCTCTAGGATTTAGTCCTATGTAAAAACCCCTTGACCTCCTGAATAATTATCCCATAGAGTTCCCTTCACATGGTATCAGAGCAACGGTCCTAGACCGGTGTTTTGACCTAATCTGCCCCCCACCCAGCCCCATCACGTGCTACCTCCAGCCCTAGGGGCGTCGCCTCGGGCTCCCTGCGTCCCGCCTCTAGCCCTCCCTACGCTGCAACGTTGGTCCTTGTAGCCCGTTCCGCGGTCCTACAAGCAACCAAACGTGCAATCTATCCTCTATTCGGTGAACTATTGCTATGTATTGCTTATTGCTGCACGCGTAGGCACTTGGTGTTCGATTAAGAACAAGATACATTCTTTAGATCACTTCTTCTTGACCTAAGATGCCACCATGACGACCACTGAGACCAAGCCCGTATACCCTACTTCTTCTTTGATGGTACGTGACACTTCTATCGAGCTGAAGGGTTCTGAAAATTATGTTCTATGGTCTCGGTTCTTCAAAGTATTTATCAGTGGCCAACGCAAAAGTTATGTTCTTACAAATGACCCAACCTACAGAAACTGACAAAGACTATGACACATGGTTTGTTGACAATTGTCAAGTTATCACCTGGATGACAAACAATGTCGATCCAAATATTGCTGCTAATCTTCTTTACAAAGACACTGCTAAAGCAATGCGGGAAAACCTTGAGTGCACGTACTCTCAGAAGACGACCAAGTCTCGTCTTTCTGACATATACACGAGGATCTTGTCATCCTCTCAGGGAGATTCGAGTCTTATTGAGTATTACAGACTTCTTACGAGCCTATTTGTGGAGCTCCTTATCTTTCAGCTTGCATGTTGTGATAAACATGTAGGCGAACGTGCTGAATGGCAAGTTTATCGATTTCTTTCAGGATTGAATCCAAAATACAAGCTGGTGAAAGACCAGTTTCTAATGGCGGACACTCTACCGAACCTTGAGACCATCTTTGGACGATTACAAGAGCTTGAGGCTCCAATTCAACAATCTATCATCTACCCTGCTACAGAGACGACGGCTCATTATACCTCCTCAAGATATAGAGGGCATTAAGGAGGCATGGGTCGAAATTTTGGACGTGGACGTGGTCGTAATTCTGGATGGGAGCGTGATCGTGGTCGTTGTCGTGATTCCTCTGCTGCTTGGTATTCAGCTTTTGTACACTGTGGACGCTGGAATCATCCTTCTGACAGGTGCTGAGCAACTTTTGGCATACAACCTAATGCCAATAATGCGTATGATGAAGCAGCTTCTGATGTAATTGAAGATACATCTGCTCAGCAAACTGGAGGGGTACAGACCCCATTTACTGCTTCTGAATATACTAGTATGCGACAACTGCTACAATACTCTTCTTCCTCTGTTGGCAAGAATATTGCCTCCGCCTCTTCTGCTAGTCTAACTACTACCTCAGGTACAGTAACAAACTCAGTCTCTACCTCTAAACGTGCATGGATTATTGACTCTGGAGCCTCTACCCATCTGACGGGAGAGGGAAGCTTGATCACATCTTCCCAACCATCCTCATCAGTGAAGACTATTCGTGTTGCTAATGGGGATCATTCCCCGATTACTGCTGTTGGTAATGTTGATTTCTCTCCCAAGATGCGATTAACAAATGTTCATTGTGCTCCTGCTTTTCCACTCAGTCTCTTATATGTACAGAAGCTATGTCGTGAACTTAACTGTTGTATTATTTTTGACGAGTTCTGCTGTTATTTTCAGGACATCCGGACGAGACAGATCTTTGGCAGGGGACATGAGAGGAAAGACCTCTATTACCTTAACTTCCCTTCTGATTCAAAATTTGCTGGTGCAATATCCATCTCCGACGATCCTCTTCTGTGGCACCTTGTCTGGGTCATCCTTCAGCCGAAACCCTCTCCATGATGTTCCCTGAACTCTCGATGCTCAAACCCTTTGAGTGTGAGGCATGTCAGTCCGGGAATCATCATAGAGCCTACTTTCCTGCACGGACTAGGCCTCACCGCAATTCTCCTTTTTCTCTTGTTCATTGTGATATTTGGGGACCCTCTCCGGTCCGAACTCTGAGTGGTCATAGATATTTTGCTGTCTTTGTGGATGACTACCATCGATTATCTTGGGTCTTCTTATTAAAAAAACGTTCAGAAATTAATAACGTTGTCAAGAACTTCTTTCTTTATGTCAAAAATATCTTTTCCACTACAATTAAAATCTTTCGTTCTGATAATGCTTTGGAATTTGCTAACAAAGATTTGACATCCTTTTTTGCCTTCCAGGGTGCCATCCATCAAAAATCTTGCCCATATACCTCTCAACAGAATGAAGGAGCAGAAAGAAAACTAAGACATCTTGATATTGCCCGCTCTCTTCTTACCCAAATGAAGGTTCTCAAGAATTATTGGGGAGATGCTATATTGACTGCGGTCCACCTTATAAACAGGGTCCCCTCGGCATCACTTAACGACTCTACTCCCTTTGGCTTAGTATAGCCAAATGACTCACCCCTCTACCTCTGCGGATTTTTAGGTGCACAACATTTGTTCACAATTTTCATGCTCCCGATAAACTATCTTCTCGTGCGATGAAATGTGTTTTCCTAGGTTACTCTCAGACTCAAAAAGGACACAAATGCTATTATCCTTCTGTTCATCGGTATTACATGTCTGTCGATGTCACATTCTTTGAACATATTTCTTTCTTTACTCAGACTGTGTCAGAAATACCATTAGACCTTCCTGCTCCACCTATTGTGTATAAAAGAAAACATGTCTCTAGTCTTGTTCCTGTTCCTTTACCTGTTCCTTTGTTACAGGAGAATACACCAACTTCAAGTGCTCCCACCAATTCTTGTCCCAGATGCTCCTAAAGAGCTTCCCATCGCTCTGCGCAGAATAAAGAGGCAATGTAACTTCACCCAATATCTCATTTCACGTCCACTGCTAGCTTATCATACTCTCACAAAAGATATGCAGATGCTCTTATGACAATTTCGGTTCTCAGAGATCATAATAGTGCACTGAAGGATTCTGGATGGCAAAAAGCAATGGATGAAGAAATGGACGCTCTGGATTCCCGAAGGACATGGGATCTTGTGTAGTGTCCCTAGGGAACAAAACCTGTTGCCTGCCGATGGGTTTTCACTACAAAGCAATCTCCAGATGGCTTCATTGACAGATTGGAGGCGAGACTTTTGGCTAAAGGCTTTACATAAACATATGGAGTTGACTACTTCGAGACCTTTTCACTTGTTGCAAGAATGGGCTCCATACAGACCATCCTCTCAGTGGCAGTAACAAGGGTTAGAATATTTTTCAACTGGATGTCAAGAATGCATTTCTATATGGTGATCTAGAGGAGGAGGTTTACATGATGCAACCTCCAGGGTACGAAGACGAGGGAGAGTATGTGTGCCGACTTTGTAAAGCAATCTATGGCCCAGAGCAAAGTCCGAGGGCATGGTTTGACAGACTAAGTACATAAATTGGCACTTTGGGTTTCCAGAGAACTACATCTGAGTACTCTGTTTTCATCCGAAAACGATCGTCTGGTACTATTATACTTGCTGTATATGTAGATGATATGGTTGTTACAGGTGACGATGATAAAGGGATGCTGGAGACCAATGCTTTTCTGCAAAAGGTTTTTGTCACAAAGGATCTGGGACAACTTTGCTATTTTCTAGGCATAAAAGTCTTACGTACCAAGAAGAGACTTCATATGTCACAAAGGAAGTACTGCTTAGATATACTAACCGAGGCATGATTACTTGGATGCAAATCCTCTGGCATTCCTGTAGAACCAAGGAAACACTCTACCTTTGTTGATCCTCCATTTGAGGACACTACACGATAAAGAAGCCTAGTTAGAAAACTGTTGTATCTTACTGTTACTAGGTCAGACATATCCTGTAGTGAGCAGAGCTAGCCAATACATGGAGAAACCCTATTACAACCATTGGGAGGACGTTCTTCTGATCCTTTGATATATGAAGGAATCACCTGGACGTGGCCTATTCTATGAGGCAAATGGATACACAGATGTTGTTGCTTATGCTGATGCTGATTATGCGAGCTCGTCTGAGGACCGTTGCTCTACTACGGGCTATGCTATGATGGTAGGAGGAAATTTTGTTAGTTGGAGGAGCAAGAAGCAGACTGTAGTGTCTCGATCCAGTGCAAGGGCAGAATACAGGGCAATGGCTCATGCTACATGTGAAATTGCTTGGCTACTGACTTTTTTGCAGGAACTCAGTATTGATTTCACCACTCCTGTTCCTCTATATATTGATAACAAATCTGCTCCTTACATTGCTACTAATCCTGTATTCCACGAGAGAGTCAAGCACATTGAGATTGACTGCCATTTCATTTGCGATGCTGTACGAGGAGGCAAGATTGCTATACCACATATCTCAACAGATCTTCAGCTTGCAAACAAATTTACAAAGACCTTGTCAAAGAAGCGCCTTTCCTGGATTGCTTCCAAGTTGGGCATGATCGATGGATATGCTCCAACTTGAGAGGGAGCGTTAAAGATTACAATAGATTGCATTTAATATTCCATTGTAACCCCACCGAGGGTATTTATGTACTTCTCTTTTTTTGAGCTTTCTAGGGTTTAGTCCTATATAAGGACCCCTAAACCTCCTGAATAATATCCCATAGAGTTCCCTTCACACTAAAGCAACTAACACAACTCTCGAAATTTCAAAAAAAAAATACATTTTATATAGTATTTTATTATAAAAATTCGTAACTGCATGTAGCTAGCTTCTTTTGCATTTTTTTATCTTCATGAAAATTGTAGATCTCGATGCAATATGCAACATTCATTTTTATTTTCTATTTTCTTCCTATTTTTATTTGAATGTCTTTTTCTAGTCAATCTCTTGTTGGCACGTGGTTCGATCAACTTTGTCAATCGAGCCATGCGTCGACGCCTCATTGGCAGGCAAGCAATGTGTAATCCACCTCATACGTGTGTAGTTGACCTTGGTCAACTAACCCAATGTTCGGTCTCTCGCCGACACGTCATCATTTGATTAGATGGACATCCACTATTCATTGTCTTCCACCTGCGAACCCAACCTATGCCTTGGTCACTCAACTACGGCTACGATGGTCTTTATGTTGCCTGCACACCAATAACCGCACCCAACCACCTCTATGCTCATTCTCACACTGTCAGAGCTTGTCCCTTCATCCTAACGATCGTTCAATCCAACCAGCCCTAGTTCCCATCGTCGTATAAGAGCTCTAATTTTTCCCATGTTATCTTCGATCCACCATTCTTTCATCTTAAATCTCCAGCTCCTCAGATGGAGTTGAGGTGACAACTCTTCCATTTATACTTGAGTGGCAACAAGCAGAGGTCGAAGGCACGTCAAGATCCGGAGAAGATCATCTCCTCCATAGAAGAACATCCATCTTGTGACGTTGGCAAGTTGAGGCGACCACCGAGGTCCAACAACCTCTTCCACCACCGATGGATACCCTCTTCCATCCATGTATCTTTTCCATTTTGTTCTCTTCCTCGATTTCTCATCATTATGCTCCATCAAATTCTTATTTGTGTTGCTATGTTTCGTATCCTCTTCCAATGCTCCATATATCTTCTGATGTTCTATGCATAGTCCATGTGTTCCTTCCCCACTTTGAATCCATCCCAATATGGCACCACCCCCTCGACATAACCCTCCATTTTTTGTATTCACAATATTATCGAAATTAAAATGGCCACAAATCTTATAGAACCCGACATGCTCAAGTCCATTTTTAGTCAAAAAAGGAGGAAACATGCTAGGGTGTCTGCCTCAAATAGATTAGAAAAAAGAAGGGAGTTACAAACATATTTACAGAAGGAAAAACTCGATAAGAGTCCTAGTATGAGAAGTTACATTTTCGAAATAAAAACACTGAGAGGTAAAGAGGACACCATTTCTAGTTAACAGATTGCCCCAATAATTACGACCAGTAGGCATGCTCTTCCTAAATCGGGAAGTCTTCTCACCGTGGAAAAAAGGTGCTCTACCGTCTCTATATGTACGTCACAAAAGGGCACATATTAGATCCCTTGTAAAGATTCTTGAACATTGATCCATTGTCATAATGTGCTTTCGTCTCAGCAGCCGCATAAAAATACCAATTTTGCTTGGCAGCTTTAAATGCCATATAAAGTTGTAGTCATGGTTTTCAGATTTCACGAAATATCGGCGAAATTTCGCTGAAATTTCAGTTTCAACACAGGATTGAAATTTTGAGCGAAATGCCGATATGAGGACCTTCCTTCACAAATGTTGCTGAATTTAGGCATCGATGAATTTTGCTTCGTCATGGTGTCGATACGATATACGATACCAAACTTTAAAACCTTGGTTGCAGTCATGAACTAAAGTGTCTGACATTGGCAGCGCTAGTCTGACTAAAGCTCAGTAGGCCCGTTTTATTGCAAACAAGTTCTCTTTATACACCCAATGGTCCCGGCCATCTGTCGGGCTATCCACTCCTCTTAGTGAAATTAAAAGGAGAAGAACTCCTCTAAACACTGATATGAGAAGTCCGCTAGGAGTGAGTGCATCCAGTTACCCGTAACCCAACAATCTACTACCATGCTTCACAATCTGCAGATAAGGCATATAGGTGCAATAATTTGGTAGAGAAAGGGCCATGACCTGTCCAGTTATCTGTTCAAAAAGCAAAAGAATTATCGTCACCAAGTGTTGGACGAACGAGGCTAGTAAAATACGGCATAACTGTGATGCCTTTCCGAAAAGCTGATGCAAAGAAGGATGGTTGTTGTGTATGGTGTGGAGAATATGATATGATGTAATATCCAACAATGTATTTCCTATAAATTTTCTTTACTACTATATAAATATACATGGAGGTGGATCTCTGCTTGGGACTACACCCGTCTCTTTTCTAAAAAAATCATTTCTGCCCCCAGATCCTACCAACTCACTTTAGAAGAAGTGCCTCATTCATGATTTCCAGGCTGGGGATGCTGAGCCAATTAGCACTCTTTGGTTGCGTAGCGGTCTCCCAGTCAATCTGATGGATTCCCGACCCTTCTTGGCCCATCTTACCCCAAAAAAAATCTTTGCATGATCAACTCCAGCCTATGTCTAGTACCAAATGGAGGAGACGAGCTGACATGAAAAAGACCGGGATAGCCAAAAAAATAACCTTCGTCAGCACCAGACACTCACCATGGGATATAGTTGGTGCCTTCCGCCCCCACAGTTTTTCTCCACCTTCTCAATTACAATAAGACAGTCAATCATTTTAAGTTTTCCATTGATCAAAGGAAGGCCCAAATAGCAGATTGGGAGGGAGCTGCAGTACGGACCCAGCACTTTGCAGCAGGCTCAGACGTTAGTGTCAGAGATGCCAAATGGGATAACAACAGACTTGTTATAATTTAGTGCAAGGCCAGACAACTCTCCAAAGTTCTCGATGGTCAATGCCATCCCTCTAACCTCTTCCAAACCACCTTCAATAAATCGGATGGAAAATCACCCATTTTGCTCAAGTTCATTCTCAACATAAAAGACAAGGTGTGCTCAATTGGGGGTCCTGTAGAGATCAATCTCCCTTGAGTTACGATGAAGATGCTACAAATGTTAGGAATTAAGCCCAACGGTATGCTCTAATTGTTATAGCCTTATTTCTGTTGACCGGGCGATTCTGTTGAGAATCTAGCATGGACATAACGGAAGAGACCACAACAATGAGATCATCAGTGACAAACCATCTGGAGTGAGGCCTTCCGAGGAGAACTTAGACAGACAAGAGCACATGTCGGAGGTGCTCTCCTAGAGCTCGGAGGAAGAAGAGAACCTGGAGGATGCACACCGTCGATTGACCTGATCCCACATGGTCGTGTGCCCTGGTAAAATTGCAGTGAGCCCCTTAGCGCTTCCGGAAACCATGAAGAACCCCTGCTGGGTTGCGTGCGCCTCACATGAAGCTCACATGCACTTGATGCAGTTTACGTGCTAGGCCCTCTGGAACCAGAAACCTACAGCAAACCCCTTCCGGTGCTTTTAGCTGTTTTGTTTTAATTGGAAAGTTTTCAATTATAACCCTTGATTTATGCATGACTAACTCTTAGCTCCTTAATTTTTTTTTCAATGCAGTTAATTTTGTTGAACTCCAGAACTGATGATTCTCATGCTATATTAATTTAAGTCATTTGGAGATGCTATGAATTTAATGGAAATTATTGAGTGAAAGCATACATTCTGGCTTGTTTGAATGACATATAAAATCACCATGATTGAATTTTGAGTTAAAATTCGGTGATTGTGTTGGTGAAATGCGTACACAATTATATGCCATAATGGTATGAAAACTATTGATATCTGATGATTCTTGAATCATTTCTATGCTTCTGTCTTAAATAACTAATCCCACATATTGACAAAAGTGACAGAATTACAGTAGTTGTGTCTTATTGTCTACTTGCAAAAATAAAAAAATAAAAAAATTGTACTCACATTTAAATGCAAAAAAATGAAAAGCAAGAAAAAAATATCTTAATATTTTTAAGAAAATGACAAGAAACTAATATTGTAAAATCATCGTTGTGTATATTTTTTAATAAAACTAATTGTTTTTTATAACCATTTTTAGTGTGTAAATCCTAATTTCGATGCTCTTTTCTTTCACCCTTAAATTTGTTTTCAAAAGTTATTTTGTTTTATTGTTCTTTTTTAAGTTTTTTTTATTCCAACCAAAAATACTTTAAAACTGAAAATCCCCAAAATACTGTATTTTTATTTTTTATTTATACTCCTTTTATAATACCCATTTTTAGTGTGTAAATCCTAATTTTGAAGGGCTTCTCCTTTGCACTTAAAATTGTTCTCAAAAGTTATTCTGTTTTCTTGTTGTTTTTATTTTCTCTCACGTAGAGAAAAATACTTTTAAAACTGAAAATCCTGAAAATATTATATTTGTATTTTATATATTTTTACCACTTTTATAAATATAAAAATCATTTTCTTTTGCTATGTATATTTAAGTCATTTCCTTCTTTATAAATCCCAAAAATCTAAAAAATAAATAAAATAATTAGTGTAAATTATTATACATATATTTATTGTTATTTATAGTTACAGTTAACAATCCAAAAATATTAAAAATTCCAAAAACCCTTAAAATTAAAAACATATTAAAACAAGTAGTCAAGTGGATATTGATTGAGTATGTGACTTGACTATGTTTAGTGTTTGTTTGCCTCCCACTAGCCGACACATGGTACGCTTTCCTGGTTTATAATATAATTTATTCGAAATGAATTTTTGATTGATTTTCTTAAGTAGGACTACATTTGAGACATTCTTATATGTATTACTTGAACGAGTTTATCACTAGTACATCACGAGTATGTTGAAGTTCGATAAGACACTATCCTCAAGTGGCTGTTAAAGATGTTGGAGGAGGGGGGGTTTGGTGTGATCTTGGACACTTGCTCTGGCAACATATTGATGTGGAGGAGAGGGGCTTTTTTGTCAAGGAGTCTTTGGTGTTCCGGAGGGGATTGGTGCACTTGGTACCTTTTATAGGGACACTGTTGGAGAGGTCCCAATGAACGAGGGACGCTTTAGATTTTGATTTGATGATTGGTTATGGAAAAGGCTGGCAACAGAGATTTTCTGTAGATTAAATGCACTTGTAGAGGGCAATGAGGTTGTGGTGACCTAATTGGGATAGGGTTGGTTGTCTAGGTCTGTCGTTGCATGAGCCGATAAAAGGATTTCAATCGTCACATTATTGGTCCATGCTATTTAATGGCGTTGTGTTGATTGTTCATGAGCAAGATCCTTAAGAATGGCTGGGAAAGTACTTCTTTATTTATAGAGGTTGTTACTGTTGTAGAAGACCCCCGACTGGCTCGACTAGTAGGTCCGACTAGTCTAGTCGATGGGGCGACTGACCGAGTATTGATTAATTCCGACTAGTCTGACTAGTCAATTGATTTTTGCTTGGAGATACCGTATTTTTTATTTTTTGGTTTTTTAAAACAAACTTATTCTAATACGTTTAGTATTTTATTTAATCTCAATTACTTCTTCTCTTTCATTATGATAATATAAAAAATATACTAATCTATGTAAATATATAACAATATACATATAAAGATGATTATATATTTAAAATGATTAAAATGTTCAAAGCCAATTAAAGTCTGACTAAATCCGATTAGTCGTCCGATTGTCGATTAATCCTTAGTCAGTGATCCAATCGACTGATACCGACTACTGATTTTTGCAACCTTGGAGGTTATGGGTGGCCTGGTATCACGGTAGGTTTGGTTGTCCAGACTTGTCGATGCATTATCTGATAAAGTGATTTCAATCGTCACATTTTTTGTCCTTGCTGTTGAATGACATTGTGTTTATTGGTCTTGAGCAAGATTCTCATGAATTATTGGGAAGGACTTCTTTGTTTATATAGTATATTAGGTGATAAGGGGGGGATTGGCGGTCTGCGATGAGCATTTTGTGTTGGATTGGATATTGTTATAGAAGGCCAATGTGCCTATGAAGGTGAAGTTACATGTGTAGTTAGTGAAGTCAGTGAGGTTGGTTATGATGGTGCTCAGAGCATGTGGGGGTAGATCTTGGACGATGGGTTTCTTATTTGTAGTTATGGAGAGGAAGATGTGGAGCACATGTCCTTCGCCTTGTTGGCATGCAGTGACCGTTTGGGGAGAGTGGTTGATCTCGTGGATGTATTTGAGGAGTCAACATTTTTCAGGCAAGCTTCAAATCTGGAAGAGGTAGTAGGGAGTAGATGTTGGGAAGGCGTCAAGATAATTAATGGCCTATTGCTCCACGGGATAGGCTTCCTGGGGTGGATGGTCCTACGTAGAGAATGTGGTACCTTGTGTTGTGTGTTTTGGGTGTCCTGTTGTCTCTAAGAGTTGCAAATATGCCCTCATTTCTCAAGAAAGTTGGGATGAGATCTCGATTTTGTGGCATCAGATCACCCCTTTTGATGATATATGGATGGATTTTTCTTTGTGTGTGTTGGGTGGAAGGGGGTTTACTTACAATGGCATCAGGATAAGCGCTTTCTGATGGTGACTCTTGTTTCAACGATGTGGTTTTATATTGAAATTGTGGTTGATAGTGTTGTATTCTACATCGGTAAGAGTCGGAATTGGGAAAATTGACATGCGAGGTCTTCTTTGTACTTCAATTTTTATTGTTTCAACGAAGTCAGAATTTTGGTTGACCACCTTGAGCATGTCCTCATCTTCCGGACTACCTTGAGTAGTCATTCTCCTTTTTTTTGAAGGTTTTCCTTTAGCATAAGAGCAAGGTTGCAAAAGTCGGGAGTTGGTACTCGGTCGGCGAGATCATTAAGTAAGGATTAATCAACAATCGGATGAATAAATGGATTTAGTCTGACTTTAGTCGATTTTATATTTTTTATTTATTTGAAATATATAAAGCATTTTTATACACATTGTTGAGATAGATGTTTTTATTTATCCGTCATTAATTATTCTTATTCTTCCGTCTACTTTATGTAATTTACCCATAGGGCTTTTTTTATATAAGAGGGTCCTAGGGTCACAATGATCGAGATGATTCTTTCTCCCTTCCAACATGGTGTTGTGGACATACCACATACATATCTGGAGGCGTTACAGATTAGTCAGTGGTGCCGTTGCACATGGAGTGTTGTTCCGGCTCCGCCTGGTAGATTTGTTGTGGAGAGCAAGTGGGTGTTTACAGTGAAACACCGTGTCGTTGGTACTTCAGATAGATACAAGGCTAGACTTGTTGTTCGTGGGTTCACACTGACATATAGGGTGGACTATCAGAATACGTTTTCTCCTGTAGCTTGGCATTCCACTCTGAGGATTCTTATTTCTGTTGCTGTGGTATGTGATTGGCCTCTCTTTCAGTCAGATGTCAAGAATGCATTCTTGTATGGTGACTTGCAGGAGGAAGTTTACATGCAACGACCACCAGGTTTTGCTGCTGAGGGAGAGTCATATGGTTTGTAGACTTCACAAGGCTATTCATGGCCTTAAGCAGAGTCTGAGGGCTTGGTTCTAGAAGCTCTCTTAGTTGATTGAGCATCCTAGATTTGTTAGACCAATCGTAGATCTCTCTCTTTTCGTTTAGAGATCCCAGAGAGGTACTGTTACTATTTTGCTTTATGTGGATGACATCGTTGTTACATGAGATGACGGGTAGGGTATTCATGCAACTAACGATTTTCTTGGACAACAGTTTGTGACCAAGGACCTTGACAATCTTTGTTACTTTTTTGGCCTTGCATTTGCATGGAACCAACGTGGCATGGTGATGACACAGAGGAAGTTTGTTACTAATCTCCTAACTGAGACGGGCATACCATGTTGTAGGCTTACTACTACTCCTATGGATATGAATGTTAAACTTTATGATGATGACACTGAGGAGGTTGATAAGATATGATATAGAAGGCTTTTGGGGAAGCTTTTATATATCACCATTACTAGATTTGATATATCCTTCACAATGAGCAGAGTTAGTTTATGGAGCACTCCAGGGAGGTACATATGGATGATGTACACATGGTTTTGAGATATTTAAAGAGCACTCCAGGTGCCAGACTCTTGTTCGGTAGAGACACATCCCTTATAGTTACAACATGTGCTGATGCTGATTATGCAGGATGCCCCAAAGACAAGAAGTCTACCTCAAGCTTCACTATCTTTGTAGGGAGTTCACTTGTTTCATGGAAGACTAAGAAACAGATGGTTGTTGCTAGATCTAGTGCCGAATCACAATATAAAGCCATGACACAAGTAGTACAAAGATGATGTGAGTCAGATCCATCCTGGCTGACTTGACTATTGAGGTGCCACTTCCCATGCACCTCCAATGCGACAACCAGATCACCCATTTCATAGCTAATAACCAACCTTCCATGAAATAACGAATCACATCGAGGTAGACTGACACTACACTCGAGATATGATTTAGAAGGTATTTATCTCCACTTCTCACGTTACATCAGGAGATCAGACTGTAGATATGTTCACCAAAGCACTTGTTAGAGGTCCATTCCACTGTTGCTGTTGGTAGATGAGCATGATATACATATATGCTCCAGCTTGAGGGGGGTGTTGAGATAGATGTTTTTATTTGTCCTTTATTTATATTTCTTATTCCTCCATCTACTTTATGTAATTTACCCGTAGGGCTTTCTCCTATGTAAGAGAGCCCTATGGTCACAATGAATGAATGAGATGATTCTTTCTCCCTTTCCACACTTATATTCTTATATTTTTACATAAGGTTGCACATTTTTTTACTATCATAATGAAATAAAAGAAACAATTGAAAATCATCTTACATTAAGTTTGCTTTTAAAAAAAAGCAAAAAATAGAAAAAAACAATCTCACGAAAAAAATCGGCCTTTTAGTCGGTTGGCGGACTAAAGGATGATTAGCTTTAGCTTTAGTCGAGTCGGCCACTCCCTCTATTCGACTAAACAAACTGATTAAACAGCTTAGTCAGCCATTTTTTGCAAGTTTGCATACGAGAAATCAAGAATTGTGAAGAATTGGTAGTCATTCCTATTAAAGCTGATTCCCTTATAAGTCTTGATGCCGATTGTCACTTATAATCGAAGTGTATCCTTATACTTTTTTATGACATCGACATGCAGGTTCATACTGTTTATTGCTATCTAATAGTTGTAAATGTTTAATTATCTGTAGGGAAGCTGATGAATCACGTCTTAGAGAAGTTTGTGAGAGCTTTCTTGGCCCACCCACAGGAATGGCTGAATCTGCTGCTGATGTGAATAATCCTGTATGGGATCCTGTTGTGCTAGTAAGTTTCTAATGACCTATTGTTTCTAATCTTTGTGCTTTGAACAAACGTTTCTTGCTGCTGGCATCTGACAATGCCATTCTCTCGTGGTTTCGAGGATATTGCTATCTTGAACTATACAACTGTTAAAAGGATAGATGATTTTTCTTTTGAGTTGTGCTTTATATTTTTTTTCCATTGGCAAAGCAACTATAAATATACATATACACTGGGCACGGAGTATGTGCCCATGGGCACACACAACTTTGTGTGCCCACTAAGTTCTAAATGTCAAATACCTAGTGCGAATAGTATCATGCATTTAATAAACAATCAGCGATTCTTGTGAAACGAAATCTGCACCACTCGATGGATGGGTTACAAAACTCCAAATGACCCGAAGTTTTAATACAATCTTTATTTTATAGTAAGATCAACAAGTTTGATTTTTATTTTAATTGAAAAATATATTATTTTAGCCATGGGCACACACAATTGTATGTGTGGGCACATTTTCCTTTATCTCATACACACACATATGCATGCTGTCATATCTGACTCAATCCCTTTGGTCAATGCTGACTTCCCTACTGGCACAGTGCTTATAACTTGTATTCATCACAATGTTTGTTTTGTGCTTCTACCTGTGATTAACTGGTCATAAATTGTCTGCACCCGTTGCTCCACATTAAGTAAATTTCTCTGTTTAACCCTTCTTCATGGCATTTAAAATCCGCACCGAAGTGAGCTGACTGATGTTGTTTGAACTGGGAACCTCCCAGGTGCTGGTCAATACATCTGATTTAAACCATTATACAGTATTACAACAACATTTCCTTTTCCCACAGCAAGTCGGATTCCATATTAAACTACTTGAGCTTTCAAAGTAAAAAATAGCAAGGCCAACTAATGGTTGAATCAGTTGGTGTGGTTTGTTAAAACCAGGTAGATAGTTTATGTGGATTAATTCTGTATACATCAACTAGGTTGTGGAATCATAGTCCCTCATGCTTGCACTTCCCTCTCATTCCACCTAGTTGGAAGCCTTTGCATTCTAGGTATACCTACAATATTCAAGTTTCTTGTTGGTTCCATCTTTTATCTCACCCACCAAACAATTATTTGCGGAAATACTTGAATTAAGACACCTCAGTTTTAATGTACTCTAGTTTATCCGTAACATGATTGCTGATGCACTCTACTATTTAAACCTAAAGGCACTTTAGTACTTTCTGCTATTGGCTCTAGGGTCTTATTTTTTGTATAGGAGATCTATGGTCTCCTTTTCTAAATAAGAATTTACCTTCCTTAATTCACATGGTATTGGAGTTGCAAGTTATATCATCATTCTATACTCTCTTGACCTATTCCACTAATCCACCCTCTTCATTAATTCTAGTCTTGACAAAGGCGCCTCGAGTGGTGTGATCAGAACCTATCAAAGTTGGGAGGAGTAACATTGGTCCTCAATCAAATCAGAGCTTAATAAGATTGGATGGCCGTTTCCCAGCATGGTCGAAGCACCACCAATCCCAACAAGCGTCGGAAGCTTCATCAGATTAAGATTAACATATAGTAATTGCTTTTAATATCATTATGGCTTGAGACTGGGCCGCTTGGGATTTAGAGGCCTCATCGTCTCTGTGGTGCTTTTTTGCCCATTCGAGAACATTCAAAATCATGGAATTTTTCGATCCTGGTGAACAATGAGCAATCAAATTTTTACAACTTTCTAGATCTGAATCGTGGTATCTCGAGCACTCACAAGGTACGTTAGGGTTTTATGCAAGCTTGTAAAAGTCAGCCGACTAGTCGAGTCGGGGGGTGGGGGGGGGGTGGGACTACATAAGTTTTTTTTATTTTTTGGTTAAATGATTTGCAGTTCCTGTGAACATTCCAAGTCACAGTAAAATGCATAGAGTTCCAATCATATCTATCTGTAGGCCTGTCTTTTGTTCCAGAGCACTAAGCTTAATATTTGTTGAAATCAGAGAAGCGGAAGCGGAAACGATAAAACAAGAATAATAATCATGAAGAACACGAAGATTTACATGGAACCCTACTCCCTAAGGAGCGGGATGAAACCACGGGAGAAGCCCTCAAAGGGGCAGATATTCTATTGGAATTTCTCAATGAGTACAGGAGGTGTGGGGATCCTTATATAGGTGCTCAAGGGAGATTATTCTATAGGATATTCTCTATAGAATATTCTCTTAACAAATAGCCACACAGAATATTCTCTAACACTCCCCCTCAAGCTGGAGCTGAGAAAGCTGCATCTTGCAACAAGAAGAAAGTATACACCACATCCTTACTCGATACATCACAAGAACACATGTCCGCTGCTGGTAAAGGACTACGCACGAGGATGGGTCTGCGGCTTTCAAGTCATGGGAACGTATCTCTGTCATGCCTGTAGAGCCGCTGCGATATCAGATCACCGGAACATATCTCTGTCTTGCCTGGAGAAGAATCGCTGCAGAAGAAGTCCAGAGCGGGAACTGATCGGGTCGTAAAAGAAGAAGTATACGCCTCGACGAAGAAGTTGATGCTCGGTGAAGACGGATGATCTTGTAAATATCTGTTAGATGTCGGTCTGTCAGTGTAGATGGATAGTTGTGAAGAATACACATCTGACTCCCCCTTTCTCCCATACTTGATAGAATAAAGATCGCAGATCAAGTTGGGAGAAACCAAAAGACGCATTTTCTCTCTTCTCTCTCTCTTCTTCTTCTTCTTTAAGCCGTTCAACCATTTTTTTCTCGTCTTTTGCAAATCATTCATAATTTTTTTTGAAATCATCATTTTTTTGCATTTTGCGTACGGCTTTTTTTCTATTTTGTACGCGCCTTTTTACATTTTTTTCCTTTCTCCGTTTTTTTGAAACTGTGCAACCTCTCCCTTCATTTTCCTTTTTTTTCAATCACATGGCCCACTTGAGAGTTGAGGCCCGAAGCATACATCGGATATTTCCCCCCCTTTTTTTAAAGGGCCTGTGACCCCTTTAGGGTTCCCACGAAGGGAACCCCCTTCGCAACAGATACCACCGCCAGAGCGAAGGTGGGGAGGGCGGGAGGTCGCCGCCGATGGGGGGCCTGCATCGCGCGCTGAGTAGGTCGCCGCGGGGCTGGAGGAGGGCGCGCGGGGTTGCGCGATGAGGGAGCACTTCGCGCGAGGTCGACTTGGAGATGGGAGCGCTGCCGCCCTTTGAACAGGAGCGGGAGCTCCGCCTGCGCGTAGCGCACAAGGGCTCTCTGGAGGGGGCGCGAGGGCGGAGGCGGCCGCGTCGCGCTAGCTGCGCGATGGGAAGATGCAAGATGTCCGATTCTCCAGTTGATGCCGATGTTCCGACCAGTCTGGGAGTTTGTTGCCGTAGAGATCTACTGCTGGGGAGTTCGCCTTTGCCGCACGAGGAGTGGGCGAGGGTTGGCACTGTTGTGCGCCGCCCCTCGACGGAAGAACCACCTAGAGCAGCGGTTGGAACAGGGACGTGCGTCGCCCCTTGGTGATGTTCGAAGAGGGGTGGGTCCCGTGCGCCGCCTCTCCAGCTACGGCATCAGGAGGTGCTGGAGGAGAGCGCCGTGGCCAGTGTGTTGAGGTTGGTTCCGCCTGGAGAAGTCTTCTGTTCGACACCGCAACCTCCGAAGATGGAGCACATGAGGAGGTGCCTTCGTTGCACAGGCAAAGATTAGGGTTTCAATGAAACCCTACTTGCTGGAACTTTCACGGATTGGAGTTTCAAGAACCCCATAGCACTAACTTGAATAATCTTAACAATACAGAATCAAGAACAACCCACGAACAATAACTGAATCGAAAAAACTTCAAGAATAAATCCACAAGAATCGAACCGCTCTGATACCATGTTGAAATCAGAGAAGCGGAAGCGGAAACGATAAAACAAGAATAATAATCATGAAGAACACAGAGATTTACGTGGAACCCTACTCCCTAAGGAGCAGGATGAAACCACGGGAGAAGCCCTCAAAGGGGCAGATATTCTATTGGAATTTCTCAATGAGTACAGGAGGTATGAGGATCCTTATATAGGTGCTCAAGGGAGAATATTCTATAGGATATTCTCTATAGAATGTTCTCTTAACAAATAGCCACACGGAATATTCTCTAACAATATTGATTGTGCATGTTGACAAAATATTACACTGGTAACTTCTTTCCTTAGGAAATTCTTTTAAAAGAAAAAGGGCCCCCACCGTATAGGTGTTTGTGCCATTTCTGGCCATCCAGATTGCCCAGACCTTCGCCAACACCCAGATTGTTCCTTCTCCGTTCCTCTCCTGTACCAACGAATTCCCCAAGACTTGCCATGCTATCAAGCTCCGACATATGATTTCCATACAGGTTCCATGCCACGGCAGTACTCCTACATTTGAAGAAGAGATGGTCCAAGTCCTCCATCTCATCGTGACACCACCTGCATGTTGCGTCCTCATTGGGAGAAACGAGCAAAACGCTCCCCAATCATCAATCACCCCCTTCTACAAATCCACAATAATACCTTGATACGAGGCAGGATCTTCCACTTCCATATTCTGTTGCAGTCTACCCCACACCCACCCGGATCATAAATCATCGCACCCGTTAGTGTTTTATATGCTTTGTCCATCGAGAAAATGCCATCCCTCCAGCACCAATGATCACGGCCCTCTGTAGGCTCGACCGCAACCTCAAGCATCATCAAGAACTCCATTCTTTAATCTGACATCGCCGACTTGAACTGGGGTAAAACGACTGCCCATTCCAAATGTCCTCCACCGAGACCCCCCATCAGATGCCAGCGCCACTAGCGAGGGAACCTAGCGGTCATAGCACCTTTCTCCGACCAATCATCTGTCCAAAACTTGAAGGCATCACCATCACCAAGAACATGTCTCAAGAAAGGCCTGATTTCTTGTGCAACTTCAATGATGCCTCGCCAAAAGAAAGATGGGGCCCTCTAGAAATCCCCAGTGCTAGGCAACGAACTACCGGTCCCATACATCTTACAAATCACCATGCATGCCAAACTGTCGCACACCCCCACCCCCCAAATGCGAATGATCCACTTGCTGAGTAACACCTTGTTCATCTCCTCCAAACTATGTATCCCAAGACTCTCGTCCTCCTTGGAGCACATTAACATTTTCCAATCCACCAAACAGATAACATTTGTCTGCCTCGGTGATGCCCAAAAGAATCTCATGATTCATTCTAGTCTTCTCCTCATCCCCACCTGTAGGATACTAGAAAAGAGGAAGAAAATCGGTATCGTCGATGGAACTGATTTTATCAGGACGAGTCTACCCCCTCTCGATAAACAAATAGATTTCTAACATGCAAGCTTTTGCTCCAACTTCTCAATTAGCGGTAGCCAATCTACCATACATATCTTACCCACTACCAAAGGGACACCTAGTTTGCGCATCGGTAGTTGGCCCTAGGGGTAATGTATAGAGTCCGCACATCTTATACAAACCTCAAAGGGGGTCTCGTCCTCGAGATTCGAGTTAAGGTTACTATGTGTTTTGTCTGGACTTCATTTATCCATAAAAACCTCAAAAGGTTTTGAACCCTTAAAAACCTCAAAGTAAAAACAAGCCATATTCTTTCAACATTATATAATTAAATAGGCTTGTTTTGATGATTACCTGGAAAGAGCTGCATGTATCGTGCCTGCATGTCTGCTTCGGTCTCCCATGTCGGTGCCATAACACCTTGACTAGAGGAATCTCTTTGCTGCGAAGTTTCTTCGCAACACTGTCAATTATCTGCATTGGCCTCACCTCGTATGTCAAGTTTAGCTCCACATCAAGGTTCTCGTAGCTGATGACATGTCGAGGGTCGTGCACATACTTCCTCAAGTTGGATATGTGGAAGACGTCATGGTCCATGGATACCCGAAAGGTATGTAGGAAGGGCATATTAGGTAGGCCACCTTCCCCACACGAGCTAGAATCTCAAACAGTCCAACATATCGTGGTGCTAGCTTGCCACTGACATCGAATCTCTGTACTCCCTTTATGAGAGATACTCGGAGGAATATCTAATCTCCTACCTGTGATTAATCACAGGAATGTGTTCAGATTAAATTAAATTTAATAAGTCATATTTGCAGAAGGAGTAAGAGAAGAGGATTGGATACCTGAAACTCCAAATCTCTCCTCCGACGGCCTGCATAGCTCTTCTGGCAACTTTGTGAAGTCAGAAGCTTCCGCCTCACAAGATCAACAACCTTCAGAGTCTCTTCCAGGAGATCTAAGGAGGAAAGAGAATGATCACCTACCTTACGCCAACTGAAAGGTGTGAGGCATCTCCGCCTATATAGGGCTTCGAATGGTGCCATGCCGATACTGGAATGATAACTGTTGTGGTACGTGAATTCCACTAACGTTAGGTGGTCCTTTTAGGGCCTATTCCACTCAAGAGTACATGCATGTAGTAAATCCTTAAGCATCTGAATGGTGCGCTCGCTCTGTCCGTCGGTCTGCGGATGGTATGCAGAATTCATCTTCAACTCTATCTGTAGTGCTGACATGAACTGATGCCAGTAGTGCAATGTAAACCTCGAGTCTCTGTCAAACACCACCTCACGTGGTATACCATGAAGTCTGATAATGTTCTGCACATATAGTCCGGCCAATCTAGATGTAGTGTAGGTCATGCTAATAGGTATAAAATAGCTGACTTGGTCAACCTGTCAACAACGACCCAAATATTATCATGGCCACCTGGTGTTCTCGGCAATCCAATGATGAAATCCATAGAGATACGCTCCCATTTTTCCACTCGTGAATGGGGGGAGACTGCAATAACCCTGGTGGTTTCCTATGCGACCATCTGGCAGGTCATGCATCTGCTAACATGTTGTGCCACATTGCGCTTCATCCCATCCCACCAGAAATGTCGACGAAGATCATGATACATTTTTATGCTGACAGGATGAATAGATAATCATGAACTGTGTGCCTCGTCAAGGATGTCTCTGAGTAGCTGCTCATCATTGGGTACAACGACCCGGCCAGCTCCATTAAATTGATTCTGTCACAACAGAATCATCAAACTCATCCTTGATGACGCTCATATATCTGTCTCGAATCCAAGGATCTGACGTTTAGCATTCTATTATGCGATCCCAAAGACTGCTGAATTGAGGAGGTACGCCAGTAGATATGGATGCACTCTCTTGAAGATGCCAATCAGTCAAAGCTGCGAGCATATCCCACATATATAGCCAGTTTGCCGTACCCCCAGCATGGGCTCTTCTGCTAAGCGCATCAGGCACCACGTTTCCCTTACCAACGTTTCCCTACCAAAGTGGTAAGAGATCATGCACGCGTAATCCTTTAGTAGCTCAAGCCACCTACGCTGTCTTATGTTCAACTCCTGATAAAAAATATACTTCAGGCTCTTGTGATCTGTGAAAATCTTGAAATTTATCCCATGAAGATAGTTGCGCCAGATCTTCAAGGTGAAGACAATTGCCGCCAACTCCAAGTCATGTGTTGGGTAATTTTGCTCATGCGGTCTCAATCGACGTGATGCGTAAGCAATCACGTGACCTAGTTGCATCAACACTGCTCCTAATCCTTCTCCTGAGGCATCTGTAAATACCGCATAATCCTGGGTGCCTGAAGGTAATACAAGAATGGACGCATTAGTCAATCTTTCCTTTAATGTTCTGAGGGCCTGCTCGCATGAATCATCTTAAATGAAAGGAACTCCTTTCTGTGTCAATCGTGTCAAGAGAAGAACAACACATGAAAACCCGTTGATAAAAAGTCTGTAGTAGCCCACTAATCCAAGGAAACTCCGAATATGCGTAACTGTCTTTGGCTGCTCCCAAGACATGACTGCCTCAATCTTTGCAGAATCAACTGCGATACTTATTTCGGAAATGACATGCCAAAGAAATGAGACCTATGATAATCAGAACTCGCACTTGCTTAGCTTGGCGTACAACTTGTGCTCTCGCAACGTGTCCAGGATTATCTTTAGATCATTCGTGTGATCCCATTCATTCCGAGAATAAATCAACACATCATCAATGAACACCACCGCGAACTTGTCCAAGTATGGACGAAAGATCCTATTCATCATGTCCATGAATGTTGCAGGGGCATTGATGAGCCCAAGTAGCATCACCACAAACTCGTAGTGTCCATATCGAGTTCTGCAAGCTGTCTTCGGAATAACTGACTATCGAATTCTCAGCTGTGATGATAATCAGATCGAAGGTTGTTCTTCGAAAATTCCGATGATCTATGTAACTGATCAAATAAATCATCAATGCGCGGCAAAGGATAATGATTCTTCATCGTTCTCTTGTTTAACTGTCGATAATCAATGCATAATCTCATCGATCCATCATTCTTTCTGATAAAAAGAACTGGAGCACCTCAAGGTGAAGTGCTCGGCCTCACGAATCCCATGTCAAGTAACTCCTGCAACTGCACCTTCAGTTCTCTCAATTCACCTAGTGCCATGCCATATGGAGCCATCGAGCTCGGTTGTGTATCAGGTAATAATGTGATCTCAAACTCAATCTCTCTCAGGAGGTAAACCTGACAACTCATCAGGAAATACATCTGGAGAATATGATACTACTTTGATGTCATGGGTCATCGGCTCATGATTGGATGTCTCTCGAACAAAAGCTAAATATGAATTACATCCCTAACTGAAAAATATATTATTAGCCATGTGCACATACAATTGTGTGTAGTGGGTACGTTTTCCTTTATCTCATATATATATATATATGCATGCTGTTGTATCTGACTCAATCCTTTGGTCAATGTTGACTTCCCTACTGGCACAGTGCTTATAACTTGTATTCATCACAATGTTTGTTTTGTGCTTCTACTTGTGATTAACTGGTCATAAATTGTCTGCACCCATTGCTCCACATTAAGTAAATTTCTCTGTTTAACCCTTCCTTATGGCATTTAAAATCCGCACCAAAGTGAGCTGACTGATGTTGTTTGAACTGGGAACTTCCCAGGTGCTGGTCAATTCATCTGATTTATACCATTATACAGTATTTCAACAACATTTCCTTTTCCCACATCAAGTTGGATTCCATATTAAACTACTTAAGCTTTCAAAATAAAAAATAGCAAGGCCAACTAATGGTTGAATCAGTTGGTGTGGTTTGTTAAAACCAGGTAGGCAGTTTATGTGGATTAGTTCTGTATAAATCAACTAGGTTGTGAAATCATAGTCCCTCGTGCTTGCACTTCCCTCTCATTCCACCTAGTTGGAAGCCTTTGCATATAGGTATACCTACAATATTCAAGTTTCTTGTTGATTCCATCTTTTATCTCACCCATTGCAGAAATACATGAATCAAGACACCTCAGTTTTAATGTACTCTAGTTTATCCATAACCAAGGCCTTAAATGTCAGTTTCGGTCACCATTTCGGTATCGACCAAAATAGAATTTCGATGGAATTTCGGTGGAATTTCGATCGAAATTTCGGTCATTTCGGTCATTTTTTGTACTAGGACCCCCATATTTCGGTCATTTTGGTCATTTCGGTCGAATTTCGATTTCGACTGGATATCGATATTCGACAGAAATTCGACCGAATTTCGCTGAAATTTGAGGCCATGTCCATAACATGATTGCTGATGCACTCTACTATTTAAACCTAAAGGCACTTTAGTACTTTCTGCTATTGGCTCTAGGAGTCTAGGGTCTTATTTTTTGTATAGGAGATCTATAGTCTCCTTTTCTAAATAAGAATTTACCTTCCTTAATTCACATGGTATTTGAGTGGCAAGTTACATCAACATTCCATATTCTCTTGACCTAGTCCACTAATCCACCCTCTTCATTAGTTCTAGTCTCGACAAAGGTGCCTCAGGTGGTGTGATCAGAACCTATCAATGTTGGGAGGAGTAACATTGGTCCTCAATCAAATAAGAGCTTAATAAGATTGGATGGTCGTTTCCCAGCATGGTCGAAGCAACCACCAATCCCCAACAAGGGTCGGAAGCTTCATCAGATTAAGATTAACATATAGTAATTGCTTTAAATATCATTATGGCTTGAGGCTGGGCCACTTGGGATCTAGAGGCCTCGTCGTCGTCCCCGTGATACTTTTTTGCCTATTCGAGCACATTCAAAATCATGGAATTTTTCGATCCTGGTGAACAATGAGCAATCAAAATTTTACGACTTTCTAGATTTGAATCGTGGTATCTCGAGCACTCACAAGGTATGTTAGGGCTTTATGCAAGCTTGTAAAAGTCGGCCGACTAGTCGAGTGGGGGGAGATTACATCAAGCTTTTTCTATTTTTTTGGTAAAATGGTTTGCAGTTCCTGTGAACACTCCAAGTCACCAGTAAAATGCACATAGTTCCAATCATATGTAGCTGTAGGTTCGTCTTCTGTTCCAGAGCACTAAGCTTAATATTGGTCATGATTGTTGTTAAAAATTACGCTGTTAACTTCTTTCCTTAGGATGTCCAGATTCTCATATGGAATTACACTGGTAACTTCTTTCCCTCTGATGAACTTCTCCAGATTCTCATCTGGAAATGCAGTGGATGCTGGTGTGTGTCGCGATAGCCAGTGTAGTGAATAAAGTACTCTCTAGCTGTTATCCGCTCCTGTCGTAGCTCTGCAAACAATCGGCGTTGGGACTCCTTTCACTCCTCAAAAAAGAAACGAGATCTGAATCTCGTCTCAAAATCATCCCATGTGGGCTCGCGTCCCAACTCAGAAACTGTTGCTTTCCACCATCTCTCTGCGAATACCGTCAGTGGATACTCTATAAATGATAACCGCGAGTCTCGTGATACACGAATCATTCGAAGTATCTTCCTCACCCTCTTCAGCTACTGCTCGACCTCATCTGATGTCTCGGTGCCCTCGAAAATGAGAACATTGGCTCGATAGGAAGTGAAAACTGACTAATGCCTATGAACGTCAGAGTGATCGGGTGAAAACTCGTCTACAAAAGGTACTTGGTTCTGCTCCTTGTCATGATCTCCATCCTCGACTCCATGTATTGATATCTCCTCATGTGGATCATCGAACTGATGCCGCTGAACCTCTACAGACTGGGGCTGATCCTGTCGTATTCCATCCTGAGATGGATGGTAAGTGAAATCTGACATCTCCTCAAACTCTGCTGACCTCGCATAGCAGTCTGCTGCTGCTGGAGGTCGGTGAGTGCGGTCGTGATACGCTCCAATCGATCAACCATCTCCTGGTTAGCTCTGGACGTAATGGCTTTCCAATAACTAAGATTGCTCGGGGCAGAAGACTATGTATGCCTTTTTCCTTCTCCTTTCCTGATGAGCCAGTCGTCAGTTATATATGTAGTTCGGGACGTTCGGAAGGCTCGTCGATTCTCGTCCTCTTTTCTGGATCTGAGGCCAGAGACTTCACTCGTGTACTGATGAGACCACGAGAAAGAAGAAAGAGTTGCGGAAGACTGTTCAAAGAGTTGATATTTGCTGACCTTTTTAACCATGCTTTTCTCTTCTTGGGATACTATATGAAAATTTACTGCAATTGGTGACATTTGTGGTTATTAGATTTGAATGTCATATTTCCCTCTCGGACTCACGACAAGTCGGAGGACTGTCGCTACCCGAGAACTTAATGCGATTGGAATTTCATACTGTGAATGTGTATATCGGGGTACCACGGCTCTGATACCAAATTGTGGACCCTGCGCCCGTGGTTTCGGGTTACCGTTTATAAATTATTAACAGTATTGTATTCACATTGGATCACACTAGGTTATGGAAATTTAGAGAAAATTTTTTGTGTTTTGAAATGACATTCACATTTAATGTAAATAACAATATAGCCAACAAGAAGTGTCAGCAATTCACATTTCATTAATTTCTATTTATATATATTACATGTACAAAAGAAGCTGATATTGTATGCATGTATCCCAAAATATAACAGAAGAGAAATAAAATGCATAAACAATATTCAATACATAAACTGTAACAAGAGTACCGTCGAGTATAACGGATGTTCGGGATCATCAGCCACTCTACTGCGATGCATGCACTTTGCCTGCCACACATATAAGGGACAAAAGAATGTCAACAGTTGTTGCATACAATCCAACATATAAAAAATATAATATGTAATTTTAGTGGTCTCAAAAGAAAGCAAGTAGATTGGCGTTTAGATTTAAAATTTACAAACTTATTTATGTGGAAAATAGTTTTCAAGCTGCTATGTAAGTAAATCCCTTGATCACGCATTACCCTGTAACTTTCCATATATGACAATTTCATATATTAATTAATGACCCATATGTATATTATTATCTTTTTATCACTTAGGGATCATGTTGATGGATCTTGGTATTGAGTATGATGAGTATCTGATCTGATACTTAATTCTGTCTAGATTCTCAAGTCTAATGGATAGTTTGTGGTCTTGGTCTGAGTGTAATCTCACACTATGACTTTAAGGCGTGAAGAATACCTTAGGGTTGGGGTGCCTCCGCAAGCATGCGACGGAGTATAATGCATCCTAAGTAAGTTTCCAACACGTCCACTAGCTTTTTCTGTCACTCGTAGTAGTAATTCTACATTTCAATTAATTGTCGATGATTGATGATTGAAGATGATTATTGATTCTATACCAAGCTCTACTGTAGCTAACTCAACTGTAGCCAACTCAACTGTAACACATCGACAAGCCTATTGGCGGAACGATAACCGAAACTCAAGCGGTGAGGAAGTCTCCTAAGAGACTATTCCATCTCGCCCCCTAAGTAGAAGTGCGGTCCAGTAGAGGGCTAGGCCTACTCCAAAATTACGCCCCTGAGACGAGTGGGAGAGACTATCCGGAAAGTCACTCTGAAAATCGGTTTGACTGGTACATGCAAATTGGCTCGTGAGAAAAACTAAAACCGAAGGACCCCCAGCCTAGGTACCCTAAAGCAGATAGTTAACGAGACTGGTCAAAAGTCAGGATCCTAACGAGATGTAAAAACATTGCGAGTTCGCGTATAAAAATCGTAAAATGGACTGGGATCCTAGACCTGCGCACTTGGCGGCCACTGCCCTAACTTGGCTTCCTATCTGCTGCCCAGTTGAGGGTCACTGCACCCTCACACGATCAGGTGTAAGAGTCACCATGACTGGCAATCATTAACTATTATCACTGATTCCCAACATTATGACTTGCCTGACTAATCATTTCATTCTCAGTCCTTTCTGTGGTTGACTATACATATCTAGGTCTTTTGGTTAACGATTTTATTGATTACTTATATCTTTTGATCAACGATCTTATTGATACTGATCCATAGATAGTAGAGTATACCTAAAAGATGATTTTGGCACTAGGTAGACCGCATATTATGCAATATTGTTGTCACACCAACAAATAAATAAATAAATTCTGGCTTTTGGATTGTAGAATTTAATGGACATATGCTAATACTTCTAGTTTGGATTTTTTATTTTTATTTTTTTTACGGAAGTAAATTGCTCATGGCCAGTTCTAAACCCAGAACTCCCAACTCCAAAGGAAAGAAGTGAATATAGCCAAATGGGCAATGACATGGCAAAATAAGGGCTTGCTGAGCCACATCATGGGTCCTAAATTGATGGGAAAGATTAGTCCAGCACCATTCAAGAAGTATGGAGATACTGTAGAGATTCAAGAAGTTTGGAGATACTGTAGAGAAATGCTTGGCTGAATATGGGGTTGGCGGACCATCAACATGGGGTAGGCAGACCATCAATGGGAGATATCCTGTAGAATCTCGAGTATGCTCTTCATTTTGAGGAAAAACTTGCTGATCATGATGAAAACTCATGAATCATATTCCTGGCATTTAATTGGCACCTCTCCAACCTCTTGATACTCCGGACAACAGTTAACGTGGTGAAGGTAACCTTTCAGTACAGACGAAGATACTGAAGAAACTAATATTATTGCAGTGTTTTCTCAATACCCCAGTAGGTTTTAGGAACTTTCATATGGGTGAGAAGGGAGCGAGCAATGTCAAGTAGACGTCTGAGTTTTCTTTCCGCTACCTCATTTTGCTAGTTGATATACAGATAGAAGTTTTGATGAAAGGTGCCCTGGGATGCAAAGAAGTTTGTTAAATCATGTTGGATGAATTTCAAGGCATTATCGGAATGAAAAATGTGAACACCAGTGAAGGAAATATTCTTGACCTAATGGAAGAAATTCTTAACTATATTATTAATCTTCGAATGCTCTTTTAACAAGTAGACCTAAGATGATCGACTGCAATCATCAACAAAAACGACAAAATACTTATGTCCACTCAGAGTACGGACTAAACATGGCCCCAAATATCACAACGGACTAAAGAAAAAGGTACTTCACAATGTGGCTCAATATAAGCAGGAAAAGACACTCGATGATGTTTTCCGAACTGACATGCCTCACACTCAAAAGGTTTGAGCGTAGAAAGTTCGTGGAACGTCAAAGAGATGGCTTTGGCAAATGGATGACTGAGGCGAAGGTGCTAGAGAAGAGGATCTTCAGAGATTTACGTAGTGCCAGGCAAACTAGAATCAGATGGGATATCGAGGTAATAAAGGCTTCTTCTCATCTCTCCCACCAAAAATCTGTCTCATCCAGATGTCCTGAAAATAGCAGCAGAACTCATCAAAAATAACTTTACAATTATGCTCAGTGCATAGCTTTTGTACAGATAAAAGACTAAGAGGAAAAGAAGTAGCACAACGAACTCCAGTCAGTCGGATTTAGAAGAAAATGCCATAGTGCCCACGATAGTGACACGTGTTTGTGCCCCATTAGCAACCCGAACAGTCCTCACAGAGGAAGAAGACTGTGAGAAGGTGAGGTTACTTTCTCCCGTCAGATGAGTCGATGCTCCAGAATCAATAATCCAAGCAGGGCTGGATGCAAAGGCAGAGTTGGCAATCGTACTTGAGGTAATAACCAAACTAGCAGTATTAGCATAAGTACTACTGTCACTGGTTGAGGAGTTCTGCAGAAGTTGTCGCAGACGAGCTTATTCAGATGCCGTAAAGGGTGTCTAATTGTCACCATAAGGCTGATCGTGTAAGACCTCAATAGTATCATATCGAGCCTCGTACGAAGCTATCTCATAGGTACTGTTGGCATTAGGTTGCATGCCAAACTTTGTCCAACAATGCTCAGATGGATGATTCCAGTGCCCAAAATGTATGGATGCTAGATAGCGAGCAATAGTAGGATCACGTCCACGCTTGCAACCAAACTCACGTACATATCCAGACTCACGACCGCGACCATGGCCAAAGTCACGGCCACATCCTCCCTGGTAGTTTGGTCACCTCTTATTCTTGGATGATGCATTATGAGATGTAGTCTCCGCAGATGGAGTAGTAGGATGACACTCATTAGGAGAATCGAGTTCCTGCAGGCGACCAAAGATGGTCTCAAGGGTCGGCAGTGCATCAACGGTAGGAAATTGATCCCAAGGAAGGCCGTATCGATATCGATATCGTTTCGGTCCGCCCGAAAAAGGATATATCGGGATATATCGCTGATATATCGACGATATGTGGAAATGTCAAAAATTGTTCAAAAAAGCTATTTTTTGCCATTTTTTAGAAATTAACGTCATCCAAGATATCAAACCAACAAATAACCTACAAATAAACACTTATATCACATATATCGGTCATTTATATACCATATATTGCACATATCGGTATCGCACATATCGGTTATATCGAACCTATCGATATTAATATTGATTCTTGACTTATAAATATTGGAAATGGATTTCATTCAAGTTCTTATAACATGAAATACTACAAATATACACCTAGAAAATACATATAGATCATTTATGAGGACTATGATCCTTATAGTGCACATATCGGTCATATCGAACATACCGTTGATATTGTTAGTTGTTGACATACTATATATATTGAAAATGAAGTTCATCCAAGTACTTTAATCACTAAATAATGTACAAATGTACTCTTATTCTCTTAGATAACACATATCGATCATCTATGAACCTTATATCGCATATATCGATACAACGGTATTGTTAGTTGTTGACCTATATATATATATTGTAAATGGAGTTTATCCAAGTTCTTAGATCACTAAATAACTTACAAATATACGCTTAGATCACACAGATCGATCATCTATAAAGCTTATATTGCATATATCGATCATTTCGAACATATCGATATTAATGTTGATTCTTGACTTATAGATTTTTTTGAAGAATTGACTTATAGATATTGGAAATGGATTTCATTCAAGTTTTACAACATGAAAGAACTTGTAAATATACACCAAGTTGAAGAACCATTGTATGCACCCGGAACAAAGTATATAAATCATAGATTGTTTTAATACTAGGTGTAGCTAGATAGGTAGTGGAATCAAGCTTGCATGAAGAATAACATTGATATATAGGGATGTCGACGAAATATCGGCGATATCGGTCGATATTCTGTAATTTTTGTACTGAATCCATTCATTTTTGACCAATATGGGCCGATATGGCGATATATCGCCGATATCCCTGTAAAAAGATATATACTCTGATTTCGATACCCCCAACGTCTTGATACCGATATATCGCCGATATATCGTCGATACGGCCTTCCTTGATTGATCCTTCACATGCTTGTATCACAGATGCAATCCAAATATAAAGCGATACACCTGCCATTCTGCACGTTCTCCTATCTCCTTGTCACAACAAACATATTGAAAAATAAGGAGCTCCTCGAATAGGCTCATGAGAAGCATGTAGTACTCAACCTTGGTAGAATCTCCCTGAGTAGCAGACAAATTCATGTGTATATATCCGAGAGCCTAGACTTTCTAGTCTTATGGGAGTAGGTATGCTCGAGACTCTCCCATATTGCCTTTGTTGTTTCCTTGTAGAGAAGATTCGATGCAATATTTGGATCGACACTGTTGGTCATCTAAGTAATGACGTGGCAGTTGTCCACATACCGGTTATCGTAGTCCATATCTGTCTCCTTGAGCGGATCCTTGGTAAGAACATAGTTCTTGCGTTGACCACCAATGAACACATTGAATGAGCAAGGCTAGAGTACCTAGTTCTCGGAGCTTTTCAGTTGGATAGAATTGCCATGTATTATCACAAAAGAAGTCAGCTACACGGGCTTGGGCTCTGTAGATGCTATGGTGATCGTGTAGGTCATGAAAAAGTGACCTAGAAAGTAGTAGTTGTCTTAATCGAGCATCAAAGTGACGTTATTAAGCATCAAGTTGATATGCAACGACCATAGGAGACTCGTAGAAGATTGAGAGGCCCACTAGTGGTCGTAGGAGGCTATTTGAAGGCCTTTGCAGTTGTTGATGGTCGTCTTAGAAGGGTTGACGATAGGCCTAGGGTGCTTTAAAGAGCACTGGCAACGCCTAGGTAGGCCACATGTGGACTGGTGACACCGAGAGGTGGCTTGGGGGCCCTTGGCGACGTGCCTAGGGTGCCTTATGGACCACCGCCGGGCGTAGGGAGGTTGTGGGTGATCCGACGATGCTGAGAATTGGGCTGGAGGCCCTTGGCGGCATGCCTAGTGTGCCCTAGAGGGCACAAGCTGCGCCTATGGAGCCCAGGGGTGGTCTGGTGGCCCTTGGGGATGGGCCTAGGGTACCATTGAGGTTATCGACGGCGTTGATGGTGGTCACAGATGGCTTGGCTGCTGCAAGAAGGAGCCTGGAGGCCCTCCTTGCTGTGCGCAAGTTGTGTGAAAGGTCCTCCTATCGGTGCATGAGAGTTGGTGGCTTGTTAGTACTGATGATGGCGATGTGAATTAGGTCAGAATACCGGTCTAGCACTGCTACTCTGATACCATGTGAAAACTATGAGAGGATGAAATTGCATGCTTTATTCAATAGATCTAGGGGTCCTTATATAGGACAGAGCCCTAGAGAGCTCAAAACTGAGAAAATACATAAGTACCCCTAGAGGGGGTTACAATGAGAAAATAAGAACCGTAAAATACATTACTAACATTTTGCAAGCATAATATTTGTCGAAGATGATCCAAACACACAAGCAACCACAAGAAAGCAACCATGGGAAACTCATAATTTTACGTGGAAAAACTTTACTGTTTTATCGAGCAAAAACGACATCAAAGAGAGGTTCCACTATGAAGGAAAAACTGTAGTGCAAGTACAAAACCTTAGGAGGCGACGACTATCCCAGAATGAGAATCTCAAATAGCCCACGTCTTAACCTAATCCATTTACGGAATGTAATCGGATCTTAATCGGGTTGGTGCTTCAAAGCATGTCTCAACAAATCTTCACCTTGACTTGAACTCCAGTTGGAAGATAGCGTGGGAACTCTCCTTATGTATATGGCCTTTACGCCCTTGAAAGACTAACCAAGTTCGTGTACGTTGCAAACTGCGTTAGTGGTACATGCGTGGTCATCATGTCTGTCGGATTTTTTGCAGTAATGATCTTCATTTGAATGTGGTCATATGTGAGTACTCTGATGAAATGATAACACTCATCGATGTGCTTTGTTCTCTCATGATGTATATGGTCTTTCGATATATGTATGCACTCTTACTATCATAGTGAATGACAACTTTCTTTTAGCCAAGACTGCACTCGTCCAATAATCCTCTCAACCAAATTTCTTCATTGATTCATTCGGTTGCAATTATGTATTATGCTTTCGTTGTAGACGTGTGCTGCATTATTGCCCTATACTAAACTGCACATTTTTTAAGAATACATCACCTGTCGTGGATCATATCTTTTCACAATCATCTGCATAGCCACATCAACAAAGCCCACTACTCCATCCTCATTTCTCGCAAACTCAAGATAGGACCCCTTTGTACCTCACAAGTATCTTAGAATCTACTTTAAAGCAAAAGAATGATATTTTCTTGGATTTAACATATATCAATGCACAATACTGATTGCATGAGTGATGCTTGGTGCGTGCATATCATGGAATACATGATACTCTCAAATGAACTAATGTAAGTAACTCATGACATGCTTGTGCCCATCCTCTATTTGTGGTGACAACTCTGCAGACAACTTGAAATGAGAACAATGAAATTTTATCAAGTTTGGCATCTGTCATGCCGAAACGTTCCAAGACCGAATGCAAGTAGCTTTTCTGGTTGTAACCTAGCTTCCCTGCGTTGAGATCCGTATGTATCTCCGTACCAAATATCTTCTTAATTACACCAAGATCCTTCATCTCGAATTCTCCACCAATTAAGGTCTTCAATCTATTTATCTCAGATTTGTTGATGTTATCAATATGTCATCAACATATAACAAAAAGAGTCATCAACAATGTGTTTAGAATAGACCCACACATCATAACTGCTCCTAGTAAAACCATGTGTAACCACTAATGAGTTGAAACAGTCATACTACTGTCTTGGCGATTGCTTCAACCCATAAAGAGATTTCTTCAGCAAGCATACTAGATCTTACTTTCCTTGTACTACAAAACATTCAAGTTGACACATGTATATCTGCTCTTCAAGAGCTCAATGTAAGAAGGTTGTCTTTTGATGCAATATTTCCCAAAATGACAGGGCAAAGCGGATTAAAGAACATTGCATATTTGAGAGTTTTTTCAAATTTTGATTCTCGTCCTTAATTAGTTAATTTAAATTAGTTGCGTATTTTATTTAAACTAAATTGAGATTGTAATCTCAAATTTTTTGAAGATAAAATTAGTTAAGAGTCAATTAAAATCAGTTAGAATTAATTAGGATCATTTAGGATTCGAATTTGAATTTAAATTTGATTCACTTTCTATTTTTGTAATCCCACCCCTCCTATATAAAGGGGATGGTAGTCTATTGTAACAGGACAATTCAGAATATATGAAAAGTGAGTTTATCTCTGTCTCTCTCTTTCTCTCTCAACGTGGTCTTCACGATTCATCTCCAATACCCCACACAACCGGCGTGCTTTCCTCTCTCTTCCTCTCCTCTCTAAATTTCTTCCACCAAAAATTATTTTTCTACCGTTGCAATTTTTTGACTTCATCATTTTGTATCAGAGCATGGAAACTGAATCGTTCTCACGATTCGACGATCCTGTCGCATATTGGTGTTTGCAGCTCGATCTAGCCGCATATCTCATGGACCGCATGCACATTCGCGTCAGCAAATGTTCAAGAAACGTCTTATAGCATCCATGAAGGTGCAAGCATGGCTGAACACGACAATCAATGAAAATTCGTCCGCCAACAACAATCAGAATGCCGGACCTGCTGTTCAACCCAAATTTGGTCCGAAAAACGAAGGTATTTTTAGTTCGGAAGAGGATTTTATTTCCACAACTATTGTACAACAAAATCATGAAGGTACATGACCAATTTTTGATGAAAGTGAGGATGAAGATTATGAAACATCATTTTTTTGTGGTCGATGCTGTTGTCCAGGAGACTCCTGCGACACTGCTACCAATGTCTCTTGCCATTCCAACCCCATCGCCACCACCCCCTCCTGCCGCCACCCTTGCACTTCCTGCAACAACGCCCCCTCCCGCTGCCACCCTCGTCCCCCTGGCGACCCTCCCTGCCCCACCACCACCACCATTCCCCCTCCGCCACCCCCGCAACCCCTGCAGTGCAGTCCCCAGCCCCATCACCTCCTCTCGTCGCCACACTTGCAACCCTAGCCCCATCCTCCGCCCCACTATCGGCACCACTCCCACCCGTTACCTATGCACCCCCGACAACCCCCCAGTCCTGCTGTTGCTATCGCCTTCTCCCGCCACCCTCATACGCTCTGCGGGTCCCCTTGGCCTCGCCACCCCCGCCACCTCCCCACCTGTGTCGCCGCCGCCACTACTTCCTTCCCTCCTTCCCTAGCCTCCATCCGCCCCCTCGATACCCGCTGCCACGCGCGCTTCTGGCGCGACCGCTGCCTTCAACACTAAACACGGTGCCGCCGAAGTTCTGGAGAAGAGGAAACCTTAGTAAGGGTTGGGATCCCCTCACGATGGAAAGAAATCAATCCATGTGGGGATTGGAAACAAATTTGGAGAAATTGCAGAGATATCCTACCCCCTAAAACATTTTTTATATAAATGTTTAAGATATGGGTTCTTAAGAGGAGACATTTTAAGTGAAGGGGTAGAACATTTGCAATCACGCCCTCGGGTGGAAAAAAATTATAAACATGACATTGAAAATGAACAAAATTGGGGATATTTGCTCAACCAATCCAGATCGAATTCTCCAACGACGCATCGAAGATCATGCAATTCATCGGGAGATGATTTTTTCAAGCGGAGGAAAATTGATGCAATATTTCCCAAATTGACAGGGCAAAGCGGATTAAAGAACATTGCAGATTTGGGAGTTTTTTCAAATTACGATTCTCATCCTTAATTAGTTAATTTAAATTAGTTACGTATTTTATTTAAAATTAATTGAGATTGTAATCTCAACTTTTTTAGTAGATGAAGTTAGTTAAGAGTCAATTAGAATCGGTTAGAATCAATTAGGATCATTTATGATTTTAATTTGATTTAAATTTGGTTCACTTTTTATTTTTGTAATCCCACCCTCCTATATAAAGGGGATGGTAGTCTATTGTAACAGGACAGTTCAGAATATATGAAAATGAGTTTATCTCTCTCTCTCAACGTGGTCTTCACGATTCATCTCCAATACCCCACGCAACCGGCGTGTTCTCCTCTCTAGATTTCTCCCACTAAAATTTTTTTTCTACCGTTGCAATTTTTTGACTTCATCATCTTTACATCTAGCTGCTCTAACTCTAAGTTATTCACGGTAACAATCACTAGCAGAACTTGTATGGGGTGTGCTTTACTATGAGTATACAACTGAGAAGATATCATTATAGTTGCTATCTTCCACCTGGTTAAAGCTTGTGGCAACTAGTCTTGCCTTGTATCTCTCATTGACAAATCCAGAGATACATTCTTTCTTCTTGTAAATCCATTTGCACCTGTCCTCATGTGGTGGAGAAACATGTCTGATTTTTATGAAGCGACTCAATCTCATTATTCATTGCTGGAAACAAATTTGTAGAGTATTGCGATGAAACATCTTTAGCAAAACCGTTCCTCTCTCTTGCATAACATGTTTCCTCTACATAGTGCATATGCAAGTATGGAATCATGTTATCTGGAGGGTGGCTTGATCTATCTTCGTTATCCTCTATTTGCATTGCACTCTTCTTCTTCATATGATGAACTCTCCTCTTCTGATATAGACTAGTGACCCTGATGTGGTAGATCAACCTCATGCTCCACCTCCTTGTTGGTAACTACAAAACTATCCTCATATCATAAAATGGTAGACTCTTTAAATATGATATTCTTCTCAATCATCAATTTTTTCAATTTCATATCAAGGCACTGTAATTTGTATTCCTTCACTCCAAATGCATACACAAGAAAATATACATTTAACGGATTTAGGTTCCAACGTTTCTAGTCTAACATGTCCATATGCAGGATAATAAAAAACAAGGTTGCAGAAATCGGTAGTCGGTACTCGGTCGGTTGGGTCACTGACTAAGAATTAATCGGCAGACGGACGACTAATCGGATTTAGTCGGGCTTTAATCGGTTTTGAATTTTTTAATTATTTTAAATATATAAATCATTTTGTATGTATATTCTTATATATTTACATAGATTTGAACATTTTTTATATTATCATAATGAAATAAAAGAAGAAATTGAATTTAAATAAAACATTAAGCATATTAGAATAAGTTTGCTTTGAAAAATAAAAAATAAATGGTATCTCCAAGCAAAAATCGATCGACTAGTTGGCTTTAGTCGGAATTAGTCAATACTCGGTCGGCCACCCCACCGACTAGACTAGTCGGACCTACTAGTTGGGCCAGTCGGGGGATTTTTACAACAATGGTAAAAAATCTTCAAATTAGAATAATCAGGGGATTGTCTAGACTATACTCGGTATTTGGCTCAGTTGGAGGGGACCTTGAATAAAGAATATTCACTATTCGGGATAAAAAATCTTCAAATCAGAATAATCAGGGGATTGTCTAGACTATACTCGGTATTTGGCTCAGTTGGAGGGGACCTTGAATAAAGAATATTCACTATTCAGGAGAATATTCAGAATTATTCGATTATGTATTTTAAATTATTTTAAATGTAAAAGTTATGTATAATATATATATTATTATGCATTTATACATACATGGCAGTGTTGCAATAGTCGGCTGACCAGGCCGACTATTCCGTCCGACTATGAGGTGCGGGGGGTCTCCGACTGAATAACCTCTAGTCGACCAATAGTCGACCTAACCGAATAGTCGATCCGATTATTCGGCTGACTGGCCGACTGGTAGTTAACTACTGGATTTTTTAATTTTTAATTTCTCAAGAGTTACTACTTGTCATGATATTTCCAAAAACGTCAAAGCTCTTTATATGTATGTTGTTAGTGGATAATTTTATGTTGGATTCTTGTTGTTTGGTGATAATATATGTATAAATATATAAGAATATATGTATTAAAATATTTTTATATAAATACATTTAAAAATATAAAACTGAATAATTCTGAATAGTCACCCGAATACCTATTATTCTCTATTCAGTGGCCCTTCTGACTGAATACTAACTTCTGCAACACTGATATATGGTCATCAATCAATAAGATTCAACATAAAAGTACCAATTAACGAGAGCATTTCTGGTGATAGCAGGATAAATGGGAACCTTTAAAACGTAAAAAAAAGGTAGAAAAAACTCAACAGATTGTTGCAATTTTCAGTTGATTACCCGAATATTCGGGTTGGACAGCAATATTCTATTCGGTCACCCCACTCGAATAAGAATATTCAACCAAATATTTGATCCTTTCGACTGAATGTTGCAACAATGGTGTCCAGTTGTCTATAACCGATGAAGGAGATCGGTTCACAAGGAAGGCATAGCAATTGCTTCAACCAAAAGTCCTTCGTCAATCCATCCAGCATGTTGTAATATACATATGGCCTCTCTAACAATGTCATGTGCTCTACACCTCTATTCTACTTAGGAATATGTCTGATTGTACGATATCTAGCAATGCCTTCTTCCTTGTAATAGATAATTGAATTATGTTATACCGAATTCTAAGCCATTGTATGTCTGTCGTCTATTGACACTTTTGCAATTAGCTTCTCTAGTAGTGCTTTCAACTGCTTGAAATGTATGAACACCTCATCTTTGGATATAAGGACATACATCTAGGCCTTTCTAAAGTAGTCATCAATGAAGGTCAACATGTATGAACACCTCATCTTTGGATATAAGGACATACATCTAGGCCTTTCTAAAGTAGTCATCAATGAAGGTCAACATGTATCGTGCACTACCTTTGGTTTGAAGACGGCCTCCCTAGATCGAAGTAAATGTTGTCCATAGTTCCCTTTGTTTTATGTTTAGCAACACTAAAACCCTTCCCTGTTTGTTTGTCAAGAACGCAATGCTCACAGAAATCCAACTTGCTCATGCCCTGATTGTTAAGCAATCCTCTTCTGATGAGGGTATTCATGCATGTCTAGCTCAGATGTACCAACTTTAGATGCTACAATCTGGTGTGATCAACCCCTGAACTGGTAGAAATGGTTGTGACACCTATTATTATCTCCTTACAATGCATAAAGATTTCCAGATCTCTTTGCATACATAACAAGATGCCCATCTTTGACAAATGTCAGAATACCGTCTTTCGTAGCATACTCGCACTTGTTGTCTTCTAGGGTACCAAGAGATATTAGGTTCTTCGTCATATGTGGAAACATGGCGAACATCTGTCAATGTGACTTGTCCCATTGTACATCTTTAGTTCAATGCTTTCATATCCTAGAGTCGTGTACTGCGAATCATTACCTCTAACAACAACTCTTTGTAAACATATATTATCTACTTATGTACTCTTTTGTTATTTTTCGTTCCTGCCGTATTCTTTATGTAATTTACCCATAGGCTACTCTCCTATATAAGGGAGCGTAGGACTGATGGAATAAACATGTTCTTTTATTTTCCCAACATGGTATCAGAGCGACGGTCCTAGACCGGAGTTCTTGAAACCCTAACCCTAGCCCCACCGTCGAGCCTCCCTCTCTCTTCCGCGCGCTGCCGGCTGTGCGCCTCAGCCTCCCGCGCGTCGCTGGCTTTGCGCCTCGGCCTCCCGCGCACATCTCTAGTGCGCATCTCGCGCATCTCCAGCGCCTCCTGCGCCCCGCGCCTATGCTGCGCCTCTTGCTCCCCGCGCACATCTCCAACGCGCTCGCCTGCGCACCCTCGTGCGTTGTGCGCCCTCTCGCGCGCCCCCCTGCACGCCTTCTGCGCATGCCTGTGCGCGACTTACGCGCGCCAGCTTGCACGCTTTCTGCCTCGCGTGCATGGTGTGCCTCCTGTCTTGCGCACTCGCCTACTGTTTCTGAACGCCCTTGAGCCGCGAACCAGCACTGCACGTACTTCTAGCGCGCACACCTCCAAAGGAATGGGTTTGGTTGCTTGAAGTCTACACCTGCAACTAAACCCGTCTATGTCTGTGTAGACGATCTTATCCTCAGTATACTACTCCAGTCTTCGGTTATAAGTATGTATGAAAGCAAGGCAGATATCCTATCTGTAGGCGCCTTCCGAGGTCCAGCTCCGATTTTGAAGATGGATGGTTCGAACTATGAACTGTGGGCAATACAGTTCATGAGTATAATGAAGTCAACCGGTAAGAAACACATTCTTACTGAAGAATAGCCTGCTGAGAAGACTGGAGTTAATGCCTCGTGGGAGGCAGATGATGCATATGCCAAAGTATGTCTATCTGGAACTCTGGCAATCGAGATTGCCAATGACATTTTTCATCATCCCACAGCCAAAGATATGTGGGATATTCTGGCCGCAACATATTCTCAAGCGAAGAATGAGACAAAGATTCTGCAACTCCAGCATGACATATTCACTATCAAGCAGAATGGACGTCCTCTACACTCACTGTACACATCTCTACGAGGGATGTTCGAGAAGCTGTATAGCTTCATGCCCTTGACAACTACACCAGAGCAACAGAAGACCTACCGGAATGCTACTATGGTAGGAGTTTTTCTCGCTGCCCTTGATCCTGAGTATGAGGCAGCACGATCTCAGATCTTCGCATACTCTACTATTCCTCCTATGGAGGAAGCCTTTCACAGATTGAGCCGGGTCACTGTTCCCTCTACGGCTACGAATTAGACTGCTTCAGCCATGGCTGCCAACAGAGGCCGTGGAGGTCACCATCATACCCGTGGCCGTGGCCCTCGTGGTAGAGGAGGCTGTATTCGGCCAACGTGTACCTACTGCCATCGCACCGGACATACTGAAGACACATGCTACTCTAAGCATGGATTTCCTGCATCTGCACGAGTCGCTGAGCAGATAGAGCCTCCATCTGCCGCCTCTTTGGATCAGCGCTTTGATGATCTTGTTGCCCATCTAAGGGGCATTATTCCTCCATCTGGCCCAGCTCCCACTACTGAGAACCAGTCTGATGTTGCTGCATCCGCCTCTGCATCTACCAGTGCATCAGGTAGCACACATGCATTTACTAGTAGTGGATCAGATACTTTAGCATGGATTATGGACTCTGGCGCCACACATCATCTATGTGGCGATCAAAGTCTACTTACATGATACAGACAGATCCCTCCAGGTCGAACTGTGGTCATTGCTAATGATACACATTCCCCGATTACTGGTTAAGGGAGATTAGACTGACATCATCTATGCAGCTCAAGAATGTGTTACATGCACATGATTTTTCAATGAATATATTATCTATCAGCCAAATTACAAAGGATTTACAGTGTCGGGCGATTTTTGATCCATCTTCTCTTGTTTTTCAGGATATCCTTACGGGCAACGTGATTGGGCGTGGCTATGAGCAAGGAGGCCTCTATCGCCTCAGTCAGACTTCTTTTGCTGGAACCTCATCTCTACCTACTGGACCCGTCTCCCCTCTGCTATGGCATCTGTGCTTTGGACATCTACCGCTTCAGAAGCTGCGTCGTGTGTTACCCCAGGTTTTGCCTCACATATCTATCCAATGTGAGGCATGTCAGTTGGGAAAGCATCATCGATCTACCTTTCCCAGTCGTTAGTGTCGGAGTAGTACCTCCAAGTTTGAGTTATTTCACATTGATAGCTGGGGTCCGAGTCGTGTTCCTGATCATCAGGGACATAGGTTTTATATAATTATTGTGGATAACTTCTCTCGTGTGTCATGGGTGTTTTTGTTAAAGAATAAATCTGAAGCAGGGAATGTTATTATCAATTTTCTTAATGAGATTCGTAGTGTTTTTTCCACATCTGTTAAAATTGTGAGAAGTGATAATGCCCTGGAATTGTGTACTTATGTCATATCCAGTTATTTCTCATCCCAAGGGATTATCCACCAGACATCCTGTGCCTATACCTCCCAACAGAATGAGATTGCTGAAAGGAAACATCGCCACTTACTAGATATCACCAGGTCACTCCTTATACAGAGTCATGCTCCTTATTCTTACCGGGGTGACGTTGTTCTTACAGCATGTTACCTAATCAATCGTATGCCGTCATCTGTTCTAGGTGAAAAGATTCCTTTCTCCCTTATCTTCCCTGGAAAAGATATATTTTCCCTTACTCCTCGTGTGTTTGGTTCGGTTGCCTTTGTCCACCAGTTGTCTCCTGGTACTGACAAGCTCTCTCCTAGGGCTGTCAAGTGTGTGTTCGTTGGGTACTCCAGAACTCAGAAGGGATACAAGTGCTATGATCCATTGCGCAGGCGGTATCTCGTTAGTGCAGATGCTACATTTTTTGAATCTGTTATGTACTTTTCAGCATCAGGTGATCAGTTCATACCTCCAGCTAATACTGATGCCATTAACGTGTCACCACCACCACCATCATCACCATCACCACCACCACCAGAACCGTTACCATCATCTGCACCTCCTATTACTATACATGTTTCACCACTACCATTTCATTATACCCGCAGGCCTGCTTCAGCTCATGGTCATTGCTCATCACCTAGCTCGCCTAAGGTATGTTCTGAAGATATTACTATTGATGGATTTGATGATGTTTTTGAGCAGGATGTGTTACAGAGGACAGACGAGGACACAACTGATTTAGATGTTCCTATTGTTGTACGAAAGTCGAAGCGGAGCTGCGCTTCATATCCTTTAGTAGCTTCTGTGTCATTTGAATTTCTAACTGGAGATTTCAGGAACTTTGTAGTCGCATTGTCAGCTGTAGATATTCCACGGAATTACCAAGATGCTCTGAAGGATAGTAGATGGCGTCTAGCAATGGAGGAAGAAATGGCAGCACTTCAGTCTAGAGGAACTTGGAGTCTGGTTCCTATACCTGCAGATGTGTCACCAGTGAGCTGTAAGTGGGTATTTACAGTCAAGCAGAATGCAGATGGCAGTATTGACAGATACAAGGCTCGTCTTTTTGCTCGTGGCTTTACACAGACATACGGGGTGGACTATCTTGATACATTCTCGCCAGTAGCCTGCCATTCCACTCTACGGATCTTGCTGTCAGTTGCGGTTGCTCGTGAGTGACCGCTATATCAGTTGGATGTGAAGAATGCGTTCTTATATGGTGACTTACAGGAGGAAGTCTACATGCCAAGGCCTTAAATGTCGGTTTCGGTCACGATTTCGGTGACGACCAAACAGAATTTCGATGGAATTTCGGTCAAATTTTGATCGAAATTTCGATCATTTCGGTCATTTTTTGTACTAGGACCCCCATATTTCGGTCATTTCGATCATTTCGATCAAATTTCGATTTCGACTGGATATCGATATTCGACAGAAATTCGACCGAATTTCGCTGAAATTTGAGGCCATGCTACATGCAACAACCACCTGGTTTTGCTGTTGAGGGGGAGTGTTCCAAGGTGTGCAGACTTCATAAGGCTATCTATGGCCTTAAGCAGAGCCCCAGAGCGTGGTTTCAGAAGCTCTCAGACCTCTTTGAAAAATAGGGATACAAATGTTCTAATGCTGATCATTCCTTGTTTGTACAAAAGACTTCCAGAGGTATTATTGCAATCATGGTCTATGTAGATGACATCTTAATTACAGGTGATGATGTACAAGGAATAAAAGAGGCGAAAGAAATGCTGGGTCGTGAATTTGTCACCAAGGACCTTGGAGTTCTTAGATATTTTCTGGGACTGGAGTTTGCCAGAAATCCGTATGGGTTGGTAATGTCTCAGAGAAAATATGTCACTGATCTGTTGAGTGAAATAGGAATGCTTGGTTGCCGACCTGCTACCGCACCAATGGACCCTAGTATGAAGTTATATGATGATGATACAGAGGAAGTGGATAGGAGAAGATACAGAGAACCGGTGGGCAAACTTCTGTATGTCACTATCACTAGGCCCGATATATCCTTTGCTGTGAGTCGAGTGAGCCTGTTCATGAAGCAACCACGTCAGGTTCACATGGATGCCATACATATGATACTCAAGTACCTCAAGTCATCTCCAGGTGCGGGTTTGCTGTTCAAGAAAGGCAAGGTGATCTCTATCTCAGCCTGTGCAGATGCAGATTATGCAGGGTGTCCTAAGGACATGAAGTCTACCTCTGGGTTTGTTGTATATGTTGGAGATTCCCTAATCTCATGGAGGAGCAAGAAACAAACTGTGGTAGCAAGGTCTAGTGGTGAATCTGAATATAGGGCTATGGCCCATGTTAGCACAGAAATGATGTGGGTAAAGGCTGTGCTTACAGATTTATATATAGAAGTCCCACTTCCTATGGCTTTAGAATGTGACAATCAGGCGGCTTTGTTCATTGCAAACAATCCATCATTCCATGAACGAACCAAGCACATTGAAGTTGACTGTCACTTTATACGTGACATGATCCGGAAGGGATTCATTGCTACATCCCATGTTAGTTCAGAGAATCAAACTGCAGATATTTTTACCAAGGCGTTATTGCGAGGCCCGTTTCAGAAGTGTGCGTCCAAGCTGAGGGGGAGTGTAAACATATATTATCTACTTATGTAATCTTTTGTTATTTTCCGTTCCTGCCGTACTCTTTATGTAATTTACCCATAGGCTACTCTCCTATATAAGAGAGCCTAGGGCTGATGGAATAAACATGTTCTTTTATTTTCCCAACACTCTTCCATCAACTGACCTATACGAGGAGAACCAATGGTGATTAGATGTAACGTAGTAGGAGCAATATAATCGAGAAAACATGCATTCTTCGATCTATGTGGTGTATTGACCATTAGAATATAGCCAACATCTCTGTATTCGATTTCTTGATAACTCGCTTTTGTCGCAAAACCATCTATTCTAGATCGCTTCTTATTTTTCTCCTTGTTTTAGAGCTTGTAGCACTCCTCTTTCGTATGGCCTTTCTTCTTGCAGTACCGACAAAGTTTGCTCTATATCCTTTTCTTTTTATCTTGCGACTTGTCAAACTTCTTTTGTTCCGTATATCTACCCCTCTCAATCTTCACCTTCTTATCGCTTAGCGAATGTCCCGTGAGTTCATGGTTCATTAACTCCTTTGAGAGAATAGATGATTTCACATCATCCGTCGTGACCTCATTCTTTCTGTAAATTAGGGATTCTCTCAAGTGCTTGTACGAGGGCATTAACTACTACTAACAACAATGCATGATCTTCATCCTCAATATCTTCTTCCATATTTTCTTAATAAAAAAGAATGGAATCGAAAACATCTAGGTGAAATTTAACTGTTGTACCTTAGATCGTGCGAAGTATAAAGATTCATTGCTTGAGATGCAGATGGACTAGAATCTTCGTTATGTAGACACTATCAAGCAAGGTTTTAAAAACCGAACCGAACTGACCGGTTGAACCAGTTGAACCAAGAACCGGAGGAAAAAATGGTCCAACCACCTGGTTTTTATTTAGAAAATGAAAACCAGTCAAAACCCGGTTGGACCGCTTAAATTCGGTTGAACCAATTTAACCAAACCACCGGTTCAATAATCCATTTCTTGACAAAAAATAATTTCCAATAAATTAACAAAATGCAACTTTTTCAGAAATATTCGCAATCTAGTCCCATTCTAACCCATTGTATAATATCCCTTTTTTGCTTCCCGTTCACATGTGTCAGTGACTCATTATCGCTTGTCCCTTCCTGCCATATGAGCATTGCCTCTCTCTTCCCACATTGTGTATGGGGTTATCCACTTATAACAATAACAAACGATGAAGACGTTGACATATTCATACTAAGAGAAGCAATAAATTAACAACACTTGTCGTTAATTATATTTTAAATAGTTTAAAATTATTAAATTTTACATTACATATATGTATTTATATAGCCGACCCTACTTAATTGTGGGAAAAGGCTTTGTTGTTGTTGTTGTTTGTATATATATATTTATATAATTTTTATGATGTTGAAATATAAAATACGGAAGTGAATCAAAGCAAGAACGAAACAAAAAGAAAACTTTGATTTTACGTGGAACCCTACTCCGTGAGGAGTGGGATGAAACCACGGGAGAACCGCCTCAATGGGCTGATTTTGCATTCACTTTCTCAAAGGTTACAATGGGTGTGTGGCTCTTTATATAGCCCCACCAATGTGATCAAAAGTCACCACTCCAAGATGTGGTACTAAACATAGCCCACCTAGGGCTGTCAGGAAAGCTCGAACTCGATGAGCTCAACTCGGGCTCGGCTCGTTAAGGGCTCGTGAGCCGGACTCGAAATCTTAACGAGCCCGAGCCCGAGTTGAGTTTTATGGCTCGTTAGCTTATCGAGTCGAGTTCGAGTTGGGCATTGTTCAACTCGGAAACTCGACTCGATAACTCGTTTTCTCTCTTAATAAAAAATTAAAAACATATATACCAAAACTTCCACATTGGGTTTGATTAAATCAGAGGATAACATTTTTCTTGCCCAAAAGCTACACAAAAGAGTATAAAAAATCAAAATTACAAATATCATCTGCATAATTTAATGTATAAAATGGAACAATGACTCATTAAGAGGTTCATGAGCCTGCTCATTTTGAGGCTCATGAGCCAGCTCAGAAACTCACGACTCGATAAGAGGCTCGTGAGCCAGCTCATTTTGAGGCTCGTGAGCCAGCTCAGAAACTCGTGGCTCGATAAGAGGCTCGTGAGTCAACTCGAACTCGACGAGTTCGAGTTCGAGTTGGTGATCCAGGGCTCGATCCTTATCGAGCCCGAGTTCGAGTTTAGATTTCTTATCGAGTTCGAGTCCGAGTTGAGGCCAACTCGGCTCGTTGAACTCGATAGACACCCCTAAGCCCACCAAGACCATTCTTCAACACTCCCCCTCAAGCTAAGCATGCAATGCTAAGCTTGGATAAACAAAAAAATTGCACCCACTCACATACAAAATACATGAAACAACATACAATGTCAACTCAACGCACGCTGTCGATTGATGTCGAAGACGATGCTTCTCATGTCATGTTGGCGCGGAGGAACTAGACACTTGAGTGTGAATAATGATCCGCAGAAATATCTGATCAGCAATTGAGTCTTCATCATAGAGTACTTCAGCCTGCAACATATCTTCATCGAAGACTGCTCCATCACACCGAAGGGCCAACAAGAACGTCGTGGGAATGTCCATACATAGTGGAGTTCACGGCCATGACATACCGTGGGAATATCCATACATAGTGGAGTTCACGGCCATGAAAAACATGCCGTGGGAATATCCATACATAGTGGAGTTCACGGCTATGAAGACATCCGTGGGAATATCCATACATAGTGGAGTTCACGATGGCTAAGAAATGGAGCCAACAATGAGTCTCCCACTGGAGAACTCCACAAAACATAGATACCCTAATAGAGTGCCTCAAACAATGAGTCTCCCTCTGGAGAACTCCACAAAACATAGGTACTCAAATAGAGCACCTCAAGCAATGATTCTCTCTCTGGAGAACTCCACAAAACATAGGTACTCAAATAGAGCACCTCAAACAATGGTAGGGCTCAGAAACCTCTACCCAACACTTCAAACAATGGTAGGGAAGACTCCACTACCCAACAATAGTAGAGCATGGAATAATATACCCATCACTCTCCCTTTCTCCCAAACTTGTCGAGAACGATCAAGTTGGGAGAACAACAAAGAAATTCTTTCTTCTTCTTCTTTTCAGTCCTAACGTTTTTTTTGGACTGTATTTTTTTTCGCAAACATTCATCTCTTTTTTTTTCAAACTCATTTTTTTCACATTTTTCCCATAGCCCCTCAAAATTTTCATCTCCCTTTTTTTCACACAAATCAATATTTTTTTTCACTACAGCTCCTCACATTCACCACTTGGTGACTTTTGGCATTATCATTTTTTATTGGGCCAATCTTCCCCATGTTTTTTTAGCATACGGCCTCCACTTGGTATTTTTTTCACATTAGCCGCCCAACTGGGCCTTCGTTTTCACGGGAAGAGCCATCATGCCCTTCATTTTCACAGAATCTCTAGGGTTCCATCGTGGGAACCCATTCACATTCACACGCCGCCGGCAATGGGAGGTGTAGCAGGTGGTCGACGTCGTCAGGAAGGAAGCCACGTCGCCGCCACTGTAGACCATGAAGAGAAGGCAGACGCGCACCGATCTGATCTGGAGCGCACGCATTGCAGGGAGGAGGCGTGCGTAGGGGCCCGCCACACACAGGGGTGCGGGCGACGCGAGCTAGGGATGGAGAGAGGCGCCTCGTGCAGGGGCTGCCACACGCAGGGGTGCCTGGCTGTGCAATCAAGAGGCAGGAGGTGCTGGAGGTGCGTGCAGGGGCTGGAGGTGCACTGCCAGCGGCGACGCACGCTTGGGCTGGAGGCCCGCAAGGGCTTGCACGCAGCAAGGGATCACGAAGGGAGAGAGTCGTGTAGAAGGGGTTTCGCCCGGGGAAGCCTACTGCATGGAGATAGCCCCCTCCGCCACTGGATATCGCCGTTAGGCACGACTGGAGCGGCGTGATTGGGGAGGTCACGGTGGCTGCGGGGGTGGGAGGGGCGGCTCCACCTTCACAACTAGGGTTCCAGGAAAACCTATCTCGGCCGAAGATGCGTGAAGAACTTGAGGTGTTTCCACAAGAGCAACAATTGAAGCCTAGAACAAAAAAGGATCTTTAGAAAATATGAGGGAATACACAATCCAACCTTCGACCCAGAAGAAATAAAATCGAATCTCCAATAACAAAAGTATCTCCAGAAAATGTCGAAAAAAATGATCCCCAGATCGACTTGCTCTGATACCATGTTGAAATATAAAATACGGAAGTGAATCAAAGCAAGAACGAAACAAAAAGAAAACTTTGATTTACGTGGAACCCTACTCCGTGAGGAGCGGGATGAAACCACGGGAGAACCGCCTCAATGGGCTGATTTTGCATTCACTTTCTCAGAGGTTACAATGGGTGTGTGGCTCTTTATATAGCCCCACCAATGTGATCAAAAGTCACCACTCCAAGATGTCGTACTAAACATAGCCCACCAAGACCATTCTTCAACATATGAAATATGATTATTATGTCCTTTCAAGTTATTTAGAACATTTGTACCCCTAACTTTTAAGCAATTTCACTTGTGCTCCTATATTCTCTTAACAAATTCACAATATCATCCTTACGTGGGTTAAAAATGAGAGCACAAGTGTACTGATAAAAGGCCACTACTATTGATTTTGTAAAAATATAGGGGACAAATGCAATTGTATTAAAAATAGTGGTATAGTTGTTGGAAAAAATTGGAACGAGAAGAGTAAACAAATCGTCGAAAGATATAATGTATCATTTTTCATATTTATTTGTATGATATACCGGTCTTAACTCGGTTCGACCCGGTTGAACCATACGAACCAAACCAACAATACAATGATTCGGTCTTTTTCGATTTTGTTGAACTGCTGACATCATCACCGGTTCGACCGGTCGGTCCCATTGGTTCGACCATAAAAACCAAAAACCGATACATGCCCGGTTTGATGGCCGGTTCGTTTTTTAAAACCTTGCTATCAAGTTTCAGCCACAACCGTTGTGGAGGATTCCTTCATATCTTCATGAAAAACGTCATTCGAGAGGCAAAGCTGTATGCTTGCCCTATTATTTTATGTCCATATCCTTCTCATCTTAACTCAATGTTGCATGCATCTTCTCGATGCCTTTCAATGTCTTTATGACACCTTATTAGATAAGGATCGACTCCATCTTGACCTTCCACATGCTGAAGTTGACATCTCAATGCCGAAGCCGAAACGATCAAGTGGACAGATCTAGATGGCACTATCACGTGTAGTGAAGAATCACCAAACGCTTTGATACCAGTTTGTTGAAGATGATCCAAATACACAATCAACCACAAGCAAGCAACCACAGAGAACATACGGTTTTATGTGGAAAAACCCTACCGGTATAGCGATGAAAAACCCACTGGCAAAGAGAGGTTCTACTATGAAGGGAAAACTGGAGTACACGTACAAAACCTTGGAGGCGACGGTTCTCCCAGAATGTGACTTATTCCTAATCTGATTGACCAAGATTCATTTATGTAATGTAATCGGACGGCAATTGGGTTAGTGCTTCAAGGTATATCTCAACAATATTTATATTATTTTCCTAATTTCTGTGCTCGTCTGGTGGAGGGGAGTACTACTATACTAGTCTGCAACTTATTTTCTTGTAAGCCCTCCCCTCTTCACATCCGTTAATCTAAATACCTTTGCCTTATCTGAGCAAATTCCAATTGTTAATAGTAGCAGGACTAGCTATATGTGTGCATCTCCAGTGCGGGAACTGCAAACTTGCATTATACTTTGGACGGAGAGGCAGCTCTTGCCAACGTCTGATTTTGAATAATTTAGATAGTTGTTAACTGGGAATGCCCTGAGAAGATCTGAATAAACAAGAGGATCCCATTAAATTCTCTTATTCCTTTGTTTCAGCGAAACACCCACTTTATCTAGCTTGGAGCCGGCTATAGAAGGTTAAGTACGGGGAAAGTCTCTATTTTAGATATGAAAAACTACAGAGCCACTTTCCCTTGTTTGAGAAAATGAAGCTGTTTCATAATTATGGATTTCTTATCATCTTAAGATTTTGTATTTCAGTACCTTTTTCATAATAACCTCTGATTCTCAGGGCGTAAAAAAACACAAACTTTTAAAGGAGGATATACTTCCAGCTATGGCATCCAACAGAAAAGTTCAGCGGTTGCTAAATGAATTTATGGACATTCTTTCTGAGTACGAAAACGGTGAAAGCAATGCAGATCATGAGGAGCCTTCACCAGCGGTCGAAAATCATGCATCTATTAAGCCGTCACCAGCCGTAGAAGATCCTGCATCTCTAAAACCTTGCCCAAACAGCAGAGGTACTTCTTGAAGTTAATTTTCAGTGCATGACATTCCATCTGCGGAGATAGACGGTGGGGTTGCTGGTGAATTTACCGGCGGTCCACCTTTTTGAAATGTGTTGTGACCAATATTTTGTAGGCTTGTAGCCCATAGGTATTCCTTGCCATGCAACTATCTGTAATCTTATAATATCATGAAAAAATGTGTAGTAATTGTGTTAGAAACCGCGACTTAAAAACATTCGCATTAGTTGTATGTTTTATAAATGAAATGATTTTATTTAGGTGCCTTGATCAATGGTCTTGCTAGGTGTTCATTTATCGTGAAGTGAGTTCATGACATCACTAATTGTTATTTTGATTGATGTTCATTTTTTAACTTAATTCTAACCTTTCCCTTTCCCGCATCTCCTTGATTCGTTTGCTTTCTCTGCAAGCTGTACAGAATAATTCTCTGAGGTATTTTTGTCTCCATGCTGCTTTTATTTTTTAAAAGTTGTGTCTACTAGGGTTGGGCAGTCAATTTTAGCTGGGGTCAAATTATTCCAGAAGACATGGTTGCTTTCTTTTGCAACTACTGGATTGTGTTACCATTCCTTGCAGTTTTTGCCAGTGGGTTCTCTTACAAGCTGTGCTGAATATATTCTCTAGGCATTTAGAATATCATATTTTCTGGTTAGGTTTTTGCCGCCCAAAGTTTTGGCTGGATGCTCTCACCTTATAGGTGCGAGTCGTGGGACTAAGTTGCTAAGCATGCGACTCTCAATTGTCATTGTAGATTCTTGGGAATGCTTCATCCTTTATTAGTAAACATACATCTTTCAACCTGGGGTAATCGAGCACCGGGCTATCCATTGTGCCTTGTTACGGCTTTTGACACTGCTACGAGCGCGCATTAATCCACGTGAGATTGTGTCACGTCCACAAGACTGATGCATTCATATGGGGCGATAATGAGGTGCTTTCTTTCGTGATCTACCTTTGTATTTCACGATGAGGAAACTTGGATAATTAGCAGTTAGTGTCCTGATATGTTTCTTTTCTCAAGCGTAAATACCACTCTGGGATTTGACGGAAATACGGATTTGACCTGGGTCACATTTTTGTTTTTCCTATTCTCAAAGTTCTCATTTTATTGAACATCTTGGCTTCGGCAATAGCTAAATGTTGATGGGCTAAAAATGGGTTTTTTAGCCCACCGACCCTATAAACTTTGCCAATTATCTTCTTAACCTTTGAAACAACGTATTTTCTCCCTCGATCCCGTAAACTTGCTAACCCTTACCCCACAAACCCTTTGGTTAACCTCAATCCATTTGCCCATTAAATTTAATCGGATTCCGTTAAAAAGATGTGTATATTACCCCCTCCTTGTTTATCAAATTTACAAAAGATGACATCCCTCCCCGTCTACCTCCCCTATGTTGTCCCCCACCTTTCTTGCACCGCCCTCGACCTCCTGCCCTCCACTGCACCGTCGCCGACCTGCACATCCTTCAGGCTGTCGTTGTCTCGCATCTCCTTCGGGCTGTCGTCGATCTACACCTCCTCCTCCCCTCCCCGACTTCATCCAGGTCGTCGCCTACCTCCCCAACCTCTGCCTCCTCCCCTACTCGAATTCCTCCAGACCGTCGCCTGCCTCCCCAACCTTCGCATCCTCCCCTCCCCGACCTCCGCCAGACCATCACCCACCCCTCTCCCTAGCGTCGTCCGATCTCCACCCCACCCCCTGCTTTACCAGAAGCTTCAATCCCATCGCCAAGGAGCTTCGCCTCCTCGCTAAGCATGATGACCCCACCTCCCATCTCCGCCTCTCCTGCCTTGTGTAGTACCACCGCTCATTGCACTCATATCCTCTTCAGACCACAATCTCCAAGATCATGCTGTCACAACCGTCCTCAACCTGTCCCTCCTCGACGAAAACAAGGCCTTTATCTCCCCCTGGTAATGCCATCCGCCCCCTCGTACGTGCGTTCAAGGTGGGATCAACCTCAACGACACGAAAGAACGTCGCGTGCACGATACTGCGACTCGCACAGGCGGGGAGGAGCACTTCGTGGCGATGGGACACACAGGGGCGATCTTGTTGCTGGTGGAGCTACTGGAGGTCGATGGGTCGAGAGGGGAAAGAATGTGGCGGCGACGCTTTACACATTCTGCTCGAGGTCGAGGGAGAACGGGAAGAGAGCGGTGAGGGTGGGTGCTGTGCGGCGCTGTTGGAGCTGATGGCGAATCTGGAGAACGGGATGGTGGACGAGAAACTTGTCACCTTCGACCACTCCCCCCTCCCCTTCCCTCCCTCTCCTTATAATCAAACTCAGCAACCAATCACCATCTTGCGCCCCAAGCAATCCTCCCTGAACCAGAGAAGCTTCGAAGAGAAGCATCACAGCTCTCTGCTGATCGTTCTTATTCTTGCTCTTGGTAGGATCACGAGTTTCTCAATTTGATGCCTTTCTTGAGAGGGCGGCCACAGGAAAATGGTGTGGGGCAGAAGATTATTCTCGTACGTGGAGTCCTCCAGCAATGGCAACAAGGGATGTTTTGTCTGACACCATGAAATATTTGATTAATTAATTTAAGAAATAGATCCAAAAAAATCAACAAAATCATTTTCGTGATCGAAAAAATGGTTTATCCGTGAAAATATAAAAATTTTAGTGATTTAGTTAATGGATTGAGATGGGGTGAAGAGAGCAAATAAAGAAGAAGAAGAAGAAGAAGAAGAAGAATGGAGGAAGAAGAGGAGGAAGAAGAAGGAGATGGGGAGGAGGAAGATCCACCATCCAATTCTCCTCTACTTAGATTAACTCAAGAATAACCCAAGCAATTGACTCAAATAAAGATAAAACTGACGACATGGTTTGTGAGGTAAGATGGAGCAAGTTTACGGGTCGAGGGAGGAAATACGTTGTTTCAAAGGTCAAGGAGGTAATTGGCAAAGTTTATAGGGTCTATGGGATAAAAATCCCTTAAAAATGGAGGGATAGTTTAAAAGCAAAAGAGCCTCCTTATATAGAGCTATAAAGTCATCAAGATGCTTAGTTCTTGTAATTACATCTTCTAGAGTCTCCATAGGGAGAGACGCTAGTTGAATTGGCATTATGGTTGGCTTAGAATCCCCAGTCTGTTCATGAGTAGGAAGGAGGTTAGTTGATGCTCTTGTATCAAGTGACACTATGGTAAGTGTCACTGGGTCAAAATTCCGCTATGTGACCTGCGAGGCGTTAATTAACTCATAAGTAACCAAACTTCCTGAGTAGAACGGTCACGGACACGCACCAACTCTTCTTGAACTTGCGCTTGTTAACGTATCGATACTCCAATACAAGTACAAGCACGACTCCATGAATCGCTCAAGAACACATTCAAGAATGTTCAAGAACTCAACCAAACAATACAAGCACAAGTACAAAGCTTCTTTTCTATTTGATGGGGAGACTTGCTCTATAGTGGGGTGTCACCCTTCACTGGCTTGTTTACAAATAAGCCACCACCCTTCCTTATATATAGGACTTAAGGAAATCCAAGGTACACCCATTATTACATACACAATAATGATACATACATACTCAAGACCCTTCAAGTTCCATTCATCCCTTCGCGTTTCACAACAACTCTTCGTCTTCTTGTCTCTTCGACTCACTTGATTTCCTTTCATCTTCTCGCACGGTTGATGCCACATGAACCATCCATTCATCAATACACTCGTGCTCCAACGCCTTGCTGATGTAGCTTTGCCATAATTCTTCGAAAGCCACTGAACACTAGGTCTTGTAGCAAAGGGAACCCGCGGCCACCAGACCCTTGTATGGTAAACCCTTCCTTCACGCTCCACATGCTAAGGGAAAGTCCTCCAGAACTTCACTATCGTGGCCCCCAGACCACTCTCGTATGGATACTACCGAGCATGCTCGCCCATTCTTGTACTCAGTACCTACAACGTTCCATGCCTCCTTGGAATGCCTTGCATCGCTATCGATAGCGCGTGCCTTTGTGCATACTCTTGTATGACCGTACCTCATTGTCCAGATTCACTACATATTGCCCTGCTACGCTCATGTATGTACTACTGCGTGCATCCACCATCATGTTCTGCACTGATGTATGTACTCGCTATGCTCACATTGCTACAAGCTTCACGACACTCTACTAACAAGCTAGTGTCCTCTGTGTTGCTTCTCCATTGCTACATACAATTAAGTTCCCATGACTCCAGTGGATAACCTCTGTGCTACCCATACGCTAGACTCCTGAAGTTAGCTCCATCGATCATTTACATGCATCCTCTACCGTGTCTATGCAATTATTCTTGATCAAAGAATTTGGGCGTGTGACAAGCCTCCCCCACCTGAGGAATCATTTGTCCTCAGTCAAGCATTCCTTCCTCAGCTATCAATCCAACACAATCCTCCATCCATAGTGCACCTCATGATGCTGCTCAATTCAAAGGGTGGTGCAAACTTGCACCACCTCCCTTCATAACCATGTTCTTCTCATGAATTACCATGTTACACCATTACTTGTCCTTCACCTTGAGTAGCGAACCTTCCTCATCAGCTCTCGTCCTCGATGTATCCCTCTTGGATCCAGCATCTCTATAGTTGGTGCGTGGGAGCTCCGGTTCCACATGTGGAGTACTTACCTCCATGCTTGCTCCTTGCATCTTGATTGTTTTCCATGAGCGTCCTTGTATTATGGGAGATGTGTGCCTCCTATGCTTCGAGCATCTTCGGTATCTTACCTTGCACATGATCATTTGTGATGCGGTTCATCATCACTCCACCCTCATGAACGTCCATCATCTTGTCCATGCTGCATTGCCCTTCAGAGCTCTTCATTGCCTTCTCATGCACAGATGTTCTCCAATCCGCAGCTTTGGCTATGTGGCTCTAGCGCATATGTTGGTGCTCATCACGCACCTTCGCAATTCTGTGCATCCTTGATTGAGCCGTAGCGCCTCCAAAGCTCTTGCTAGTAGAGTTCCCTCCCTCCACTAAATTCGAAGCTCCGATTCAAAAGTTTGTGAGAAATGTCACACATAGCATCGATAGCTCCCAAGCGCACCTCACCTTCTTCTTCTTCTTATTCTTCTTCTACTACTTCCTCCTCATCTGTACAAAGAGAGTTGAGCTTCTCCTTCTTTGAACACTCCCGCACCCGATGTAATCCATTGCATATGAAGCATCCCTTGCTCTTAGGTTGCTCCCTCTTTTTAGAGTACTCTCGTTCCTACGCTAGGGCACCACCATTGCCCTTATCCTTCGACTTTAGCTTGCTGGTAAACTCCTCTTCAATGTTGTGGCAAGGTTGGTCACGATAGTCGATCATCGTGTCTGCCACAACGATCGCTAAATTTAGGATCTTCACTCCATGATTTCACAGTACGGCTTGCGCCCAACTTTCCAACCTCATTGTGAAGTTGAACAACTTGTCCTCCTTTGACATGCCGTTGATGTCAAATAGAAGGACGTAAACTGCTTCACGTATTCATGAACAATCGGTTTGCTTCAAGCGTTGAAGAGTCTTCCATGTGATCCATGCAATGTTCTTCAGTCGGAACTATACATTCAGTTCCATGACTAGATCCTCACACCTGGAGATCTTCGATCTCACTTTGTCTGCTACATGGCTCCTCCACCATAACTTGGCGTCGCTTGACATGTATATCAATGTCAAGTCCACCTTCTCGGCTTCAATCATCTTGGTCACCTCAAAGTAAACTTCCATATCCCATAGGAAGTTCTCCAAATCCTTCGCACTCCGCGTTCCTGGCGTCGTCCGATCTCCACCCCACCCATTGCGTTACCAGAGGCTTCAATCCCGACCCCACCTCCCATCTCCTCCTCTCCTGCCTTGCGTAGTACCACCACTCATTGCACTCATATCCTCTTCAGACCACGATCTCCTGGAGCATGCTGTCACAACCGTCCTCAACCTGTCCCTCCTCGACGAAAACAAGGCCTTTATATCCCCCTGGCAATGCCATCCGCCACCTCGTATGTGCGCTCAAGGCGGGATCAACCTCAACGACACGAAAGAACGTTGCGTGCACGATACTGTGACTCGCACAAGGCGGGGAGGAGCACTGCGCGACGATGGGACACACAGTGGCGATCCTGTTGCTGATGGAGCTGCTGGAGGTCGGTGGGTCGAGAGGGGAAAGGATGTGGCGGCGACGCTTTACACGTTCTGCTCGAGGTCGAGGGAGAACGGGAAGAGAGCGGTGAGGGTGGGTGGTGTGCGGCGTTGCTGGAGCTGATGGTGGATCTGGAGAATGGGATGGTGGATGGGAAACTTATCACCTTCGACCACTCCCCCCTCTCCCCTTCCCTCCCTCTCCTTATAATCAAACTCGACAACCAATCACCATCTTGCGCCCCAAGCAATCCTCCCTGAACTAGAGAAGCTTCGAAGAGAAACATCATAGCTCTCTGCTAATCGTTCTTATTCTTGCTCCTGGTAGGATCACGAGTTTCTCAATTTGAAGCCTTTCTTGAGAGGGCCGTCACAAAAAAATGGTGTGGGGAAGAAGATTACTCTCGTACGTGGAGGAGTCCTCCAGCAATGGCAGCAACAGATGTTTTGTCTGACACCATGGACTATTTGATTAATTGATTTAAGAAATAGATCCAAAAAAATCAACAAAAATCATTTTCGTGATCGAAAGAAATGGTTTATCCGTGAAAATATAAAAAATTTAGTGATTTAGTTGATGGATAGAGATGGGGTGAAGAGAGCAAATAAAGAAGAAGAAGAAGAAGAAGAATGGAGGAAGAAGAGGAGGAAGAAGAAGGAGATGGGGAGGAGGAAGATCCACCATCCAATTCTCCTCTACTTCGATTAACTCAAGACTAACCCAAGCAGTTGACTCAAATAAAGATAAAACCGACGACATGATTTGTGAGGTAAGATGGAGCAAGTTTACGGGTCGAGGGAGGAAATACGTTGTTTCAAAGGTCAAAGAGGTAATTGGCAAAGTTTATAGGGTCTATGGGATAAAAATCCCTTAAAAATGGGGAGATAGTTTAAAAGTAAAAGAGCCTCCATATATAGAGCTATAAAGTCATCAAGATGCTTAGTTCTTGTAATTACATCTTCTAGAGTCTCCATAGGGAGAGACACTAGTTGAATTGGCATTATGGTTGGCTTAGAATCCCCCGTCTGTTAGGAAGGAGGTTAGTTGATGCGCTTGTAAGGCGTTAACTAACTCGTAAGTAACCAACCTTCCTGAATAGAACGCTCACGGACACGCACCGACTCTTCTCAAACTTGCACTTGTTAACATATTGATACTCCAATACAAGTACATGCACGACTCTATGAATCACTCAAGAACACATTCAAGAATGTTCAAGAACTCAACCAAACAATACAAGCACATGTACAAAGCTTCTTTTCTATTTGAAGGGGAGACTTGCTCTATAGTGGGGTGTCACTCTTCACTGGCTTGTTTACAAATAAGCCACCACCCCTCCTTAAGGCTTAAGGAAATCCAAGGGACACCCATTATTACATACACAATAATGATACATACATTGTAACATCTTTTTTTAAGTAGGGGGTTTTGTGAAAAAAAAAACGAAATCTTTAGTTATAGGAAATAAATAGAATGATTAGTATGGAGTGTATTATATTTATACATAATAAGCTAAAAAAATGATGAAAGGCTTAACTTCCGTGCTGTTTAAAAAGGGGATTGAATGAAGATTGTCCATGTCAAATCGTTCAAAAAAAATTCAAATGTAATAAAGCAAAGGGCAAACACATGAAACGTCATAAAAAAAGAGATAATAATAAAAAAAAAGAATTATCCACTCGTATGGGGATAATATTTTGAATTAGTTCAAGAATCCTCCTTTCTAAATCCCAACGAAGGCATTAAAATCCCCGCGAGTTTTCGGCCGAGACGGACCGAGAGTTGTAGAGAGGGAAGTCTTGTCGACGGTGCTCCTTCCATCGATCTCGGCTCCAATCCGACAAGATTGGAACCAAGTTGAAGTAGAGGCATCCATTAGGATTGACGAAGACAAGGCATCTTCGTGGCTAGTTAATCGACACGTTGAGGTATGTATCGTAAACCTTGTATTACTTGTAGGTGTCGAGTTGCTTAGAACACCACATAGATTTTTAGCGAGCGTCATGATTATCGAATTTTTTTAACCTCATACTTAAAATAACAAACTAGTCATACCGCCTATGTATTATGTTTTGAGGGTATCCGTTAATCATACAATTACAGGATAAAGGATAAAATCTTGATAATTGAAAGTATGTATCAGCCCTTACTATAATTATTTTTGTAATCCAAGTGTATTGTTTATATTTTTCTTAACACAACATGTATTCAAGGGGATTTTGGTAGTAGATTTACACAATACTTGACGTATTTGTGGAATCTTTGTCAATCAGATTAAACTAATGGTAAAAGAAATGGACGACATAAATCCATTTATATTTTTTTAACTAAACAGAACCAAGTTATTTCCGACAGTAACTTGTAAGAAATCATGCCTATTATTTATTATAAATTTTGGTCAAAATACACGTTATTTGAATATGAAATGAATCTGTATTTTTGGAATACCACCCGTAGATTAATCCATGTTTTATTTTGAAATTCGACTTCAATAAGATAGAGACATGTCCAACCTTCGGAAAAAAATAATCAAGTAGTAACACTAATAACCAAATTATTGTTATTCATTCAAAAAAAAGAGAAAAGGGGTTTTTTTCTCGGTTGGGAAATTCAGATCCTAGGATGAAATATTTCACGGTTGTTAAGATACATTCCTTTTGTTTACTTGGTAAATGATTTTCTGTGACGGAAACTTTCTGATCAATACATCTCAAAATTTTGAACAAGGTTTGTACATTAATTTATGTCTCATACCATTGTTATTTATACCCCACATTCGATTTTATTAGATGTTGCAATGCTATTTTTATAATACCTCGTTAAACTGCTTTGATTATATCTATCTGTTGCAACTTTAGGTAATTAGATGCTAAGTTGTTAGCCATAATTCTTTTCTATGGATTAGTTGATAAATATTATAGAGATAGATACATTTTTTTTTAAATATTTATAGGCTAAATTGCAATTTTGTTTGTCCAAATATTTTTTTTAAAATTAATTATTGTTTTTGACATCATCATTGTGAGGGAGTGGACATTGTTCATTGTTAGCCCATTAGAGGCTTTGACCTGGCTGGGTGCCACGCGGACGGTTAATTCTGCCAATTGTCCGTTGTAGGCGGGTAATCCTACACTACTTCCAAACAATTTCCGCTACGATGGTTGACTCAGTACTGATGTCCATTGCATTGGAGTTTGGATAAGAGATCTCGTATTGATATTTATTTTAGTTTTAGAAATTTTGATTTAAGGGAATGGGGTGGCTTCTATCCAAAGTCGGGCTGCCAGGTGTCGGCAGATGGTATTGATTTATAGTTAATATAGATTTTGATATTATGGTCACAAAAATTGTGATATTCAAAGAGATTTATTGAATTGTCATTGTTATCCCATGATGATTGCCATAATTGAAAAAGTCTTATTATAGTTCATCGTTTATTTATTTCCTTATCATATGGAATTGTCATTGTATTATTTTTTTACTACTCATTGTATATGGTTATGATAGCATGTCTCATAAATTATTGGTACATACTTAGTCAAATTCGTTAGACTAATATCGATTTATAACCTTGCAGCTTAGAGGAAAGCAAGAGGGTTGGCCGTTGGATGGATTGAAGAGTCTTTGATATTTTCTATCCTCTTAAGTCATTGTACGGATAGACTTATTTACTTTTATTGTGTAGTTCAGACTTGATGAGTCTTTATTTATTGGTTAAGATCCTTTATTCTTCCATTATGTATAGCACTCTGAAAGTTATTTATGGATTATTAAATTTTGTCTCGCTCCTGAACTCGAAAAAAAATTTTCATTGGTTTGGGATGCTTCCGCAATTTTCCCCATGTTTCGAGGTCCGGGACGTGACAACGTGGTATCAGAGCCAAATGGAAGATTAGAGGAATTTTATCCAATTTTAGGATGATCTATTGTATTTATAGCTAAGGTTTGAGGTAATTGACTAAAGGATCATTGTTAATTGTAGATGTTGACCGTCTCAAACCGTAAGAGGAGTCGTCGCTCCATGGATTTGGCAGTCCAGAATGCCAAATTAATGAAGACGGTCGAAGAGCTCTCCCAGCTGATTCGTGATCACCACCAGAGCAAGGACAAGGATCAGAGACGTCGCGAGAGGCGTCTTGATAGGGAAAGGTGACTTCGTGAGGAGCGTCGGGATGAAGTCACCTTTGAGAGATTCTTAAAGGTGAACCCGCCTAGCTTTGAAGGTGTAGTGGATGCTGAGGTAGCAGATCGATGGCTGGAGGAGATAGAAAAATTATTTGATGCAATCAGATGTCCGGATCATAGCAAGGTCTCTTTCTCTACTCATCAACTGAAAGGCCCTGCTAAGGACTGGTGGACCAGTTGCCAGTTATGGAAATTTGAAAAAGGAGAGATTATTCTGTGGGTCGAGTTTGTTAAGCTCTTACGGGAGCAGTATATTCCTATGCACTTACAGTTGATTAAGGAACAAGAGTTTATTAATCCGAAGCAAGGAGATCTGAATGTTGCTGAGTATAACAACAAGTTTCATAGCTTATTGAAGTATGCTCCCCACCTTTGTCCAGATGAATATCAGATGACTCAGAAGTTCATTGAGGGTCTTCACCCTGCTTTAAGATCGAAGGTTCTTTCTAGCATGCCGAAGACTATGGAGGATGCTCTAGCCAGTGCCACGCCCATGGAAAGAGATTTCTTGCGAAGAAAGGAGGAGAAGCCACACAACGATCGGAAGGATCGATTTGGGAGGAACAAAAATTTCAAAAATTCTCAGAAGCAAAAGCAAGCCTCCAAGCCGGGGCAAAACAACAGATTTCCTGAATGCTCTTTCTGTCACCGTTTCTATTCTGGAGAATGTTATCTCAAGAATGATCGGTGTTTGAACTGTGGAGAGAAAGTGCACTTTGTTCGTGATTGTCCGAATCCTAGAAAGTAGCCTGTAGCTCAAGGACAAGATCAAAGGTCAAAGGTTCCGGCTCGAGTTTATGCTCTTACCACTGGGGATGATGCTGCTAAGGAGGACAAGGTCATCGAAGGTACCCTTCTTATTGATAATTTGCATGCAAAGATTCTTTTTGATACTGGTGCTACACATAGCTTTATTTCTGATGCACTAGTAAAAAGCATGGATGCCAAACCAAAACTTTTAGATATTGATTTGATGGTTATCACACCTACTGGGGGAAATGTAAAAGCATTGGAGTATATTCAAGATGCTCCATTGATAATTGAGGGTCATGAGCTACCTAGTGACCTCATCGTCATGAAGATGACATATTTTGATATTATCCTTGGGATGGATTGGCTTTCCCGATATCATTGTATTATTGATTGCTGTAAGAAAAGGGTGATCGTTGCAAGTCATCAGTTCCCTGGGATCGTTATTAAAGGGCATGGTACCGTCTCTGAGCGGTGCATCATTTCTGCCATGAAGGCACATCGCATGATCTTGAAAGGGCGAGAAGCCTATCTTGCCAATATTATTAGGGTTGAGCCATCAACCGTATCTTTATCTGATCTCAACATTGTTCGAGAGTGTCCCGATGTATTTCCAGATTGATTTCACTATTGAGCTAGTTCCTGGAATTGTACCAATATCCAAGGCACCATATCGCATGGCTCCTGCCGAACTAGTGGAATTAAAGAAGCAACTTGAAGAGTTGCTTGACTTGAGATTTATCAGGCCCAGTGTGTCACCATGGGGTGCACCTGTTTTATTTGTTAGAAAGAAAGATGGATCACTCTGCTTATGCATTGATTATCGAATGCTGAATCAGGTGACTGTGAAGAATAAATATCCATTACCACGGATAGATGATTTATTTGATCATTCCAATCGGCAAAGGTCTTCTTGAAGATTGATTTGTGATCTGGCTATCATCAATTGAGGATTCGAGAGGAAGATATCTCGAAGACTGCTTTCCGAACACGCTATGGGCATTACGAGTTTTGTGTGATGCCATTCGGATTGACTAATGCTCTTGTCGCTTTTATGGATCTTATGAATCGGGTCTTTCGACCATTCTTAGATCATTTTGTCATTATTTTTGTGGATGATATTCTTGTTTATTCTCAGAGTGTTGAGCAACATGAGGAGCACTTGAGAATTATATTGGAGACTCTGAGGCAGAATCAACTTTATGCTAAATTCTCCAAGTGTGATTTCTGGTTAGAAAATGTTATGTTCCTTGGGCACATTATTTTCAAGGATGGGATTTCTGTTGATCCATCCAAAGTCGAGGCAGTCTCATAATGGAAGCAACCACAGAGCGTGACAGAAATTAGAAGTTTTCTTGGTTTAGCAGGATATTATCGTAGATTCATTTGTGATTTTTCAAAGATTTCACTTCCTCTTACCGAATTGACTAGATAAGGAACTAAGTTTGAATGGTCTTCTGCATGTGAGCGTAGCTTCCAAGAATTGAAGAGGAGGTTAACCACTGCTCCTGTCTTGACTTTACCTTCTGGTTGTGGAGGTTTTGTCATCTACACTGATGCATCCCTGAATGGCTTGGGTTGTGTGTTGATGCAGAATGAAAAAGTGGTAGCTTATGCTTCAAGGCAGCTAAAGATTCATGAAAGGAATTATCCTACGCATGATCTAGAGCTTACTGCTGTGGTGTTTGCATTAAAGATCTGGCGACACTACCTTTATGGTGAGACATTTGAGGTCTTCTCTGATCAAAAAAGCCTCAAATACATCTTCTCTCAAAAAGACTTGAATATGCGCCAGCGAAGATGGATGGAATTCCTTAAGGACTATGATTTCTCTATTGCTTACCATCCAGGTAAAGCAAATGCTGTAGCGGATGCTTTGAGCCGAAAGGGCTATGCCTTGTTGGCTAGCTTGATGATCAAAAAGTGGAAGTTGATTGATGACTTTGTTTCTTGGAATCCTTTCAAGGAAGGAGACAAGATTATCTTATCTAGCATCTAGATACATTCGGTGACAGTAGAGAAAATATTGAGAACTCAAAAGGAAGATCCTGAGTACCATGTTTTAGCTGAGAAGAGTCAAGGAGATAATTCAGAATTCTTCATTGCTGCAGATGGTGGCATCAGGTTTAGGAATCGTTTATGGGTTCCTTCTCAGGCAGAGTTGAAGCAAGAGATTCTAGATGAAGCTCATCGTTCTAATTTTACTGTGCATCCAGGAAGTACAAAGATGTATGAAGATCTCTGATGAATCCACATATCTTCATCTTTATTCTATCATTTTGGCCTCAAAAACCCTAGTAAATGCGTGTAAATAGCATTAAATCGATCATCTTACCATTCATGCATGTGCATGTAATTAGTGTATAAAATACTGTAATTAAAGCCAAAATTATAGAATAAATAAAAGAATAGAAAAAGAATAAAATATTGTAAATATTTTATGACCCGAAACCCCGAGACTTAGGCATCTTGATGAATAGGTCGACCAGGAATAAAGTAGGGGGAGATAAGGGTCAAATACAATAAACATTTCTTTATTTCTTATTCATTTTGGGACCTATTTTTGGTTCCACTTTTTATTCCTCAAATAAAGAAACTTTGTACATGAAAGTTGTAGATAATTAAATAAAAAAAATAAAAAATTGATTTCATTCAAAAATAATGTACAGATAAAAAGTTATGGTCTGAATAAAATTTCAGAATCCCAACTTCCCAGACTCGTATCTCACAAATGAAAACTCCAAATGCTGCAAACTCACCTTTAATTTTATATAGCTAAAAATAAGCTATTTAATGGCGGTGGTTTCGCATTTGGCGGAACTACGGTTTGAAAGTTGAGTTTTGGACCCACATTGTATACTTGTTTAGATTAAAATATTCATTTTATTCTTTATTCATTATTTTTATAATTTTATATTTTTATAATTTTGTAAATATTATTTATAATAATTATGTACATTAAAATCAGAATAAAAACACAAATAAAACATAAACTAAAATATGTGTATATAAAATACACAAGTATTATACCTATTTACAAACATGTATAAACTATACTTATATTTTATTAAATAAACAAAACACTTCAGAAAAATTAATTAAAAATATATTTATGTGTATAAAGATATTTTACAAATATATAAAATAATAAATAAAAATAAATAAAGTAAAATCACAAAATAAAAATCAATTAATAAAATATATAGATATTATACCTATATAGGCTATAAAAAGCAACTTGTAAAAATATACCTTATAAAAATAATTAAAAATCAGAATAAAATACATAAAATAATAAATATTTTTATTTAATAACCTAAATTTAATTCGATCATTTTCTATTTTTAATCGAATTAATAAAACTATTTTCCAGGGTTTTTCCTGGTTGGTCCACGTGGACCAACCAGGTGCAAACCCTAGTTGACCTCGGTCAACTAGGTGTCCTAGCCCCCTGTAGCTTCTGACAGACTGCATTTTGATGCCTTTTCAACCATTTATCGAGATCGAATCTTCCACTCTTTCGCATCGACGTCTCAGGCATTTTTGCTCCTCGTTTCCCAGTGATTCACGCCCAAGGGAAACCTAGGGCTTTGGATCGCTGCGCGAGGCGTTCTTCCTCGTTCTTTGGAGCGCTCCAGTCATCAAGTCAAACCTCATATATTGGATACCCGATTTCAATTTTGAATTCGAACCACATTTCATCCAGATCCTTCCCCCCTTGGACTCGCTCGAGCTTCCTGGAGGTGATAGCTCCAAGTTGCCTTCTTCAAGGCGGTGGATCCATCACGATTTGGGCGTGTTCCATCAACCTCCGGCGAGCTCCACCGTTGAGGTACTCTCCCTCCGGTCTTGACCGTTGAGGCAGCCACCTTCCCCTTTAATTTTTATTGCATTTCACTCGCCTTAGTCGTAGGTTTAAAATCCCTCTGAAAATTTTGAAAACCATCCATTCAATCGCTCGATCCGACCTCCTCGCCGGAGCGCTCCTCCGGCCGAGACCCCAACCATCGCTTCACGCCACCACATCCACCCCACGGGGTCCAGGCAACTTGCCCTGGACCCTCTCACATGTTTTTGCAGGAACATGAGCGTCAACTCGTGTCTGGAGCTCATCTTGAAGGAGGCAGAGGTACCTGGAGCCCTCTAGCTCCGGCGACCTCGTACGCGCCCCTCGACCACCGCCGAGGATTTTTGGAGCACCTAACACACCAAGGACTGTCGCAGGAGTCTCGGGAGACATATTGGAGCTTCATCGGACGGCGGAGGAGGCCGATTGACGCTCGAGAAACTCGCCTCCCCGCGAGTTTGTCCCAGTTCATCGAGGCGCCCTCGTAGCCGTCAGATCTTGAAGGACTTCCAGACGCTACAGCCACCGTCCGATCCTATCGAGCCCCAGCCGTTCGATCGTCATCACCAAGTCTAATCTCAACCGTCGGAGGCCGAACCGTCATCGCGCATCCACGCGTCGCTACGTGGATAAGTGGCTCGGGCCACATTGTTGGATCGCGCCCTGCCGCTGACCGTCGGATTGGCGCCACGCGTCACCAGCATCCATCCGCCACCCGATCCGCGTTGAAGGGGTATTTTGCATAGCCACCCCTTCCACTTTTTGTAATTTTTATTCAAGACTCAAACTTTCATCTGCAACGTTAATATTTTGTAATATTTATGCCTAGGCCCCTATACTTTTCAGTTTTGCAAGTAGGTCCTCGGCCACGTCACCTCACGTGACCTGTTCACGTGAGGTGCGGGGCTTTTTGCAGCGAGGCCCTCGTCCATTTGTATATTTAATTTCAGTACTAGAATTTTTAATTTCAGTGTAAAATAATGGGGAGATTTGCATCAGAGCCCTCGGGCATTTTTGATATTACAAACAGGTCCCTACCAAACACGTACTAGTCACGCGCCCTGGTGGGTTATTTGCAACTGTGCCCTCACAGCTTTTGCTTTTTGTAAAAGGTCCATTAAATTGCATATTTAGTTATAATTTTTGTGTGAAATTTGCAATTAGCCCCTGGAATTCTTAATATATGCACTTATACCCCTACCAGGCTGATTATTTTTGCTTGCTTTGTCTATTTATTTCATGCATCATTAAAATCTCAAAAATTCCCAAAAATCAACTTAGACTCCTACTGCATTGTAGTTTCATGCCATCATTTTTATTTTGCATTTCATTGCATTTTATTATTTATTAAAAATAAAAAACATGCATATTAGCTACTGTCTAGCTTAGAAAATACCAAAAAATATTAGAACACCTCGAAAAATTCCAAAAAATCACCTACTGTGTATTTTAGTCTATTTTAGTGTCAGTCCAAAAATCACTAAAAAATTCAAAACAAAAACCTTAAAAATTAGAAAACACCTAAAAACTTCAAAAAAATCTAAAACATTATAGAAAAATCCCAAAAATACAAATCCAGGTTCTGTAGATTCCCCATTTTATTATCTTTATTTTAAAATTAATTTAGGAAGATATTATTTGATATTTTTCCTTCTCATTTTAATTTCGGACAGACATTAATTCACTGTGTTCCTATATTTTGCCTTTTAAAAATACCAAAAATATTTTGAAAACCCCAAAAATCATAAAAACAGTAAAAAAGTATAAAAAGACCAAAAAAATATTTTATTCCCCAATTTTTGACTATTTTTTCTTATTTTTATAAATATTCTAGCACCTCTTTTATTGTATTGTTTATATATTCCAATATTGAAAAAGAAAATAAAAAAATAAAAAAATATAAAAAGAAAATATAAAAGTATAAAATTAAAAATCAAAATATAGAAATAAAAAATCAAATAAAAAATTAAAAATTAAAACCCACAAAAATAGTTGAATTGCATAGTGTAGACAATCACATTCACACACACACACACACACACACTTGTAGATCTATCCTGCCTTGCTCCATGTGTTCGAACTCTCTACATACTTGCACCTATACATCTTTTATGTAGAGTTAAAAATAAATTTTAACTTCACATTTGTTTGTCATTTCTTGATATTTGATTGTGGGTTAATTGTTGATTTTAGTTAGATTTCTGAGTGGTTGACACTTCGACTGAGTTCCCGCTTTGTGTAAAACTTAAGACCGCAGAAATTTGGCTAAATCAATCTCCAGCGGAATTTTTGGTGGAAAAATATGAAGAAGGAAATTGCAGAATTTATTTCTCGTTGTTTGGTGTGTCAGCAAATTAAGGCTGAGCATCAAAGACCAGCTGGGCTTTTGGAGCAGTTGGAGGTTCCGGAATGGAAATGGGAACACATCACTATGGACTTTGTGATGGGTCTTCCAAAGACCGATGCAACTAATTATGATGCCATATGGGTGATCGTGGATAGATTGTCGAAGTCAGGCCATTTCTTGCCAATGAAGAAAAAGGAGTCAGTTGCGAGCTTAGCAAATTTATACATGAATAATATTGTGAAGCTTCATGGTATACCTGTCTCTATTGTCTCTGATCGAGATCCAAGATTTACCTGGAGATTTTGGAAAAAACTTCAGTAAGCATTCGGTACAAAGCTGAAGTTTAGTACCACATTCCATCCTCAAATAGATGGTTCATCTGAAAGAACTATTCAGGTTCTCGAGGATATGCTTAGAGCATGTTCTTTGGATTATGCTCGAAGTTGGGATGAGAACCTTCCACTCATTGAGTTTGCCTATAACAATAGTTACCAGGCTAGTATCGGAATGACTCCGTATGAGGCTCTATGGGAGACCATGTAGATCTCCTCTTTGTTGGAGCGAGGTAGGTGAAAGAAGATTGCTCGGACCGGAACTTGTGCAGAAGTGTACTGATAAGATCGATCTGATTAAGAAGAGGCTCTTAATTGCTCAAAGTATACAAAAGAGCTATGCAGATAACCATCACAGAGAACTAGAATTTGCAGTTGGTGATCATGTGGTTCTCAAGATTTCTCTGACCCGTGGTGTTTTGAGATTTGGACGAAAGGGAAAGCTTAGTCCAAGATATATTGGTCCTTTTGAGGTGTTGGATAGGGTAGGAGAAGTGGCCTACCGCATTGCATTACCACCTCAGTATTCACATATTCATAATGTCTTCCATATCTCCATGTTGCGGAAATATATTCATGATCCATCTCATCAGATTCACTATGAGCCAATTGAAGTTCATAAAAACTTATCCTATGAAGAGCGCATTCACACATTGTTGATCGCCAAGAACACCAATTGCGAAGGAAGACTATTAAGACGGTAAAGGTTGCTTGGCATAATCACTCGGATAGGGAGGCCACATGGGAACTTGAAGATGAAGTTCGAAAAAAATATCCTGAACTTTTCGGTATGCCTTTTAAATTTCAAGGATGAAATTTCTTTTAAGGGGGGTAGAGTTGTAACATCTTTTTTTAAGTAGGGGGTTTAGTGCAAAAAAATGAAATCATTAGTTATAGGAAATAAATAGAATGATTAGTATGGAGTGTATTATATTTATACATAATAAACTAAAAAAAATGATGAAAGGCTTAACTTCCCTGCCGTTTAAAAAGGGGATTGAATGAAGATTGACCATGTCAAATCGTTCAAAAAAAATTCAAATGTAATAAAGCAAAGGGCAAACACATGAAACGACATAAAAAAGAGATAATAATAATAATAAAAGAGGAAATCTTGGAAGGAATTATCCACTCGTACTGGGATAATATTTTGAATTAGTTTAAGAATCCTCCTTTTTAAATCCCAACGAAGGGATTAAAATCCCCGTGAGTTTTCGTCCGAGACGGACCGAGAGTTGTAGAGAGGGAAGGCTTGTCGACGGTGCTCCTTCCGTCGATCTCGGCTCCAATCCGGCAAGATTGGAACCAAGTTGAAGTAAAGGCATCCATTAGGATTGGCAAAGTCAAGGCGTCTTCGTGGCTAGTTAATCGACACCTTGAGGTATGTATCGTAAACCTTGTATTACTTGTAGGTGTCGAGTTGCTTAGAACACCACATAGATTTTTAGCGAGCGTCATGATTATCGAATTTTTTTAACCTCATATTTAAAATAACAGACTAGTCATACCGCCTATGTATTATGTTTTGAGGGTATCCGTTGATCATTAAATTACAGAATAAAGGATAAAATCTTGATAATTGAAAGTATGTATCGGCCCTTGCTATAATTATTTTTGTAATCCAAGTGTACTATTTATGATTTTCTTAACACAACATGTATTCAAGGGGATTTTGGTAGTAGATTTACACAATACTTGACGTATTTGCGGAATCTTTGTCAATCAAATTAAACTAATGGTAAAAGAAATGGACGACATAAATCCATTTATATTTTTTTAACCAAACAGAACCAAGTTATTTCCAACAGTAACTTGTAAGAAAGCATGCCTATTATTTATTATAAATTTTGGTCAAAATATACATTATTTGAAAATGAAATGAATCTGCCTTTTTGGAATACCACCCGTAGATTAATCCATGTTTTGTTTTGAAATTCGACTTCAATAAGATAGAGACATCTCCAACCTTCGGAAAAAAATAATCAAGTAGTAACACTAATAACCAAATTATTGTTATTCACTCAAAAAAAAGAGAAAAAAGGGTTTTTTTTCTTGGTTGGGAAATTCGGGTCCTAGGATGAAATATTTCACGGTTGTTAAGATACATTTCTTTTGTTTAGGCGGTAAATGATTTTCTGTGACGGAAACCTTTCGGATCAATACATCTCAAAATTTTGAACAAGGTATGTACATTAATTTATGTCTCATACCATTGTTATTTATACCCCACATTCGATTTTATTAGATATTGCAATGCTATTTTTATAATACCTCGTTAAACTGCTTTGATTATATCTATGTGTTGCAACTTTAGGTAATTAGATGCTAAGTTGTTAGTCATAATTCTTTTCTATGGATTAGTTTATAAATATTACATAGATAGATACATTTTTTTAAAAATATCTATAGGCTAAATTGCAATTTTATTTGTCCAAATATTTTCTTAAAAATTAATTATTATTTTTGACACCACCATTGTGAGGGAGTAGACATTGTTCATTGTTAGCCCATTAGAGGCTTTGACATGGCCGAGTGCCGTGCGGACGGTTAATTACGCCAATTGACCATTGTAGGCGGGTAATCCTACACTACTTCCAAACAATTTCCGCTACGGCGGTTGACTCAGTACTGATGTCCATTGCATTGGGGTTTGGATAGGAGATCTCGTATTGATATTTGTTTTAGTTTTAAAAATTTTGATTTAAGGGAACGGGGAGGCTTCTATCCAAACTCGAGCTGCCAGGTGTCGGCAGATGGTATTGATTTATAGTTGATATAGATTTTGATATTATGGTCACAAAAATTGTGATATTCAAAGAGATTTATTGAATTGTCATTGTTATCCCATGATGATTGACATAATTGAAAAAGTCTTATTATAGTTCATTGTTTATTTATTTCCTTATCATATGGAATTGTTATTGTATCATTTTTTTACTACTCATTGTATATAGTTATGATGGCATGTCTCATAAATTATTGGTGAATACTTAGTCAAATTCGTTTGACTAATATCGATTTATAACCTTGCAGCTTAGAGGAAGGCAAGAGGGTCGGCCGTTGTCTGGATTGAAGAGTCTTTGATATTTTCTATCTTCTTAAGTCATTGTACGGATAGACTTATTTAATTTTATTGTGTAGTTCAGACTTGATGAGTCTTTATTTATTGGTTAAGATCCTTTATTCTTCCATTATGTATGAAACTGAAAGTTATTTATGGATTATTGAATTTTGTCTCGCTCCTGGACTCGAAAAAAAATTTCATTGGTTTGGGATGCTTCCGCAATTTTTCCCATGTTTCGAGGTCCGGGACGTGACATACATACTCAAGACCCTTCATGTTCCATGTCAACCCTTCGCGTTTCACAACAACTCTTCGTCTTCTTGTCTCTTCGACTCACTTGTTGTCCTTTCGTCTTCTCGCACGGTTGATGTCACATGAACCATGCATTCATCAATTCACTCGTTCTCCAACGCCTTGCTGATGTAGCTTTGCCATAATTCTTCGACAGCCACCGAACACTAGGTCTTGTAGCATAGGGAACCCGAGGCCACCAGACCCTCGTGTGGTAAACCCTTCCTTCACGCTCCACATGCTAAGGGAAACTCCTACAGAACTTCACTATCGTGTCCCCCAGACCACTCTCGCATGGATACTACTGAGCATGCTCGCCCATGCTCGTACTCAGTACCTACAACGTTCCATGCCTCCTTGGAATGCCTTGCATCGCTATAGATAGCGCGTACCTTTTTGCATACTCTTGTATGACCGTACCTCATTGTCCCGATTCACTACATATTGCCCTGCTACGCTCGTGTATGTACTACTACATGCATCCACCATCATGTTCTGCACTGATGTATGTACTCTCTATGCTCACATTGCTACAAGCTTCACGACACTCTGCTAACGAGCTAGTGTCCTCTATGTTGCTTCTCCATTGCTACATACAATTAAGTTCCCATGACTCCAGTGGATAACCTCTGTGCTACCCATAAACTCTAGACTCCAGAAGTTAGCTCCGTTGATCATTTACATGCATCCTCTACCGTGTCTACACAATTATTCTCGATCAAAGAATTTAGGCGTGTAACAAGCCTCCCCCACCTGAGGAATCAGTTGTCCTCAATCAAGCATTCCTTCTTCAGCTATCATTCCAGCACAATCCTCCATCCATAGTGCACAGGTGGTGCAAACTTGCACCACCTCCCTTCATAACCATGTTCTTCTCATGAATTACCATGTTACGCCATTGCTTTTCCTTTACCTTGAGTAACGAACCTTCCTCATCAGTCTCATCCTCGATGTATCCCTCTTGGATCGAGCATCTCTATAGTTGGTGTGTGGGAGCTCCGGTTCCACATGTGGAGTACTTACCTCCATGCTTGCTCCTTGCATCTTGATCGTTTTCCATGAGTGTCCTTGTATTTTGTGAGATGTGTGCCTCCTGTGCTCCGAGCATCTTCAGTATCTTACCTTGCACATGATCATTTGTGATGCAGTTCATCATCACTCCACCCTCATGAACGTCCATCATCTTGTCGATGCTGCATTGCCCTTCGGAGCTATTCATTGCCTTCCCATGCACTGTTGTTCTTCAATCCGCAGCTTTGGCTATGTGGCTCTAGTGCATATGTTGGTTCTCATCACGCACCTTCGCACTTCTGTGCATCCTTGATTGAGCCTTAGCGCCTCCAAAGCTCTTGCTAGTAGAGTTCACCCCCTTCACTAAATTCGAAACTCCGATTCAAAAGTTTGTGAGACATGTCACACATAGCATCGATAGCTCCCAAACACACCTCACCTTCTTCCTATTCTTCTTCTTCTCCTTCCTCCTCATCTGTACGAAGAGATTTGTACGAAGAGAGTTGAGCTTCTCCTTCTTTGAACACTCCCGCACCCGATGCAGTCCATTGCATATGAAGCATCCCTTGCTCTTGGGTTGCTCCCTCTTTTTGGAGTACTCTCGTTCCTACGCTAGAGCAACGCCTTTGCCCTTATCCTTCGACTTTAGCTTGCTGGTAAACTCCTCTTCAACGTTGTGGCAAGGTTGGTCACCCTAGTCGATCATCGTGTCTGCCACAACGATTGCTATATTTAGGTCCTTCATGATTTCATAGTACGGTTTGCGCCCAGCTTTCCAACCTCATTGTGAAGTTGAACAGCTTGTCCTCCTTTGACATGTCGTTGATGTCCAATAGAAGGACGTAAACTGCTTCACGTATTCATGAACAATCAGTTTGCTTCAAGCATTGAAGAGTCTTCCATGTGATCGACGCAATGTTCTTCGGTAGGAACTATACATTCAGTTCCATTACTAGATCCTCCCACCTGGAGATCTTCGATCTCACTTTGTCTGCTACATGGTTCCTCAAACATAACTTGGCGTCCCTGGACATGTATATCAATGTCAATTCCACCTTCTCGGCTTTAATCATCTTGGTCACCTTGAAGTAAACTTCCTTATCCCATAGGAAGTTCTCCAAATCCTTCGCACTCCGCGTTCCTGGCATCGTCCGATCTCCACCCCACCCCCTGCGTTACCAGAAGCTTCAATCCGATCGCCAAGGAGCTTCGCCTCCTTGCTAAGCATGATGACCCCACCTCCCATCTCCGCCTCTCCTTCCTTGCGTAGTACGACCACTCATTGCACTCATATCCTCTTCAGACCACGATCTCCAGGAGCATGATGTCACAACCGTCCTCAACCTGTCTCTCCTCGACGAAAACAAGGCCTTTATCTCCCCCTGGCAATGCCATCCACCCCCCTCGTACGTGCGCTACAGGCGGGATCAATCTCAGTGACACGAAAAACGACGCGTGCACGATACTGCGACTCGCACAAGCCGGGGAGGAGCACTGCACGGTGATGGGACACACATGGGCGATCTTGATGCTAGTGGAGCTGCTGGAGGTTGGTGGGTCGAGAGGGGAAAGGATGTGGCGGCAACGCTTTACACGTTCTGCTCGAGGGCGAGGGAGAACGTGAAGAGAGCGGTGAGGGTGGGTGCTGTGCGGCGCTGCTGGAGCTGATGGCGGATCTGGAGAACGGGATGGTGAACGGGAAACTTATCACCTTCGACCACTCCCCCCTCCCCTTCTCTCCCTCTCCTTATAATCAAACTCGACGACCAATTACCATCTTGCGCCCCAAGCAATACTCCCTGAACTAGAGAAGCTTCGAAGAGAAACATGACAGCTCTCTGCTGATCGTTCTTATTCTTGCTCCTGGTAGGATCACGAGTTTCTTAATTTGATGCCTTTCTTGAGAGGGCGGTCACAGGAAAATGGTGTGGGGAAGAAGATTACTCTCGTACGTGGAGGAGTCCTCCAGCAATGGCAGCAAGGGATGTTTTGTCTGACACCATGAAATATTTGATTAATTGATTTAAGAAATAGATCCAAAAAAATCAACAAAATCATTTTCGTGATCGAAAGAAATGGTTTATCTGTGAAAATATAAAAATTTTAGCGATTTAGTTGATGGATAGAGATGGGGTGAAGAGAGCAAATAAAGAAGAAGAAGAAGAAGAAGAAGAATGGAGGAAGAAGAGGAGGAAGAAGAAGGAGATGGGGAGGAGGAAGATCCACCATCCAATTCTCCTCTACTTAGATTAACTCAAGACTAACCCAAGAAATTGACTCAAATAAAGATAAAACTGACAACATGGTTTGCGAGGTAAGATGGAGCAAGTTTACGGGTCGAGGGAGGAAATACGTTATTTCAAAGGTCAAGGAGGTATTGGCAAAGTTTATAGGGTCTATGGGATAAAAATCCCTTAAAAAATGGGGGGATAGTTTAAAAGTAAAAGAGCCTCCATATGTATAGCTATAAAGTCATCACGATGCTTAGTTCTTGCAATTACATCTTCTAGAGTCTCCATAGGGAGAGACGCTAGTTGAATTGGCATTATGGTTGGCTTAGAATCCCCAGTCTATTCATGAGTAGGAAGGAGGTTAGTTGATGCTCTTTTATCAAGTGACACTATGGTAAGTGTCACAGGGTCAAAATTCTGCTATGTGACCTGTGAGGCGTTAACTAACTCGTAAGTAACCAACCTTCCTGAGTAGAACGGTCACGGACACGCACCAACTCTTCTCGAACTTGCGCTTGTTAACGTATCGATACTCCAATACAAGTACAAGCACGACTCCATGAATCGCTCAAGAACACATTCAAGAATGTTCAAGAACTCAACCAACCAATACAAGCACATGTATAAAGCTTCTTTTCTATTTGAAGGGGAGACTTGCTCTATAGTGGGGTGTCACCCTTCACTGGCTTGTTTACAAATAAGCCACCACCCCTCCTTATATATAAGACTTAAGGAAATCCAAGGGACACCCATTATTACATACACAATAATGATACATACATACTCAAGAACCTTCAAGTTCCATGTCAACCCTTCGCGTTTCACAACAACTTTTCGTCTTCTTGTCTCTTCGACTCACTTGTTGTCCTTTCGTCTTCTCGCACGGTTGATGCCACATGAACCATCCATTCATCAATACACTCGTGCTCCAACGCCTTGCTGATGTAGCTTTTCCATAATTCTTCGAAAGCCATCGAACAATAGGTCTTGTAGCAAAGGGAACCCGAGGCCACCAGACCCTCGTGTTGTAAACCCTTCCTTCACGCTCCACATGCTAAGGGAAAGTCCTCCAGAACTTCACTTTCGTGGCCCCCAGACCACTCTCGTATGGATACTACCGAGCATGCTCTCCCATGCTTGTACTCAGTACCTACAACGTTCCATGCCTCCTTGGAATGCCTTGCATCACTATTGATAGCGTGTGCCGTTGTGCATACTCTTGTATGACCATACCTCATTGTCCCGATTCACTACATATTGCCCTACTACGCTCTTGTATGTACTACTGCGTGCATCCACCATCATGTTCTGCACTGATGTATGTGCTCGCTATGCTCACATTGCTACAAGCTTCACGACACTCTACTAACGAGCTAGTGTCCTCTATGTTGCTTCTCCATTGCTACATACAATTAAGTTCCCATGACTCCAGTGGATAACCTCTGTGCTACCCATACACTCTAGACTCCTGAAGTTAGCTCCGTTGATCATTTACATGCATCCTCTACCGTGTCTACACAATTATTCTCTATCAAAGAATTTAGGCGTGTGACAAGCCTCCCCCACATGAGGAATCAGTTGTCCTCAATCAAGCATTCCTTCTTCAGCTATCATTCCTGCACAATCCTCCATCCATAGTGCATGGATGGTGCAAACTTGCACCACCTCCCTTCATAACCATGTTCTTCTCATGAATTACCATGTTACGCCATTACTTATCCTTCACCTTGAGTAGCGAACCGTCCTCATCAGCTCTCGTCCTTGATGTATCCCTCTTGGATCCAGCATCTCTATAGTTGTGTGTGGGAGCTCCGGTTCCACATGTGGAGTACTTACCTCCACGCATGCTCCTTGCATCTTGATTGTTTTCCATGAGCGTCCTTGTATTATGTGAGATGTGTGCCTCTTGTGCTCCGAGCATCTTCGGTATCTTACCTTGCACATGATTATTTGTGATGCGGTTCATCATCACTCCACCCTCATGAACGTCCATCATCTTGTCCATGTTGCATTGCCCTTCGGAGCTCTTCATTTCCTTCTCATGCATAGTTGTTCTCCAATCCGCAGCTTTGGCTATGTGGCTCTAGCGCATATGTTGGTGCTCATCACGCACCTTCGCACTTCTGTGCATCCTTGATTGAGCCTTAGCGCCTCCAAAGCTCTTGCTAGTAGAGTTCCCCCCTCCACTAATTTGAAGCTCCGATTCAAAAGTTTGTGAGATATATCACACATAGCATCGATAGCTCCCAAACGCACCTCACCTTCTTCTTCTTCTCCTTCCTCCTCATCTGTTAGAAGAGATCTGTACGAAGAGTGTTGAGCTTCTCCTTCTTTGAACACTCCCGCACCCGATGCAGTCCATTGCATATGAAGCATCCCATGCTCTTGGGTTGCTCCCTCTTTTTGGAGTACTCTCGTTCCTACGCTAGAGCAACGCCTTTGCCCTTATCCTTCGACTTTAGCTTGCTGGTAAACTCCTCTTCAACGTTATGGAAAGGTTGGTCACCCTAGTCGATTATCGTGTCTGCCACAATGATCGCTATATTTAGGTCTTTCACTCCATGATTTCACAGTACGGCTTGCGCCCAGCTTTCCAACCTCATTGTGAAGTTGAACAACTTGTCCTCCTTTGACATGTCATTGATGTCCAATAGAAGGATGTAAACTGCTTCACGTATTCATGAACAATCGGTTTGCTTCAAGCGTTGAAGAGTCTTCCATGTGATCCACACAATGTTCTTTGGTAGGAACTATACATCCAGTTCCATGACTAGATCCTCCCACCTGGAGATCTTCGATCTCACTTTGTCTGCTACATGGCTCCTCCACCATAACTTGGCGTTGCTTGACATGTATATCAATGTCAAATCCACCTTCTCGGCTTCAATCATCTTGGTCACCTCGAAGTAAACTTCCATATCCCATAGGACGTTCTCCAAATCCTTCGCACTCCGCGTTCCTGGCATCGTTCGATCTCCACCCCACCCCCTGCGTCACTAGAAGCTTCAATCCCATCGCCAAGGAGCTTCGCCTCCTCTCTTAGCATGATGACCCCACCTCCCATCTCCGCCTCTCCTGCCTTGCGTAGTACCACCACTCATTGCACTCATATCCTCTTCAGACCACGATCTCCAGGAGCATACTGTCACAACCGTCCTCAACCTGTCCCTCCTCGACAAAAACAAGGCCTTTATCTCCCCCAAGAAATGCCATCCGCCCCCTCGTACATGCGCTCAAGGCGGGATCAACCTCAGCGACACGAAAGAACGTCGCGTGCATGATACTACGACTTGCATAAGGCGGGGAGGAGCACTGCACGACGATGGGACACAGATGGGCGATCCTGTTGTTGGTGGAGCTGCTGGAGGTCGGTGGGTCGAGAGGGGAAAGGATGTGGTGGCGACGCTTTACACGATCTGCTCGAGGGTGAGGGAGAACGGGAAGAGAGCGGTGAGGATGGGTGCTGTGCGGCGCTGCTGGAGCTGATGGCGGATCTGGAGAACGGGATGGTGGATGGGAAACTTATCACCTTCGACCACTCGCCCCTCCCCTTAACTCCCTCTCCTTATAATCAAACTCGACAACCAATCACCATCTTGCGCCCCAAGCAATCCTCCCTGAACCAGAGAAGCTTCGAAGAGAAACATGACAGCTCTCTGCAGATCGTTCTTATTCTTGCTCCTGGTAGGATCACGAGTTTCTCAATTTGATGCCTTTCCTGAGAGGGCGGCCACAGGAAAATGGTGTGGGGAAGAAGATTACTCTCGTCCGTGGAGGAGTCCTCCAGCAATGGCAGCAAGGGATGTTTTGTCTGACACCATGAAATATTTGATTAATTGATTTAACAAATAGATCCAAAAAATCAACAAAAATCATTTTCGTGATCGAAAGAAATGGTCTATCTGTGAAAATATAAAAATTTTAGTGATTTAATTGATGGATAGAGATGGGGTGAAGAGAGCAAATAAAGAAGAAGAAGAAGAAGAATGGAGGAAGAAGAGGAGGAAGAAGAAGGAGATGGGGAGGAGGAAGATCCACCATCCAATTCTCCTCTACTTAGATTAACTCAAGACTAACCCAAGCAATTGACTCAAATAAAGATAAAACTGACAACAAGGTTTGTGAGGTATGATGGAGCAAGTTTACGGGTCGAGGGAGGAAATACGTTATTTCAAAGGTCAAGAAGGTAATTGGCAAAGTTTATAGGGTCTATGGGATAAAAATCCCTTAAAAAATGGGGGGATATTTTAAAAGTAAAAGAGCCTCCATATGTAGAGCTATAAAGTCATCAAGATGCTTAGTTCTTGTAATTACATCTTCTAGAGTCTCTATAGGGAGAGACGCTAGTTGAATTGGCATTATGGTTGGCTTAGAATCCCCAGTCTGTTCATGAGTAGGAAGGAGGTTAGTTGATGCTCTTTTATCAAGTGACACTATGGTAAGTGTCACAGGGTCAAAATTCCGCTATGTGACCTGTGAGGCGTTAACTAACTCGTAAGTAACCAACCTTCCTGAGTAGAACAGTCACAGACACGCACCAACTCTTCTTGAACTTGCGCTTGTTAACGTATCGATACTCCAATACAAGTACAAGCACGACTCCACGAATCGCTCAAGAACACATTCAAGAATGTTCAAGAACTCAACCAAACAATACAAGCACATGTACAAAGCTTCTTTTCTATTTAAAGGGGAGACTTGCTCTATAGTGGGGTGTCACCCTTCACTGGCTTGTTTACAAATAAGCCACCACCCATCCTTATATATAAGACTTAAGGAAATCCAAGGGACACCCATTATTACATACACAATAATGATATATACATACTCAAGACCCTTCAAGTTCCATGTCAACCCTTCGTGTTTCACAACAACTCTTCGTCTTCTTGTCTCTTCGACTCACTTGTTGTCCTTTCGTCTTCTCGCACGGTTGATGCCACATGAACCATCCATTCATCAATACACTCGTGCTCCAACGCCTTGCTGATGTAGCTTTGCCATAATTCTTCGAAAGCCATCGAACACTAGGTCTTGTAGATAAGGGAACCCGAGGCCACCAGACCCTTGTGTTGTAAACCCTTCCTTCACGCTCCACATGCTAAGGGAAAGTCCTCCAGATCACTATCGTGGCCCCCAGACCACTCTCGTATGGATACTACCGAGCTTGCTCACCCATGCTCGTAGTCAGTACCTACAACGTTCCATGCCTCCTTGGAATGCCTTGCATCGCTATTGATAGAGCGTGCCTTTGTGCATACTCTTGTATGACCGTACCTCATTGTCCTGATTTACTACATATTGCCCTGCTACGCTCGTGTATATACTCCTGCGTGCATCCACCATCATGTTCTGCACTGATGTATGTACTCACTATGCTCACATTGCTACAAGCTTCACGACACTACTAATGAGCTAGTGTCCTCTATGTTGCTTCTCCATTGCTACATACAATTAAGTTCCCATGACTCCAGTGGATAACCTCTGTGCTACCCATATAATCTAGACTCCTGAAGTTAGCTCCGTTGATCATTTACATGCATCCTCTACCGTGTCTACACAATTATTCTCGATCAAAGAATTTAGGCGTGTGACAAGCCTCCCCCACCTGAGGAATCAGTTGTCCTCAATCAAGCATTCCTTCTTCAGCTATCATTCCTGCACACCTCCATCCATAGTGCACGGATGGTGCAAACTTGCACCACCTCCCTTCATAACCATGTTCTTCTCATGAATTACCATGTTATGCCATTACTTGTCCTTCACCTTGAGTAGCGAACCTTCCTCATCAGCTCTCGTCCTTGATGTATCCCTCTTAGATCCAGCATCTCTATAGTTGGTGTGTGGGAGCTCCGGTTCCACATGTGGAGTACTTACCTCCACGCTTGCTCCTTGCATCTTGATCGTTTTCCATGAGCGTCCTTGTATTATGTGAGATGTGTGCCTCCTGTGCTCCGAGCATCTTCGGTATCTTACCTTGCACATGATCATTTGTGATGCAGTTCATCATCACTCCACCCTCATGAACGTCCATCATCTTGTCGATGCTGCATTGCCCTTCGGAGCTTTTCATTGCCTTCTCATGCACAGTTGTTCTCCAATCCGCAGCTTTGGCTATGTGGCTCTGGCACATATGTTGGTGCTCATCACGCACCTTCGCACTTCTGTGCATCCTTGATTGATCCTTAGCGCCTCCAAAGCTCTTTCTAGTAGAGTTCCCCCCTCCACTTAATTCGAAGCTCCGATTCAAAAGTTTGTGAGACATGTCACACATAGCATCGATAGCTCCCAAACGCACCTCACCTTCTTCATCTTCTTCTTCTCCTTCCTCCTCATCTGTACGAAGAGAGTTGAGCTTCTCCTTCTTTGAACACTCCCGCACCCGATGCAGTCCATTGCATATGAAGCATCCCTTGCTCGTGGGTTGCTCCCTCTTTTTGGAGTACTCTCGTTCCTACGCTAGAGCAATGCCTTTGCCCTTATCCTTTGACTTTAGCTTGCTGGTAAACTCCTCTTCAACGTTGTGGCAAGGTTGGTCACCCTAGTCGATCATCGTGTCTGCCACAATGATCGCTAAATTTAGGTCCTTCACTCCATGATTTCACAGTACAGCTTGCGCCCAGCTGACGGGTCCGAAATCCGCTGCTTTAAGAAGTTGTTTTTATTTGTCGTGAGTGAAAATAATAATTCGCTCGTTGTAGGCGGCGATCGGAATCAGTCAAGAAATAACCACAAATATTATTCAATTTTAATCGAGTGGTTTTATGTTTATTTTACTTGGGCAAGTCCCAAGGTCGATCACAAGGAGGCAAAGGAACAACCTAGAATTATGTCTATCAAGATTCGTGCACTGTTTTTGAGGCGGTCTTTTTTTGGAAGTTTTAATGCAAATAAGGGATGCAAGATGCAATTTTGGCCTATTTTAGGGACTAAAATGCAAATTATGATCAAACATTGTTCGAAAAAGGTAAAACTTGGCCACAATGCAAAATATGATGAAATAAATGCAATTTATTTTTTTTGGAATTTTTGGATGCAATATGATTTTTTTATGAATTTTTAAATGCAAGCAGAATGATTTTCAATATTTAATTATAATAAATATTAAACCTTCTTGTTTTCAAGATATAAAAGTATCTAAGATCTATCACTAGGTGATGGATCTCAGAAAAATCCTAGACCTCGAATATGTGAGGTTGAATACCTATTAAAAACTAATTACTGAGATATGAAAAATGATTTTTACAGAGCAAACTATGCATGCAAATGCAATACTTTTTGGGCACAACGTCAAGCACAATAATCTCTACAATATGTGATTTTTCGGAGATTTTTAGAGCAATGATTAATCAATTAAAAATTGAAGAGCATAAAATGGGCAAAGTTTGCAATTTTCCACAAATAATTGATTATTAATTAACCAATGATCATAAAAATTCCCACCATATGTCAAACTGTAGAGAGTTAAATGATGAACATCATGCAATTTTTGGATTAATAAAATAATGTAAAGAAGAGTAAAAAATAACTGGGGAACACAGGGGTATACGTGCAATAAATAAATATAAAATAAATAAAGAAATAACTATAGTGGGGGAGGCTGAAATGTAAATACCGAAACTCAAGGGGGAATTCTTGCAAAATTTCCAAGGGGCACGTGCTGCGTACGTGCCCTTGGCTTGGGTGGACTGATGCACAAATAGGGGGAAGCTCGGGGGTGCTGTTGCAATTTGCCCAAGGGGCACATGCGCGGCACGTGACCCCTGGGTCTTGACTCCTGCTGACGTCCTCCGCCCCACGTGCGCGGCACGTGGCGGGGTCTCGGGCATAATGCCCGGTGGTGATCGTCGGAGGGAGTTGCTCCTGGTCGAGGCAACTGTTGGTGGAGGCTGGCGGAGGGGCTCCGATGCTGCGGTGGGTGACAAAGGCGGACCGGTAGAGGAGTGGCTGGGTGCAGCCGACTGCGGTGGAAGGCCGACGAGCGACCTGGAGGAGTTGTCGTCGATGATGTTGCAAAGTCGATGAAGGGTCGGGGCGAGAATTGGCAGAGCAATACTGGTGATGAAGATGGCGTTGGGCGGCGGAGATATCGTCGATGAAGGTGGAAGTCGGTGGCGATGGCGTTGGAGAAGCACTTGAAGTCATGGGCTCTACGGTTTTCCCGGAGATGGGCAGTATGCCTCGCGGCGCTGCTACGAGGAGCTGGGCGCCCTCGATCTCACCGATGAAGTAGATGGACCGGGCTGTCACCCCGGTGGTCGTGGAGGAGTGAATCGACTGATGAGGGGTGATGGGGTCGGTCGAAGCCTTTAAATAGGACACGAGGGAGGCGGCCAGTGAGGGAAGAGAGACTCGCGGGGGTGGTTGGCGACGAAGGCGGGGGCGGAGGTTACGGAGGTCGTTCGGCCGACGCGAGATATGCGGGCGATGGTTCTGAGGTTTTCGAGGCGGCGGCGCAGGAGGCTGAAGGCGCCTGGAGAAGATGATGCGCAGGAACCACTCGATCAGAGAGAGACTGAACGGTTAAGATCGCGCCACGTGCGTGACTGAAAAAGAGGGGAGCGGGCGTGGCACGTGCGGAGCACGTGCCTGGGGGCACGTGCGACACACGTGCAATCGTTTTTAATTTCTTTTTTATTAAAACAAATATTTAAAACACCCAAATAACGCTGACACGTGGCGGCCCCAGGGGCTGCCACGTGTCAGCTACAGAAAAATCGAAGAATTTTTTTTGTAAAATCAAAAAGAAATAGTAAACGACCTCGGCTCGAAAATGTTCCTTCACGAAAAATGCTCGTCTTGATGAGATCTACAACTTTTATGAAGACATCAAAGCCAAAATCGGTCAAATGTAAAAAGTAAATTTTTGGTGTATCCCATGTACATAGAATACCTTGATTTTTGGGGTTTCTATTTTTTTTGTTATTTTTAAACAAGATAAAAAAAACGGAAAAATATGGAAAAATCAAAGACAAATAAAGACACCTTAATGTAATTTTTTGGGATTTTTATTAATAAAGAAAATAAGTAAATAAAATACGGGTAAAAAACCGTTAAAATATATAATGTACAAAAGAGACCCAAAACCCAACTTTCACATACTAGCTCCGATTCACTTGAACCTGGTCTTGTTTTGAAGGTAATTGAACGCACATTAGTTCAAAAGTGAGTAGGATCAAATCGGACACTGGATAGGGAAGATATGGAGCTTTTAGTCCGAAAATCCTGAAACTAGGGTTTGGGTTTTTGGTCCACTTATTTGGGTTAGTGATTTTTTTGTATTTTTATTTTATTCTAGTTAGTGATATGTACACAGTGGAGGTAGTTTTGTGTCATTCAAAGTTAGCATGAATGAGTTAAAAATCCGGGAAATTAGGCTATTTACAGGTCAACTGTGGCTTGGATTTTTGACTTCTTAGTTTGTACGAAAATGATGGATAAAATGCATTCTTATGCAAACATGCATGAATACTAATTATGCAGAATAAATGCAGAAATGCTGATGATTTTGAGGGAATGGAGCTTAATAAATGAGATTTAGAGTGATGAATCCGAGATTCATCATCCCCCTATACTTAAACCATGCTCGTCCCTGAGCATCAAAAAGAAATGCCATGAAGTGAAATCAGATTGGGTTCCATACCAAGACCATGAGCTGAAGGTGAAAATGAAACTAAACTCGACCTTTGGATTAATAGTGTGGCGGAACTTCTGTGAGACTTAGAATTTTAAAATCAACAGCCCTCAAGTTCTACACATCATTGTCACAGTTTCGGCTCAGAAGCCATCTTAGATCAATCATCTTTCCAAAGTATACCCTATGAACATTGAATAACCGACTCATGTATGTGAATGGTTTTAGCTCTTCCCATTCAGAATGCCAGACTACCATGCTCCTCTCCTCTCCAGTAACTCGTCCTCGGGGAGTCAGGTATTTCCTTCTAAGGTCTGGCGTGTTGTGTTCACAATCGAATTGGGGGAGAAGATAGAAGAAGGGGAAAAGAATTGGAGGGTGGCCAGTGTAGTCACCTCTCCTTGTGAAGATGGCCAGTGTAGCTGAGTCTCCACCAAGATCTGCAGGTTTTCTTGAAGCTTGGACCTTTTTGGTCAGATTTTTATTTGGTAGACTGCTTCTTTATATTTGGAATTTTTGATGGTTCTGCTTGGATCTTGTTGTGCCCCTACGAATATAGAATCTTTTGTTCCATACATTTTTTGGGGTCTTAGAAAAAATTTTGCCCAGCCGTCCATTCCTTTTCTGAAGCTTTATTTCAACCCGTATTCCGATCTTTAGATTTCCACGCTACCAGAAAAGAGACTCACACAGTCTTCCAACATCCCGTTTGAGTTGAGCTAAGTGCATAGTGCGAGAGTACAAGTTAATTCTCTATTCCAGAGTTGTACCCAGAATGAAGAGACCAAGTTAGACACTAAGAGTCAAACACTGCACATTGTCATGTGGAACTTAAAGAATTAAGTCAAAAGACCTGAAGCTCTTAAAATCCTATTTCTCAGTAAAGTTCCTTTGAAAATTAGGTGGATTAAGGTCAAGTCCAGACCACTCTCGGTTTTAGCTCATAACTCAGTTCAGAATCCAATGATTTTTCACAGGTGCAAATGAATGCGATGCTGGATGAAGTGCATGTGTGTGAAGTGCAGACACTTTTTTTATGCAAGGGATTTTTTAATGCAAAAATGAAATAAGAAGCCATGTTTTTTTCAAAAAAATTTGGGCAAGGTTAGTAGAAAAACTCTTTTTTCTTTTGTTTTGTTTTTCTGTTTTGTTTTTTTTTGTTCTTTTTTCTTTTTTTCAAGTTAGTACCCACCCCGTAAATACATATAGACTTATGCGAAAGTACGAGATATGGGTAAAAAATATATACGAAGTATATACACATACCCCCCTATACTTAGCGAGTGATGTGTCCTCAGAGCACAAGAAGCGAAAAGAAGACATAGCTCGGGCTAAGCGTAAGGGAGTGGAAAATAACGAAAAGAAAAATGAAGCGGTCGGGATATGAGGAGAGTATAAACAGGTGGATGTCGGTTCCCCCTATACTTAGGCTTTGGTCAGCCTAAGTATAGAAGAAGGGTGGAAGTGGAGTGATTGGGAGAATGAGAAGGACGGTGTATACAGATGGCATCGGTCCCCCCCTATACTTAGGCCTTGGACTAAGTAGAGGATGAAATTGTACAAGGAGACCGATGTGGTCGGGAGGGAGGGTGGGTAGCCGATGATTAAGGCGATTTTCGGCTGATCTTTTTGTGAGCCTGCGGTGGGAGATCGTAATGATGAGACGGAGATGAAGCATATGATTCCCAACTATGATCATTGTCATCCTCAGAAAAATCATGATGGATAATAGATGAAGTGTTTGAGTCAGATGTAAGATATCCATCATCAGAGTTATGCTCAGAGGAATAGTATTTGAAAGTGGACACACTCCAAGTATTCATGTATTTTTGTTTCTTCAGTTGTTTCCTCGGAATTCGTTCCTTCTCGGGGTCAGTCAGTTTGTCCTCGGATGAATACTCGGAAGCACCGGTCTCAGTCAGCTCATAAGAAATAATTCCAGTGTACTTGAAGAGGTCAGGAGCATCAGCTTTGGATGAATAGTAGTTAGGAACGGGAGTTGTCCAACGGGGATTGAATTTTGGATCCTTGCGAAGATATAGCTTTAGAGCTGTCGAACAGACTTCACTCATGTAGACTACCTTTTCCGGACCTGATGAGGAATTATCAACTGATTCCTCTTCCGAAAGGTCAAAGGCAACTCTCTTTTTCTTTCTTCGTGAAGGTTTCGGTTCACTTGAGTATCCAGATAAATAGCCATTAGAGTTCTTCTCCTTGGTCGGTTTGCGTTTTGTTTGTTTATTCTTGGTCTTCTAAATGTTGGTGCACTCTCGATTTGGGATGATTTGGTCCAAGTATTCAGAGAATGTTGCTCCAGGGTGCGACCATGCATATGTCTCAGGATCATAGTAGAAGGATTTGTCTATTTTGAGATACGCGGGAATTGAAATACTGGGGAGAGTCTCTAAACCAATAATCTCATCAACAACCGCTATCTCAGGTGTAGCATCAGGGTAGGGCTCTTCTACCGCTTCATGGTTGCGGTTGTCGGGGACTTCGTGGGTTTCCTCAGAAGATCGTGATACCTCAAACACGTGGTCAGATCGAAGTGCTTCCAATGCTGTGAAATTGATTTCCCGAGTCTCACAATCAATAATTACCTTGGCCAATGCCAAGAATGGCTTTCCGAGAATGATTGGAGACTGGGTGAATTCTCCTTGATGCTCAATATCAATGATCGTGAATTCTACTTTGAGCGGAGCACCTTGGAATTTCATTATGACAGAAATGATTCCTCTCGGCCGCTTTATAGATCGGTCCGCCAATTGAACAATCTCTCGTAATTTCCTGATCGGTCTGAGTTGGAGTTCGTGAAACAGAGGTCAGGAGGATATTAATCGGTGAATCGTCATCAATCCAAGCATGGGTGAAAATTGTGTCTTTGATTTCACAGTCAAATCTGGGCAACCACTTCACTATACGACTCTTGGTTTTTCTCCTTAACACCAAGGAGGAGGCCATTGACAAGATATGTCTCTCGGTCTTTGTTCTAATCATGCCCGACTTTTTCTTAGTTAATTTGTCCATTATAAATCTTTTAAGGTCGGGGAAGTGTTCAATGGCCTGTAGAAATGGAAGTTTAAATATCAATTTCTTTCCTAGTGCTTCCCGTACAGCGGGATCCAAATTCTTCAGATCTTCTTCAGTTTCAATTTTTATTTATTTTTCAAGATTTTCGATTTTTTTGTGATTTTCGAATATTCCTATTTTTGGTATTTTCTAGGTGACGTGGTGATGTGGTGTATTTTTCAGATGAGTAGGGGTGCTGATGTTCAGAGTGGGAGTTAGAGGCATAGTCGTGTCTAGGGGAATAATAAGCAGAAGTGACGTTCACAGAATCATCCCTAGATTTTTGAATATCCTCAAAATTGTCAAACTGAGATTCAATCATTTCCTCATTTTTTATGTCCGAGCTCCCATAGAGTGAAATTAATCGGTCGGTAAATTTTTGAAATCTATCCTCTATTGAATTGAATCTCTTATTTATCCTCGGAATATCATCCTCAAAATTCGGGTCATGATCAATCATGGGAGCAGTCGGTGTGTGTTCGATAATTTCATCTTCTATTTTCTCGTTTGTGCTGAGAGGAATATCTAACATATGATCATTATTTTCTAAAAATTTCTCCTCAAAAATAATGGAAGGAGGCTGCTCATATGGTCCAGGCATGTATATTTGATCTGAGTGGAGTTCAATCCTTTGATCATGATTGGTCAGACCTTGATATTGTGGAGTCAGCATACATGATTTATGTGGAGGTCAGTCTAGTCCTCTGTATGGGTATCATGTCTGACGATGGGTCTATTAAGGTCAATCCAACGCCGATGATCATTCAGTGCCTGTCTTTTCATCTGGGTTTGGTTTTTCTGTCAGTCATGAGACTCAAAGGGATTTTGATTTTGAAATGTTTCATTGGCGAGAAACTGAGAATAAGGCGGTTCAGTCCAAGATGGTAGGTGGTTATTTGTGGTTGGAGATTTGAGTAAGAATTCAATGAGGGGGCCGAATTTATTTGCGGGTGAAAGTCTCCCACAAATGTTAGAGGATTAATGAAAGAAGAGGATTTGGTTGATTTGGGCCTAACCGAGACAAATTCATTTTTATAGTATAGTTCTGATGGGTTTTTAAATAGATGTTCGGTCATTTTTGAAAGGAATGGAGTGTTGGATCTGCAAGAGTTTTTGGACAAGAGTTCCATTATCAAGAAAAGAGGAGAGATGATTGCAAGGGATAGTCAAGAGAAATTTTATCAAAATGTGCGGCTGTTGATCTTCGATGTCAGTTCACGCACACCAATGCAAACACAATTCAAACCCTAGGTTCACCAACTCACACAATGAAGCCGTAAGAGTTCGGCTATTATCTTTTCAATTTTAGTTGGTGATAAATCAATCTTGGCAAAAATTTAACGAGCTGTTAGGTGCCGAAATTTTCGGATTTGGGCTCGCCTTAGGTGTCGTTTCTTGCTCACTCAGTGAAATAAAAACATCCAAGGTTGGTGTTGCTCTCCCGCAGAAATTCTGGATTTTATGGGTTATTTTGAAATCGGCTATATTTAGCAGTCCCAACTTTTATTAGGTGATCATTGAAGAATTTAAATGAGCACAAATACACATCTACCATCCAGTCCTAATTTCCTTTAGAATTATGTGATAAAACAAGAGGGAGAAATTCGGGAAAAGCCGATGCACGCGGAAAACTATGATGAATGCTCAGTTTGAAGACTTACCGTGAATCCTCACAATCTTCATGTGAGATGCAATACAAGAATTGAAATTATTCTATATGGAATGCAAGCCGATGAAAAACCGCACCTAAGTAGAAAGTTCTATTAGCGGGGAAGAATTGAGTTAGATTTGGCTAAGTTGAACGATCTATGTGCGTCTCGATTAATGTGAAGTGCGGCTTCAGATCCTATGAGCACAATAAAAAAAATAAAAAAATGCTCGGAGAGCCGTATGAGCATGTCTATCCTAATCGCCACTCAAGTCGGGCCCCACCTTTCACCGGAGAGTGAAACATGCCATGACACACCACAAATAGAGTTCAAGGTCTTTTTACACACGTGAGAGTCCAAACGGACACCGCTAGAAATGAGCAGAAATGGAAATTTGTGGAAATAAAAAAAGCCTAGACTCTACGCTCTCTCACGACTCGACTCGATCTTAAATTAATTGCAGCTTCTTCGGATGTCGGTGAAGATGCGTCGGTTTCTTGAAAAACCGCTCCACGTACGCTGGGTACCTTGCAAGAAAAATAAGAGAGAGAGGGTCAGAGAGTGACTAAGAAAATATTCAAAAATAAAATAAAAGGAATAAATGCTGAAAATAAGTGCAAGAAATAAAATGAGATTTTACAGTGACAAATTCGGGGGGCAGACTACCCGAATGCGGAAAACCGAACAAAAATTTTCAAAACACAAAACTAAGCCGTTTGCCTCCCCGGCAACGGTGCCATCTGACGGGTCCGAAATCGCTGCTTTAATAAGTTGTTTTATTTGTCGTGAGTGAAAATAATAATGTCGTTCATTGTAGGCGACGATCGGGATCGGTCAAGAAATAACCACGAATATTATTCAATTTTAATCGAGTGGTTTTATGTTTATTTTACTTGGGCAAGTCCCAAGGTCAATCACAAGGAGGCAAAGGAACAACCTAGAATTATGTCTATCAAGATTCGTGCACGGTTTTTGTTAGAAAATAAACATGCGGAAGCAAACATGGAAAAAGATAAAGAAATATAAAGTAGACGGGATTTTACGTGGAACCCTACTCCGTGAGGAGCGGGATGAAACCACGGGAGAAGCCCTCTAAGGGGCGGATATTCTATTGAATTTCTCATCTGTTACAGGAGGCCTGGGGCTCCTTATATAGCTTCCACAGGACCTCCAAGTCCCACCACTAGGCGGTATGGGACTAAACTCAGTGGTGGGGTAAATGGACCCTGGAGGGATCCATTTACCCACCTATTACATAAGTGACGCATGCTCCAAATACTCTAACACTCCCCCACAAGCTGGAGCATGCAATGCTCAGCTTGGACAAACAGGAAGAAACTCAACTCACAATACATGACACTACAGACAATATCAACCCAACGCGCACAGCTGCTGCAGTCGAGGACGTTGCTTCTCATGGCGTGCATGTGAGGAGGACGATCGGGGCTGGAGTGTCTATCTGGCTCAGAGAATGGTACTCTACTGTGGAGTCCCTATGATACCACATGAAAACCCTTGCCCTTAATGGCATAGGGAATAGTCCTCTGCAATGGAGTCCCTATGGCTCACATGAAAGCTCTAGCTGACCAACAAGAATGATAAATGATTGGCATGCGTCATCGTCGAGTCTGAATCTGAAATTTGTAGAGTCTGAATATCTGACCGGTCTGCAGCATATAATACCTGAATCTTAGAACAAGACCTGTGACTCTACATATACTCCCCCTTTCTCCCATACTGGTCGGAATGACATTATATGACCACGTTGGGAGAAGATAAAAATAATACATAAACATGGGGATGAATAAAACATCACTTAGTCGATAATGATTTTTTTTCCGACTTTTCCTCATTTTTTTAAACTGTTTTTTTTTTTAAAAATTCGTACGGCTTTTCTTTGTACGTGTCTCTTTCATTTTTTTTTACTATGCGTACGGCTTTTCCAAATTGTACGCGCCTTTTTTTTTGCAAACATTTTTTTTAAATGCGTATGGCTTTTTAATTATACGCGCCTTTTTTTTTCAAACAAACCTCTCCAAATAATTTCTCTCTCCCTCCTTTTTCTTTCTCTCTTCCCCTCTTTTCTTTTCTTCCCTTTTTTTTTACAAAAATCTCGGCCCATATGTTTGGGCCCATAAGCAACAGAGGGCCTCTCATTTTTTTTAACTACGAGGCTATTATTTTTTCTTAAATAGGCATGTAGCCTAGGGTTCCCTCACACAGGAAACCCTCCTGGAAACCCAACCCGACGCCGCCAATATGGAGAAGCGCCGTGTGCGCGCGGAGCGGAGGGTGGTGCACATGCGAGGTGCCGCCAGGTTGGTGGTGCGGTGAGATAGCGGCGCCAGTCTGGTGGTGCGACGAAGTTTGCTCTGCCTGGAATCGTGCCGAGAGAAAGCGGCGCCGCCTACGGCTTCGGGCTTGCCGCATCTGGAGGATGGTGACGCCTGTACGCGCCTGGGTGTGCGCCCTCGCGTCGCGCGAGGGAACTGAGGGCGGCGACGAGGACTGGGGAGCGCGCCGCCGCCAACGTTTCTGGAAGCTATGCGCGCACAGGGGCGCACGATGCTGAGAGGGAGATGCACGGTGGGACAGCCTGGAATCGATATACGAGTCGCGAGGGAGATCCAGGCCTGGGGAGCGCCTGGGGACTGGAGAACACGGGTGCTTGCCGCCTGGCGATGGGGCCTGGGCTGTTGGAAGTGAACCTGCGCTGTGCTGGCCCTTGGGGCGGCACCGCCTGGTGGCCTGTGGAGATGATGCCCCGCCAGGATATCGCAGTCGTGCTTGGTGGGTTCGCCTGTGCTGGAGGCGAGATCTGGGGAGGCGAGATCTAGGGCGGCCTGGAGGCGAGAGATCTGCAGCATCACGTGGAGATGATCCCGCCGTTGAAAACAATAACGAGAATTAGGGTTTCAGAATCAAACCCTCTACTCCAAACAATAATCGACTCGCTCAAAAAAACACTTTCCACGAATAAAACTTTGAACAATAATCGAGACTCGACAATAAAACAAATTGATTCCTCAAGAATCGACCCGCTCTGATACCATGTTAGAAAATAAACATGCGGAAGCAAACATGGAAAAAGATAAAGAAATATAAAGTAGACGGGATTTTACGTGGAACCCTACTCCGTGAGGAGCGGGATGAAACCACGGGAGAAGCCCTCTAAGGGGCGGATATTCTATTGAATTTCTCATCTGTTACAGGAGGCCTGGGGCTCCTTATATAGCTTCCACAGGACCTCCAAGTCCCACCACTAGGCGGTATGGGACTAAACTCAGTGGTGGGGTAAATGGACCCTGGAGGGATCCATTTACCCACCTATTACATAAGTGACGCATGCTCCAAATACTCTAACAGTTTTCGAGGCGGTCTTTTTTGAAAGTTTTAATGCAAATAAGGGATGCAAGATGTAATTTTGGCCTATTTTAGGGACTAAAATGCAAATTACGATCAAACAATGCCCGAAAGATATAAAACTTTGCCACAATGCAAAATATGATGAAATAAATGCAATTTATTTTTTTGGAATTTTTGGATGCAATATGAATTTTTTATGAATTTTTAAATGCAAGCAGAATGATTTTCAATATTTAATTATAATAAATATTAAACCTACTTGTTTTCGAGATATAAAATTATCTAAGATCTATCACTAGGTGATGGATCTCAGAAAAATCCTAGACCTCGAAAATGTTGGGTTGAATACCTATTAAAAATTAAATACTGAGATATGCAAAATAATTTTTACAGAGCAAACTATGCATGCAAATGCAATTCTTTTTGGGCACAACGTCGAGCACAATAATCTCTACAATATGTGATTTTTCGGAGATTTTTAGAGCAACGATTAATCAATTAAAAATTGAAGAGCATAAAATGGGCAAAGTTTGCAATTTCCACAAATAATTGATTATTAATTAACCGATGATCATAAAAATTCCCATCATATGTCAAACTGTAGAGAGTTAAATGATGAACATCATGCAATTTTTGGATTAATAAAATAATGTAAAGAAGAGTAAAAAATAACTAGGAACACAGGGGTATACGTGCAATAAATAAATATAAAATAAATAAAGAAATAACTGCAGTGGGGGGCTGAAATGTAAATACGGGAACTCTGGGGGGAATTCTTGCAAAATTTCCAAGGGGCACGTGCTGCGCATGTGCCCTTGGCTTGGGTGGACTAATGCGCAAATAGGGGGAAGCTCCAGGGGTGCTGTTGCAATTTGCCCAAGGGGCACGTGCGCGGCACGTGACCCCTGGGTCTTGAGTCCTGCTGACGTCCCCCGCCCCATGTGCGCGGCACGTGGCGGGGTCTCGGGCGTGATGCCCGGTGGTGATCGACGGAGGGAGCTGCTCCTGGTCGAGGTGGCTATTGGTGGAGGCTGGCGGAGGGGCTCCGGTGCTGCGGTGGGTGACAAAGGCGGGCCGGCAGAGGAGTGGCTGGGTGCAGCCGACTGCGGAGGAGGGTCGGCGAGTTGGTGGTGAACGGTGTTGGCGACGGAGTAGACGAAGGCGTATGTTGAAGGAGATGGCGGCATGGAGGAGTAGTCGTCAATGACGTTGCGAAGTCGATGAAGGGTCAGGGGCGAGAATCGATAGAGCAAGACCGGTGATGTAGATGGCGTTGGGCGGCAGAGATATCGTCGATGCAGGTGGAAGTCAGTGGCGATGGCGTTGGAGAAGCACTTGAAGTCGTGGGCTCTACGATTTTCCTAGAGCTGGGTAGTATGCCTCGCGGCGCTGCTCCGAGGAGCTGGGCGCCCTCGGATCTCACCGATGAAGTAGATGGACTGGGCTGTCACCCGGTGGCCGTGGAGGAGCGAATCTACGGATGAGGGGTGATGGGGTCGGTCAAATCCTTTAAATAGGACACGAGGGAGGCGACCGGTGAGGGAAGCGAGACTCGCGGGGGTGGTTGGCGACGAAAGCAGGGGTGGAGGTTACAGAGGTCGTTCGACCGATGCGAGATATGCAGGCGGCGGTTGCGAGGTTTTCGGGGTGGCGACGTAGGAGGCTGAAGGTGCCTGGAGAAGATGATGCACGGGAACCGTTCGTTCAGAGAGAGATCGAACGGTTGAGAACGTGCCACGTGCGTGACTGAGAGAGAGGGGAGCGGGCGTGGCACGTGCGGAGCACGTGCCTGGGTGCACGTGAGACGCACGTGCGACCGCTTTTATTTTTTTTTATAAAAACGAATATTTAAAACGCCCAAAAAACGCTGACACGTGGCGGCCCCAAGGGCAACCACGTGTCAGCTCCAGAAAAATCGAAGAAAAATTATTTTGTAAAATCAAAAAGAAATAGTAAACGACCTTGGATCGAAAAAGTTCCTTCACAAAAAATGCTCGTCTCGACGAGATCTATAACTTTCATGAAGACATCAAAGCCAAAATCGGTCAAATGTAAAAAGTGAATTTTTGGGGTATTCCATGTACATAGAATACCTTGATTTTTGGGTTTTCTATTTTTTTGTTATTTTTAAACAAGATAAAAAAATGAAAAAATATGAAAAAATCAAAGACAAATAAAGTCACCTTAATCTAATTTTTTTGGATTTTTATTAATAAAGAAAATAAGTAAATAAAATACGGGTCAAAAACCGTTGAAATATACAATGTACAAAAGAGGCCCAAAACCCAACTTTCACATACTAGCTCCGATTCACTTGAACTTGGTATTGTTTTGAAGGTAATTGAATGTACATTAGTTCAAAAGTGAGTAGGATCAAATCAGACACTGGATGGGGAAGATATGGGGCTTTTAGTCCGAAAATCCTGAAACTAGGGTTTGGGTTTTTGGTCCACTTATTTGGGTTAGTGATTTTTTTGTATTTTTCTTTTATTCTGGTTAGTGATATGTACACAGTTGAGGTGGTTTTGTATCATTCGAAGTTAGTATGAATGAGTTAAAAATCCGGGAAATTAGGCTATTTACAGGTCAACTGTGGCTTGGATTTTTGGCTTTTTATTTTGTGCAAAAATGATGGATAAAATGCCATTCTTATGCAAACATGCATGAATGCTAATTATGCAGAATAAATGTAGAAATGCTGATGATTTTGAGGGAATGGAGCTTAATAAATGAGATTTAGAGTGATGAATCCGAGATTTATCACCAGCTTTCCAACCTCATTGTAAAGTTGAACAACTTGTCCTCCTTTGGCATGCCGTTGATGTCCAATAGAAGCACGTAAACTGCTTCACTTATTCATGAACAATCGGTTTGTTTCAAGCGTTGAAGAGTCTTCCATGTAATCCACACAATGTTCTTCGGTAGGAACTATACATTCAGTTCCATGACTAGATCCTCCCACCTGGAGATCTTCGATCTCACTTTGTCTGCTACATGGCTCCTCCACCATAACTTGGCGTCGCTTGACATGTATATCAATGTCAAGTCCACCTTCTCGGCTTCAATCATCTTGGTCACCTCGAAGTAAACTTCCATATCCCATAGGTAGTTCTCCAAATCCTTCGCACTCTGCGTTCCTGTGAAGGGCTTGGATTCGGGTACCTTTGATCGCCGCACCTTCGTGAAGCTCCCATTATTCATCATCGCCTTCTTGATGAGGGAAATCGCTGCATAGATTCTCCATCATCGTACCGAAAACCTCCAGCTTGTCCTCCAAGGTCTTGATCAGCTCCGTTGAGCGTTGGATATCCTCCCCAACATCTGATCCCTCCGAAGAACGATCCTCCATGATTGATATGCGGTAGCCATGAGTCGTAATTGTGGACTCCATTTCCGCCACTACCTGCTCTAGTGCTACAACATGCTTGGTGACACTCACCATCGTCGCTCTGTCGAATGAAGACGAACTTGAACCAACAAGTTTCGTTGCTCCTGCGATAGACTGCACCAACAATCGCTCCTAGCTTTGCCCAATCTTTTGGCACTCACCAAGCTATGTGACCTGCTCCTATGCTTTGATACCACTTGTCACACGGTCAAAATCCCGTTATCAATTTCGACTTGTGAGGTGTTAACTAAACCATAGCTAACCAGCCTCCTGAGTAGAATGATCGCAGACACGCTTCAACTCTTCTCGAGCTTGCGCTTGCTAACGCACCGACACTCCAACATAAGAACAAGCACGTCTCCACGGATCACTCAAGAACACTCTCAAGAACATGCTCAAGAATGCTTAAGAACTCAACCAAACAATCAAACAAGCACATACATAAAGCTTCTTCTCTATTAGAAGGGGAGACTCTGCTCTGGAGTGGGGTGTGTCACTCTACACTTGCTTGTTTACAAATAAGCTACCACTCCTCCTTATATATAAGACTCAAGGCAACCTAAGGGATACTCATTATTACATATAAAATAATGATACAAAAAGATTCAAGACTCTTCAAGTTCCATGGCAACCTTCCACGTTCTACAACAACTCTTCGTCTCTTCGACTCCCTTGTTGTCCTTTCATCTTCTACAACAACTCTTCGTCTCTTCGACTCCTTGTTGTCCTTTCATCTTCTTGCATGGTTGCCACTACATCAACTGTCCAGTCATCAGCACACTCATGCTCAAACACCTTGCTGATGTAGGTATGCCGTAATTTCTGAGTGTCAACGAATACTAGGTCTTATGCCAAAGGGAACCCATGGCCACCAGACCCTCGCATGGTAACCCTTTCTTAGTGCTTCGCATGCAAAGGGGAAGTCCTCCAAAACTTTGCTATCGTGACCTCCAGACTACTCTTGTACACGTGCTATCGAGCATGCTCGCTCACGCTCGTACTCAGTACCTGCAATGTTCCATACCTCCTTGGACTACCACACATCATTATCGATACCGTGCACCTTTATGCGTACGTCTATGTGACCGTACCACACTGTATTGATTCATTATACCGCCATGTTGTGCTCATGTACGTTTGCATGCATCCACCATTATGTTTTACACAATTGTATGTACTCATTATGCTCGCACTGCTACAAGCTCCACGTCACTCTGCTACCAAGTTAGTGTCCTCTGTTTTGCTTCTCCAATGCCACGTATGGTTAAGTCTTCAAGACTCTAGTGGATAGCATATTTGCTATCCACACACTCTAGACTCCTCCTGAAGTCAGCTCCATCGATCATTTCTGTGCATCCGATACCATGTATGCACGATTATTCTCGATCACGGGATTCGGGAGTGTGACAGTAAGATTGTACCAATTAAAGGAGTGTTTATTTGTGACGCTTAAAGAGCTGCAGTGGTTCGTTGTTATTTTTGTTTGATTTTACGTCTTTGATTTTTCACACTGTTGAGGCTTAAGTATATGGTCTGTGTTGATGGAGTAAATTCCGGATCTAATTCTGAGGCTTAAGTATATGGTCTGTGTTGTTGGAGTAAATTCCGGATCTAATTCTTTTAATCGGATTATCCTCCTTTTCTTAACATTTGTCTTCTCGTATGGAATTTGGAACACGCTTATTGGTTAACTTCTTATACTCAATTATTTGTTATAATTTTGCCGCCTCCAAGGTGCGTTCGGCTCGGGAATAAACCGGAATAAGGATAGGGAATAAGGAGAATAATGGTCTATTCTTTGTTCGGCTAGAGAATAGGAATAAGGAGAATAAGGTAAAATAAAGATAGGTAAGATGGGATAAAGATAGGAATAAGAGTGAAATAAGATGGAATAATGGGGAATAGTCGTACCACTGGGAACCGTGTCGGGAGGAGAATTGACCCCA